>JADRCH010000012.1:493602-512484 GCA_019843965.1 Rhynchomys soricoides
AAGTATTCTATAAAAACTTATTACCTCCATTTTCTAAGTATTCTATAGAAATAATCTTCCCTCCGATACTATGTGATCTCCATGTCACAAATGGTTAAAAATTTAAGAAACAAACATAGCCAGGGGTCAGAAATAAAATAGCTTGTTATAAATTCCTTACACTTTTCTGTATTCCTCTTACTCTGTCTGAGTACATACATTCCTGTGTAGTCATGGTAGCTGTAGCCTTCCTTGGCGGCATTCAGTGAGCATTTTTTTAGTAAGGAGGAATACTTCTGAGTGTTCTCCATACAGAAATGTACAGGGGTGTCCACACACACACACACAAACCAGCTCTCACCTTAAATGAGAGATAATTATTCTGAAGTCATTTTGAGGGTTAGTTCTAACACGGAGGTGGGAAAGAAATGGGTGTTTGGGAGCTAAAGTTAACTCGAGATAAGGTAATTAGCTTCTTTCCAGGACCCTTGTTTTCAGAGGTCATAACAAGCTTCTTGAGAAATGCCTGCTCTTAATAGCAATGGCCCGATCTATCGCTATAGTAGTAGTAGTATTCTACTCTTGAATAAACTTTATTCTCAGTCTCAGGTCATGAAATGTATACATTGCTATTCTACACCACAAGCTCCCTTCCTCCTGTGCTGATTTTCCTCTTAGCATCCCTGGTTGGCCTTCCTCCAGCTTCTTTAGCATCTAATTTTCACAGGGAAAAAAAAAATCCTGGACCCTTAGGACATGGGAAAGAGAATTTGCTCTCTTCCGACATGCAAAAGGTGGTGGCAGGAGGGTCTCTGCGAGGCAGACTTGAGGAGTGGCTCCAACTGCTCCCTTCTACTTAGAACCTGCTAGTGTCTTCAGTTTATAGAGAGATGGATGTATTAAAAGTCAGAACATTGTGAGTCATAATTCTACATGCATTCAGCACACCCGCCAAAGAGTGAAGGTTAGCAACACAGAATGCTGGCCAGGGTGGTTTATTTTCACGATTGTGTGGCTGCCTGGGAGCCTTGGCTCACTTGGCACTGGCAGGCACAGAGAGAGGATCACACCGATTTATCACTAGGCAGGAGAAGATCAAAGGTCAGAATCCAGAATCCAGATTGTTCTACCCATGTGTTGCTTCCTCAGCACTGTGAGAACCATCTGGATCTCTAGTTCTGCCATATGAAAGTGGTTGATTTCTGAAGTGAGGGCCTGCAAGGGGAAGCTTCCTAGCTCCAGCTAAGCTGATGCCTGTTGAACTTGGCTGTGAAACCGGGAGCCATTCTTTCTTAATGGGACACATGAAAATCCATTCAATGTGAAGGCAGTGTGCAGTCCTTGATCTTCATCTATACTTTGGTCCACTCAGCATGTTAACATATTTCATTGATGACACTCTTATTGTTGTAGTCACTGCACTTAACTTCATGTTCAAACCTGGCAGAGATTGGATCTGAATCAATCTTCTTTTCCTATTTTATTTTATTTTATTTTATTTTATTTTGGTTTGGTTTGGTTTTGGTTTTGGTTTTGGTTTTTTTCTTTCAAGACAGGGCTTCTCTGTGTAGCCCTGGCTGTCTCCTGGAATTTGCTCTGTAGAACAGGCTGGCCTAGAACACGCCTACCTCTACCTCCAGAGTGCTGGGATAAGAGCTGTGTGCTAACCACACCAAAGTCCCCCCCTCCAACCCCCATGTTGCTTTCCTAAGTCCTATTGCATTGTGCTTTCTGCTGCCAGATCTTCCTGACACCCATTACCTCTTGGACCTATGTCTAGTTTACCCTTAAATGGTATCCATTTAATTACTCGTTTAATTGAAATGATTAATGTGAGCAATGGCATAATAAAGTTGTGTTCTAGTAAATAAATGGGGGGTGGTTAAAAATCATTTTACATGTATGAATACTTGGGCTGCATGTATGTCTATGCACTACATGTATTCCTGGTGCCTGAGAAGACCAGAAGAGGGCATCAGATTCCCCAGAACTGGAGTTATACGCAGTTCTGAGCTGCATGAGGAACCTGATACTCAAGCCTGAATCCTCTGGACAAGAACCAGTACTATTAACCACTGTACCATCTATCTAGCCCCTTCCTAGCAGGGGGAATTTTTAATAGCATTAAAACATTTTCTTGCATTTTTCAGTACCAAACTCATAGCCTTCTGTAAAGTCTGTAACTGGTTTTTGCATTTGACAGAAGAAATAATAATCGTTACTCTTTGTTTCTTGCTATGCTGAGCCTTTACCATTGTCATCTAGTTACAGTCTAAAACAAAGTGTTAAGTGTTATAGCCCCCAGATTGGGGGGGGGGCTGTTTTGTTTTTGTTTTTAATGCTTAAATGTTAAGAAACTCATTTGGAACTTGCAGTTAACACAGTAAAAGTAGGGTTGATGAGGAAAGAAGTAGTCACTGGCTGAAGTGTTAGCCTAGCTATACTAGAGAGAGGGGGGGGGGAAGGGTCTACTGCTTCCTGATTGTGCTGGTTTGAATAAGAATGGCCCCCAGGGACTCATACATTTGAATGCTGAGTCATCAGAGAGTGGCACTATCTGAAAGATTTGGAGGTCTGGCCTTGTTGGAGGAAGTGTGTCACTAGGGGTGGGCTTTGAGATTTCAAAAGCTCAAGTCAAGCCCAGGATCTCTCTCTTTCTGCTCCCTGGGAATTCAAATATAGAACCATGTCTGCCTATATCCACCATGCTCCCTGCCATAAGGCTAACAGACGGAACTTCTGAAACCGTAAGCTAGCCTTAAAGGCTTTCTTTTATAAGAGATGTCATGGTCATGGTATGTCTTCATAGCAACAGAAGACACAAAGATGCTAATCTATCAAGATGTTATCAGATGGTCCTCATGCTCTGGCTGCCAAAACCTCAAGCCATTCCCATCATTGTACTTCCATTCTATGGTGCATGATACTGTCAAACTCTGAGCCAAAATAAATCCTTCCTTCTGTTATTTCTTATTAGGTATTTGGTCACAGAAACAAGAAAAGAAGATAATACAGAAAATAGGTGGTGAGAACTTGGGCCTTTGCTGTAACAAACCTGGCCTTTGGTAGTGGTTTGTGGGAAGAATAATGCACTTGGATATGTGGGCTGAAGAAGTCCTAGAGTGCTATACACAACTTAATGGACCACTGTGGTGGAAGTTTAGAAGACTACCATGACCAGAGAAATTCAGACAGTGGAGATCTGGCTCCTGAGAGTTCAGAAGATGATAAGGACTGCACCAAATGCCACTCATGTGCTGAGATTAAGTTGTGGCCAGTGTAAGTAACTACCTAGCACATAAAGCTTTTGTTTACTTGTTTGGATGGTTTTTTATTCAAACAGTGCCACCAGCTGGGGGCCAAATATTCAAACATCTGGGCCTATGGGGACCATTTTCATTTAAACTACTACAGTATAAAACAGAGACACCTGGACATCCTCATTTATTGTGGCACTACTTACAAAGGCCATTTTGGAACCAGCTTAGATTCCTATCAATAGGTTAATGAATGCAGTGGTTTCTATAGCCCATGGGATCCTATTCTGAATAAAGAAGAATGATATTATGTCATTTGAAGGCAAGTGAATAAAACTAGAGATCATTATGCTCAGAAAAAAAACAAAAAAGCCAGAATGAAAAAGACAAATACCACATGTTTTTCTTTTCTGCCTTGAATGTGGATTTAAGAGAGAGAGACAGAGACAGAGAGACAAAGAGAAGAGGAGAGGAGAGAGGAGAGGAGAAACTCTTTAAGAATATAGGGAGCAGGGGGAGATAGGATGAAGGACAAGAGAAGGTTAATATGATCAAATTGAATGACATATGCATGTAACAAAGTGTCATAATGAAGTCCATTATCTTATATAATGAATATGCACGAAAAACCAAAACCAATAATTCGGCTTTAAAATGGGTTAAAGAAGAATGTGTTTTTAAAAGAGGCTAGGCAAATAATCACACAAAAATGTGTCGGATAGGGAGATGCAGATCCAAGTGACAGCTAGATAAAGTTCCCCACCCACTAGTACAGATTAAGTAAAATAATATATCTTTACAGGGTTGTAAAGAAATTGGTATGCCTGTTGCTATTAGAAATGCTAAATTGTAAAGCCGCTGTTGAAAACTGTTTGGCAGACCCTCAAAAATTAAATATAATCATTTGACTCATTTATAGGTATCTGTCTAAATTGTTTTAATACAGGTATTTGAGCAAATAATTTTATATAAATGGTCATAGTGTAAGACTCTAGTAAGTCTTAACTTACCCTAGACCCTCAGAGTGAACACATGGAGTCGGGGATTGATGCAAAATGCAAGAGGAATTTATTGATTCAGTATGCTGATGTCACTCTACATACCAAGACAGGAGGGCGACCTTGTGGAGCCCGTTCAGGGACCTTACATAGGATTTTAGAGTAGCAGCCATTAGGTACAATGTGATTGGCAGAACAGTGGGACTTTTAAACTGATTGGTCTTTAGGGAATGAGGTAGCAGGGGCTTAATAAGCCCCTCCCTTCCAGCCTTCGTGATCCTGTTTCTTTCAGGAGGGGAGGGGTGCCCATGTGCTTGGAGGGGGGAGGGGACCCTGGTGAAATATCTCAAAATTCCCAAGCTGATTTTTCAATAGGACTACTCACAAAAACCAAAAACAATTCAAACATGCATTAGTTACAAGTGAAACAAATGCTATGTACTATATGGATAAATCTCAGAAATATTATGTCAGGGAATTGAAGGTAGACACAGAGTTCCCTTATGTGTAATTCCATTTATGTATACTGTGCAGGTCACTAAACCCATAGAGACAGAATATAGACTGTTGGTCTCTTGGGACTAAATATAGAGGGCAATCAGAAATTACTCCTTAAAGGTCCAAAGTCTCTCTTTAGGTTGATAAAAATTCATAGATTAAATGAAGACAGTTGCTATTTAAATTGTATGTCCTAAGTGATAGTGAACTTTTACTTTTTGGGATAAATGTTGTTTTAGATAAAGGTCACCTAAAAGAAAAATGGATATATGTTCCCGTATTCTCTAATATAAACAGTTTTATTCACGTATTTTTAGTTGTTTAAAACAAGATGAGTAATGCAGTTTCATGACCTTCAAATAAAATTTTCTATTAACAATAGAAGTAAAACAGGGAAAGACTGTGAGAACGTAATAGATGGCAGACAGATACAAAAGGGGTGGGGCAGACAGACCGATCATCTCCATTCCTCACTCCGGAATCCTCTTGGAAATAGTTCCAAATCCACAGTTTTAAAGTTCTTATCTGGGGGGCTAGAGAGTTTGCCCAGTGGTTAACAGGACATACTGCTCTTGCTAGGAACCTGGGTTCAGTTTCTGGCACCCACCTATGTGGGATAGCTCCCAACCAACTATAACTTCAACCCCAGAAGGATCTGATGTTTCTTGTCTCCACAGCACCTGCATTCTCACACACACACACACACACACACACACACACACACACAGAGTGTTTCAAATTAAATCTTTATATATCTGCATTTTCTTTCTTGGGAAATTAGGTTTTGAATACCCTGCCACCATTTACCTTGGACTTCAGATTTACAGAAATATAGCTCTTCAACTACGATGGTTACTATTCCCTCATGCCCCACTGCTGCACATCATAACAAGCCCACTCTTTGCTGGACACAGAATGTCCAGAGCCCATAGATTTCCTTTCAGTCACCCACAGAGCTCCTCACTTACCTTAATTTAATTTGGTTTATAACTTCTGTCCAAAGCCTGACAAAGATGTTTCACCCTCAAGACTGTGGGTTTATGAGCTATACATCAAAGGCTACACGTTTGCTAAACTCTCCTGTTAGTTAGGTCAAATCACCAGCGAGCAGCATATCTGCATTGCCTGGCTCTGGTACTCCACAGAATCCACTTTCAGGGGTATGACTTTGATTAAGCCAGCAGCTTCCACCAGGTGTCCTATTAGGAGTAGAAGACCCCAGAAAGTGCACAGCCATTGAAGACGCCTCACCATGCATTCCATCGTTTATTATGTAGAGGCTCAAGTGGTCCCTCCTGGGGTGCTGGCATGCCTCCTTTTTCCTGTAGGTAATGAGGATAATTATGTTTCCTTATGTCTCTCTTTGGCTCTAACTCCCTCAGGGACAGAAGTTGACAGCCTTCTATTCAATTTCTGTAATCTAGATAAACAGATAGAAAAAATAACTTCTTGGCTTCTGGACCAGCTTCTTATCTCCTGACCTTCCCTTTCCTCGTTTGTTTGTCTTGTCCTAAATAGTTTCTAATTTCTTGTTTGGTAGAAAAGACTTAAGATTGTGAACTACCTGGAATTTTGAGGAACAAACGACCGACCTAGTTTTATCTGTATGACTGATCAAGAACCATAATAATCGCATGCCCTCAATTTTTCAATTTTTCTTTCTTTCTTTCTTTTTTTTTTCGAGACAGGTCTCTCTGTGTAGCCCTGGCTGTCCTGGAACTCACTCTGTAGACCAGGCTGGCCTCAAACTCAGAAATCCGCCAATCCGCCTGCCTCTGCCTCCCAAGTGCTGGGATTAAAGGCGTGCGCCACCACTGCCCGGCAATTTTTCATCTCTAGATGAAGATGCTAAAAGCTCCTAGTACACTGTAAATAGAAGTCACAAGATATTATTTTGAATGTTTTCCCTCTTAAAAGGTATGCTAAAAGTATACACTCCATCATTTACCATCTTAACCATTTTTGCACCTAATGCACTCACGCTGTTTTGTACAGATCTCTCTTCTGTAAAAGCAGGGAAGCTTCTGGGCGCCAGAGACTCTGCTCCTTAACAGCGTCTTTCCTTTCCATTCCAAAGCCTCTGAGCCACCATGCTACTTCCTGTCTCTAACCGCCTTGTCTCCTGCAGGTACCTCATGAAAGTCAAAGCCTTTTTCTTTTTATGACTGGCACAGTGTCCTCAGGTTTCATCCACACTGTACCGTTCATCCAAATTTCTAAGGCTGAATATTCCTTTATGGTGTGTGAATACTCGGCCACAGTTTGTTCTCCCACTCACCCACAGATGAATGTCTGAAGTGCTCTGAGAACAATGCAGCAACATACCTGCACATACAAATGTCTGCTAGACACTGCTGTTAATTCTTTGAGTGTAACTAAAATTGCTGGAGCTCTATTTTGTATTTTTAATTCGGTTTACAATAATGATAGTCATTGTGTAAAAAGCATCTCCCTGCCTTCACATCATTGCTGACACCCACTGTTTTTTATTTATTTTTACTTTTTAAAAATAATTGTCTTTCTAACATAGGGCATGTGATACCTTATTATTCGGTTCATTTGTATTTCCTTAATTATTAATCATGTTAACCATCTTTTCATATACTTGTTGGACATTCTCATAGTCTTTGCAAAAATTTTTTTTAAAGTCATTTGCTTATTTTTAAGAAGATAATTGTATTGTTAAATGTAGGGATTTTAGTATATTCAAGTTACTACATTTATGAGATATAAAATTTTCAAATAATTCTCCTCTTTCACAGATTGTCTTCCTTTGACTGTATTCTTTGATACAGAGAAATTTAAAAATTTCATGCACTCTGATTTTCCCATTTTAGATATTATTGCCTGTACTTTTAGTATCATATTCAAGAGATCATTTTTATACCCAATCTCATAAATATTTTTTCCTGTTTTTCGCTTTTAAGAACTTTATAATTTTTAGGATGGCTTCGGTTTTTTTCAATCCAATTTTCTTGTATAACTGAAAGGTTAAACCTACTCCATCTTAGAACCGGCCTCCATCTTAAAAGAAAAAGAAAAAGCCTGAGAACTTGACCTGCAGCTAAACCCAAGTACCAGGAAGGAGGCCACAGTTACTCCCTAGTTACTTCTTAGCAACAGTTCATCAGAGATTAGTCTGACTGTTTCAGATGTGCTTTCAGACTGTTCGTGATTGTATATGGTCTTGCTTCAGAGCACCCACCTGTCGGCTTACAATAGACATTCAATTAGACGCTTGCCAGGCTGGGCACCCCCTCATTTCCTATAAAACCTTGTTCTGCTAAGAGTTCAGGGCTGCCTCACCAAACCATCCTGTAGGTCAGCAGTGGGTAAGCCCAAACTCGAGTTTGTAATAAAGAGACCCAATGTGATTACATTGAGTCGACTCCTTGGCGATCTTTTAGGGTCACTAATGCATCCTGACACAATGTGAACATATGTACAATTTCATAGTATTCTTTTACATGTAAGTATCTTCCCATAAACACACCGTCAAAATACTGTCCTTCCTCTGTTCAATGGTCCTGACATCCCTACAAAAATCACTTGATGATATATATGTGCCTTTATTTCTGGGGTTTAATTCTATTCTATTTGTCTCTATCTTTGTGAATATACCACATTATTTTTATTATTGTGTTTGTAATAAATTTTTTTTTTTTAAAAAAAGAAATGTCAGGTATCCAACTTTGTTCTTCGCAGAATTATTTTGGCTTCAAGAGCCTTGGGAATTCCATACAAATTTTTATTTGTGTATGTGTGCATACACATTCATGCTTGTGCAGGTGTGTGTGTGTGCTGGTGCTTGCTCTCGTGGAAGCTAGAGGTCAATGTCAGCTGTCATTAGCAGATAACTTCTCTACCCTTCTTCTTTTAAGTCTTTCACTGAAGTTGGAACACAACAAATTAGCTAGACTGGCTAGGTCAGGAGTCCCATGGAATCTGCTTCTACCCCTTCAGCACTGGGTCATAGCTGGGTGTGCCAGACCTGGCTCCTATCTGGGGCCTGGAGATCCAAACTCAGGTCCTCATAGTGCACACTAGTCAATTCACTAAAGGATTTGCCCTATAATAAAAAAGATATTAGGTTAGATGCATGGGTAGACAAAGAATGCCTATTCTGTTGATTAAAGATTACTTAAGATAATTTGACTTTAATCTGCAACGTTTTAAGTTTTTAATCAGTCATTCAGCCTTGTATAGTTGTCTACATGTGTGTGTGTGTGTGTGTGTGTGTGTGTGTGTGTGTGTGTGTTCTGGGAAGTTTAATTAGCAGTTTGTTCACCCTGATGTCCAGGTCATATTTTGTGGATGTGATTGTCTAATGTTGTTTTGTGTCCCACAGAACTAGGAGTGCTCATTTCTAGGATCTGATAAAGATGGGGCTGCTGTAGGCAGAAATAGTTGTTCAGTCTTTAAGACAGAAGTCCTCCCTTATCAGGTCTCTGTCACTAGCCATCATGATGCGATTCAGCTTGTTTATCCTTTGTAGCCAGTGTCACATTTTATATGCAGCCTGTAGCATCACCGGAATGTCATCTCTGAGTTACCAAGAACTCTGCCCTAAAGCAAAGGTCGAGGGTGAAGGGGGGCGGGGGTGGGGGTGGGGGCTGGCTCAGAACTCTGCTCTAAAGCAAAGGTTGCAGGTAAAAGGGGAGAGGCCTGAGCAGGGTTATTTGCATGTCATCAGCTCCCTCTTCAGGCTGCCTGAGGGGTTCTGCCCTTTGTCTGCAGTCACTGCACTCTGAAATAGTTTATTTGATGCTTGGAGTGTTTGGAATAATTTATTGATATTTTAATTTTAGAGACTTTTGACTGTTTTGTAGTCATGACATCATGAGGGGTGGCTCGTTCTGGTTTAGGCATCTTTATTCATAGCTAATATTTTCAGGAGGTCCATTATCTAGGTGTTACATCGGATTCTGGTACAAGGAAACAATTGGGTAGTCACACTACAGAAGAAATCAGATAAATATATGGCATCATTTTGAATTTCTTTCTAATAAACTTGCCCTTTTGCCAAATATTATTAATGGCAGCAATAGAAACACGGGCCAGATTTATGATCAATCAGGATTTTCTATATTTCAAGGGCCCAACTAAATCTTTTTCACAGTAAGAAAGGAAAATGTGACTTCTAGACCACTGTCGTGTAGCAATTTCTTCTGAGTTGAAACATTCTCTCCTAGAGGGAGGAAGGCAGCCAGGGAGACTCCAGAAGTAAGCAAACTAACCTGAACAGGTTCACAGGATCCCTCTCTCCCCCAAGCCTAGATAAGCAGTGGGAACTACTGAGGGAGAGATCCCTCATCTTGACCTGTCATGTCGCCTGTAAGGGTGCAGGGAGAGGTGGGCTTTCCAGTGGTACAGCTGTCTGTAAGCTGTCTGCTTGTACAAACCAGACTTTGGTCTGTCACAGTGTCTGACGTGGGGTGCATAAAGGTTTGTTAGAATTTCCCCCAGGAAGAGTCACACAAAGCCCCAGTAACTGTACTTTTGGATACCTCAGAGACAGGTTTAATTTATAAATAAGTTATTAATATACAGTCTCTTAGGCTACAAGCTTCCTTTTTTGAAACAGCATTATTTGATTATTCTATTATGGATCTATTTTAAGGGATTTAGTTTTATTACTTTTGAAAAGCTAGAGAGCTTCAAATTCTTATTCTAGTACTTAAACTCTAGAAAGGCCTCTTCTGCTCTAGTATCTGGGCAATTTTGATAAAAAGCACTATGTGTGTTGTCATTGGAGACTGATTATTTTTATGTAACTTATTTAAAAGAGTCATCTGTAGAGTCAGAGTTACTCCAAGGTAGGCAGAAGTCTGAGTACCTCAGAGCCATTTCAGCCTAATGGTAGTACCTCATCGTAACTTTTTACTTTAAAAAAGAAAATAACGTGTGTGAGTGTTTGCATGCATGCGAATCTGTGCCCCAGGTGCATGAAATGTTCACCGAGGCCAGAAAAAGCACATCAGAAAAAGCACATCAGAACCCCTAAGTAACAGACAGGTATGAGCCACCACATGCGTGCTGGGAATTGAGCCCAGATCGTCTGCAAAAGCAGCCAATGCTCTTAACCTCTGAGCCATCTCTCCAACCTAGCAGCACAGTAAACTAATTGGTTGTACACAGGTATTACGTTTTTAGTAGATGTTATATTGGCTTTTTGGCTGTAGGAATTTAGATCTAAGATTAAGGGACTCCCCAAATGAGTTCCTTCTTGGGAGATTAAAAACACTACTCTGCTAGTCTAAATTCTGGAGTTTTTAATCTAAAATATACTGAATAATAAGATCATTTTATGAGAGCAGTGAAAAAATGAAACTTTCTAATCAGGATGCCTCAGTTTAAGTAAAATAGAAGGTCTAGTCTGCATGCATCATCCTAACCAAAGCATGATTGATTGACGTGGTTGCAAAGTTGTCTCAGAAAGTAAGAGTGTTGGCTGTTCTTGCAGAGGACCTGTGCTTGGTTCCCAGCACCCACATGGTAGCTCACAACCATTCATAACTCTAGTTCCAGGGGATCTGGTACCCTTTTTCTGCTCCTCTTGGGCACTGTAAATGCATAATGCACATACATACATGCAGGCAGAACCCATACACATTAAACAAACAAGTAAGTAAAATAAAATGTTTTAAATTTAAAGAATGATTAAGGAGAGGATGCCATGTCACCTGCATTTGCACTTTGGATGGGTGAGGACTCATATTCTGTTAAGAATGCATTTTAAAAGTTTGACTTTGTGGTCACAGGATGTTAATCAGACACAAGGATGGGCAATGCGTGACTATTAAGGGGACCAGAAATAGATCATGATAACTCTCTCCAGTCATAAACTTCTGGTCAGTCATTTAGTCTTATATAATCTTTAACACCGGTGTCCTGGTTAGTTCTATGTCAACTTGAAAAAAATCTAGAGGCATCTGAAAGGAGGGAGCCTCAGTTGAGAAGATGCCTTCATAAGATCCAGCTGTAAGGCATTTATCTTAATTAGTGATGGATGAAAAATGGTCCGGCCCATTGTGGGTGGTGCCATCCCTGGACTGGTGTTCCTGGGTTCTATAAGAAAGCAGGCTGAGTAAGCCATGGGAAGCAAGCCAGTGAGCAGCATCCCTCCATGGCTGTGTATCAGGTCCCTCTAGGTTCCTGGCCTGTTTGAGTTCCTGCCATGGCTTCCTTCTATGATGAACAGTGTTGTGGCAATGTAATGCAAATAAACTCTTTCTTCCTCAACTTGCTTTTTGGTCATTATAGTGGCTATTTCTGGTTGTCAACTTGACTATATCTGGAGTGAATTACTATCCAGAATTAGAAGGCTCACCTGTGATCTAGATCTTGAGTCTAGAAGACAGAAGTTTCAGGTGTGGTGGTATGCACACCTCTGATCTGGGCCACACCTGCTGCTGGAGATCTACATAAGGTCATTGGAAGGAGGAAGAGTCAAACTTCTTTGACTGCAAGTCTTGTGGGACTAAGCAACTGCTAGATCCTCGGGTTTTCATTCACAGCTACTGCTGACCATTGTTGGGGAGTTTGACTACAGACTGTAAGTCATCAATAAATTCCCTTACTATATAGAGACTACCTATAAGTTCTGTGACTCTAGAGAACCCAGACTAATACAGTCATGGTGTTTTGTCACAGTAACAGAAACCCTAAAACAACTAGGAAACTGTTTATTCCCCTGAGAACTTTAGCCATAACCTCTCTGTGTCATATATGGGATGGGAATGGGCTTGACTACTTGTCTTTCTTGATCCCACCACAGGGCTAGAGAGAGGGAAGCATGTCCTTCTACCTCCAGACTTCCTGCATCATTTGACAGCTGGTTTCTCAGACCCAAACCTTCCATCCCAGCCAGAGAACTGAGGTCACAATTATGAGTCATCACTCCTATAAGGGAGCAAGGCTGGGCTACATCCATCAGGGCTGCAGCTTCCTTCAACAGTTATAATATCTTTTATTTATGTTCCTTTAGGACGTCTGAGTGTTTTAAATAATAAAAACACACATTCCCATATGAGGATGTTTTATCACATTTTATAGGAACATGTGAGTACACGTGGGGGTTGGATGTAGATAAATCCATTTTTATTCAGCATGAGGGAGTCAGAAATAGATTTCAGAATATCTAAATTCTATGCATAAGTAATATTGCATTTGCAGTTTCCAACTCATGTATTATCTTGAAAGTAAATGAAAACAAGATCTATGGGTCTACAAGATTAATTAATCAAAAGACGGATTGGAGCAAACTTATAAACCTGTAGCTATGGTAGTCCATTTGGCCAACAATAACAAAGAGCTTCTCTTGATGGGTTAAACCATAGATGCTTACTTTCTCAGAGTTCTGCCAGTTAGAAGTTCAAGACCAGTGTTCCCAGTGGCTTGCTTGCTGGCTTGCCCACCCACAGCTGCTTCTCAATCGCTTACCCATGACTGCTTCTCACTGGCTTACCTATGGTTGTTTCTCAGTGTGTCTCATTTGCCCTTTCCTTGGTTCAGGGAGATAAACAAGGAGGAAGGGAGAAGAAAGATTTCTGTGGGGTTCTAAAACTAGTCCTAATGCATTACAACCCACCCTTAAAACTCACTCAGTTTACCCAGCAAGGGTGGTACACGCTTTTGATCCTCACACTTGAGAGTCAGAATTCTGTGAGTTCTAGGCCAGCTTGGTCTACAGAAATGGTTCCAAGACAGTCAAGGCTACACAGACAAACCCTCTCTTGAAAAACAAAACAAAACAAAACAACAAGTACAAAACCCTCACTCCACTTTTTCTCCGAGGGCCCCCTCCAAGACGGTCACGTGGGAGCTGCACTTCCATATATGAATCTGAGACGCAATGTAGTCCTATCAGTCACTGTGAATTATAACTCATAGTATTTTGGTTGGAAGGCAGTGATGATGGTGGCAGGGCCGTGGATAGGATGAGAATAATTTTATATGAAATTTCATTTTCTCTTTCCAAGTATCTGGAGACATCACCTTGAAATGGAAAAGAAAAAACAAACAGACTTCTATTGAAATTAGGCAAATAAATAAACTTCGAACTTCTGATGTTGCTAGACTCCTCCTCACCTAACAGCAGTTAGCGTTGTCCTTCCTTCCCCAGCTAGACAGCCATGGGAGTAAACCAACCAAATTAGTTAAAACTAAACTCTCAGACCCTAACACTTCAGATTTCCAAATGTGTAGTAAAATGAGCCACACTTCAGAAAGAGAAAGGGGGTATGTTGTGTTGCCCCAGGTCTGAAGCCTTGACATGTATATAAGGTCAGGTGATCAAATCTCCACCCACACGTTTCGTCTGGCTCCACTATCTTGATGTACCCACACTAGCCTTGAACCTCTACCTGCCTCATCTTCTTCAACGTTTGTTACTGGTGTGCACCACAACCATCTAAACTTGCAGTTGATTTGACAGAAAATGCTTTGGATCTTTGACTTGTTTTTCCATGAAGCATTGTACTTGACAGGCCTTTGGAACTGAGCAGTTTGTTTGTAAGGCAGAAGTTAAAGGCTAGTTTCAACATAAAGCACTTCCTATTTGCAGTTGTTTTAAATTGTTGCATAGCAACCAACACTGTCATCTAGTGTTTTTTAAAATTATTTATTTTTATTTTTCCTGTTAAATTCTCTTGTAAAAAGACCGTTTATTCTGCTTAGTGTTCCCAAACGTTTGCTTGGGGAAGAGTCTTAGTAGAGACATTTGTAAAACACTGCCATCTCATTTATATGTCTGTGACTCCTAACTTCTGATGGGTTAAAACCTGGCTTTTCACATAAAAAAATTAACAAATAATGATAAACATATTTAAATAAGCCAAACAGAAAGTCCTAGTTTAAAAAAACAATAGAGGATATAAAGAAAAGCCAAGGGGTTTGTGGCCTAGCATGGTAGTGGGACTCTTGCCCAGCAAATACAGAGCCCTGATACAGGGGTTGATTCTCAGCATGGAGAAAAACAAACAGAGCAAGCTAACTTTAACTGAGCACTCTGCACACCCACAATCTTATCACTTGGAAAGATGAGGGAGGAAGACTGTAATTTCAAGGTCAGACTGGGTTACAGAGTAAATTCCACCCCTGCCTAAGCTACATAGCAAGATACAGTACATCGGAGATCACAAAGAAACTTTAGAGTTGAAAATATAATAACCAAAATGTGCAACTTAATCAATAGTGTCAACATCAGGAAGTAGAAAACAGGGGAAAAAATCAGTGAACCACTTAAGTATAGAATTACTCAATCTAAGTTAAAGAGGGAAAACTGAATGTCCCACACTCTCAGAATGGAAAGACTTGGGAACCCCCGTAACTATACCAGAACAGCTGACCTTCCTGTTATCCTGAGTCTGAGCAGAAAGTTAGACCTGAGAGAACCAAGAGGACTGTACGTGTGTATGTGTTGGTAGCTCTGTCTTTTGAAGGTCGGGCTATTGCCCGCCCCTTGGTGGCTAAACACCCTTGAAGCTGGAGTAAAGTCCCTTCCAGTCTACCAGAAACCCAGGCAACAAGCCAGCCTTCCCAGTTGCCACACAAACGCACTAATGAACATTTTGTCTGTGAGGAGACCTCATGACTGAAACAACTCTTACTAAAGGAAGCATGTAATTGCTTACAGTCTAGTTAGTCCATTATCATCATGGTAAAGAGCTTGCAGTGTGAGGGCAGGCATGGGACAGGAGAAGTAGCTGAGAGTTTTACATCCTGATCTTCAGGCAGAGATAAGGAGGGGGAGGAGGAGAGAGAGGGGGAAAGAGAGAGGGAAGGAGAGAGAGAGAGAGAGATCGCAAGCCCAGCATGGGCTTTTGAAACCTTAAAATCCACACTCCCGGTGACATACCTCCTCCAACCTCCTAATCTCTCTAATCCTTTCTAAAAGTTCCTGTGGTGCCAATCCTCATCCAAAACACCAGAAGTCTGCATCCTCAAAAAGCCTTAACTTAATTAAAATATCATTTTTCTTGGTGGTTTTGACCCCTGCCTTCCATGGGCTATTCATTATCATGGCAAAAAGTACTCACCATAACCTGAGAAAGACTAAGGTTATTTATGGAAGACTTACTTCCATAAATAACTACCCACCTCATGAATATTCATAAAATGTTTACAAACACACAAAAATCAAGCTATCTCGCTCCTATCC
Organism: Rhynchomys soricoides; assembly: GCA_019843965.1. NCBI lineage: Eukaryota > Metazoa > Chordata > Mammalia > Rodentia > Muridae > Rhynchomys > Rhynchomys soricoides. Next base: position 509,496 of record JADRCH010000012.1, read on the forward strand.
ACCTTTGAATCAGCTGACTCCAAGACTCTGGAGTGTACTGTTGTTTGGCTAAATAAACTTCTGCTTAAACTGTCTTAATCTCTTAGATGAATTCCTTCCCTCAAGAAGACAAGAGGGGGAAATGTGTACTCTTATAACAACTAAGATGCCAGAGTAGAGGAGAAGGGAGGCGGATTAAAGCCCTGTGAGAAGAAACAAAGATTGGGAAAAATCCAAGGTGTGTAAAAGACAGGACTGAGAATTCATGATGCTCAGGAAATGCCAAAGGATAAGCCAAAGATATCACCCTGAAGATACATTATAGCAAATCTTCTGCAAAATCAAAGGTAACAAAGAAATCGTCACCATCATCATCATCATCATCATCATCATCATCATCATTAGGGAGGAACTACTTAAATGGTGATGAATTTCATATTAGAGACTATAGACAACAAAATAAAGTTGTGACACACTTAATAAACAACAAAAAACAAATAACAAGACCCAACACATCTTTCAAATCAGAATTTTATAACCAGTGAAAATGTTCTGCAATGATAAAAGGGAAATCAAGATTTTTCTGGTAAAGAAAAAAATGACTTTGTTGCCTGCATCTCAAAAAAGGAGATGAAATCCCTATAAAATCAAAGAGAACCATCAGAAAAGGAAGTACCAACAAGAATCATCAGTAAAAAGGAACAGTAGAGAGAGTAGCATATAAATAAATATACCAGGCTTTCTTCCAACAGTTGAAGATAAAGTTAAAGCAGTGACCATTACTATTTCAAATGCAAAGGCAGTATTTAAGGGAATGAATTTAGACAAGATTAAGGGGACATAAAAAGAGGTAAGCTATCTACACTTATCTCAACTTGGTAAATATTGACCCCAGTAGACTGTGGTAAGTTATGTACAGATAATGTAACAGAGAACTCAGGCCAGAGGGTAGGTAAAGAAACACACAAAGCAAGCTACTAAAGATATATGTAGAAGGAATGTTACAATGTTTATATAATGTTATAATGTTTATATAAGGTTACAATGTTTATATAAGGTTACAATGTTTATATAATGTTACAATGTTTATATAATGTTACAATGTTTATATAATTCAAAGGAAGACATGGAAAATAAATCAGATAAATTAATAACAAAAAGAAAAAAAAGACATTCTGAAATCCTAACTTATCAGTAATTAAAATGTAACTTAAATGTAAATATATTATCAAAAGACAGAGACTCTCAGACTGGATAAAAATAAACAAACCAATCATGACCCAAAGCTATACTGTATATCATAAACTCACTTAAAACTATATTTATGTTGGAAGTAAAGGGTGGAAAGGACATGCCAGGAAATCACTGATCAAAAGAAATCAAGACATGTATATTATTACTTGGAGAGCTGTTGTGGATAGGCCTCTGGGGCTGTTTGTATTTTGATGCTAATTCTGCCCTCCTGGGAGGGACTTCAAACAAGGAATGAGTTACATACTCATGTGACTTCTTGTGAACAACTCCCCTAATGAATAAAGGAGCCAATCACTGAGTGAGGAGGAGGGACTTCCAAGTAGTAGAAGGGAAGATAGGAAGCAGGAGATAGAGAGGGTCCTTTTGGAATGGGGATAGCATGTAGGTAAGATGTAGCTACTAGAGTCTCCTGGTACCATGGCGAATCTGCAAGTATTCGTCACCAGAGAAATCAGATTTTGATAAGGCTTACAAGATTAGGTTTTAGTTGTTTCGCCCAGAGATTGAGTTACTATTGTTTCTGAGCTAAGTTTGTGTTGTGTTTTCCTTCACCTGGTGGCTCGTCTGGTTCCAAAGAGAAAGATACAGCGGCAAAGTGTGGGTTTGCCTGATGTGCACCACAGAGGCCATGGGAGTATTGAAGCATGGGGCTGGCGTGGTAGCGACCCGCCAGTGGGAACCTAGTGAGCTGGGTGGAGAAATCGTGGAGCTCTGACTCAGAGCTCCATGAGATAAAAGTAAGTCAGCCATTGCTCACCAGTGCATGGCTGGCCAGGCCAACAGGGCTGAGAGAACAAGGGCATAGCACGGGAGCATGCAATATTCCTTTGTTTTAATATTTCCTGCAACAGAGAGCAATCTTTAAAACAAATGAACCATTGCCATGGAGAGTGGCAACACACAATGACTACATACCACTTCAATATGTGTATTCATAAGGCAAACTCTACAGGCTATGTGGAACAAATGCCCATTGAATTGAAAGTAGATTGATCTCCACTAAGAGTCAAATACCCCAATATTAGCAGCAGCTTGATGAACACTCAGGAGATTTTGAAAGTACAAAGATAGGTCTTCTAACTTACAGATCTCAATTGCTCCTACACCCCCAGAACACTTAGGAGACACCCTCATGTCTTGGGGAGCACCAAGATTTTCATTTTAGATAAAAGAGTGTTAAGTTTGAGCTCAAAGTCTTACCTGGAACAATAAGACAAGAGAAAAAAACAAAACGATGCAAACAAGAAAGGTAGAAACCAAAGTATTGTTTGCAGATGACACAATCCTTAAAGAGCCTTAACAGATCCCCTAGAAAACTCTTAGTCTGATACACACTTTCAGCAAAGTAGCAGGGTGCAAAACTGACCTGCAGCCTTTCCATCTGTTAACTGTGAACACATGGACGAAGAAGTTAACGGATGGGGGAAACCTCCAGAAAAATAGAACCAATCTAGATGATCATCGATTGATGGATGGAAAATGTATCCTTGGTTGGAAGAAATACACAGTGGAGTTTTCCCAGCTATAAAGAAAAAGAAAAAGAATATGTCAGAAGAATGAGCATAACTGGAGATCTTGCTAAACAAAATAAACCAGACTCGTAAATACTGCATGTTTCCCTCCATTCGCAGGAGTGCGTGCGTGTGTGTGTGTGTGTGTGTGTGGTGTGGTTATGTGTGGTGTGATGGTTGTGTGTATAGTGTGTGTGTGTGGTGTGTGTGGTGTGTGTATGTAGTGTGTGTGGTGTGTGTGTGTG
>JADRCH010000012.1:533615-559621 GCA_019843965.1 Rhynchomys soricoides
GGGGGGGCAGAGGAGAGGCTAGAGACAGGCCTGGGAGAGAGGGGGACAGAGAAAGAGAAAGAGAGAGAGAGAGAGAGAGAAAGAGAGAGAGAGAGAGAGAGAGGCCAAACAGTACTTTTTATAGCAAGCCAGGCCTACCTGGCTGTTGCTAGGTAACTGTTGGACAGAGCCTAGAAGGAATGCTAACATGCTAACAGAAGCATCTCTGATGAGTTATGCTAGGCTCCTTTCTGCAAGTATGGCAGAATATTATTAATAGTGTCAGGGGCTGGCTCCCTCTTACAGCATGGGTCTCAAGCTGGAGTAATCATTGGTTGGCCTGAATTCTGTTCCATCTTTTACCCCTGCACATCTTGTAGGCAGGGTAAATTGTGGGTCTAAGGTTTTGTGACTGGGTTGGTACATACTATGTCTGTCTTTCTGGGTCTAGGTTACTTCACTCAGAATGTTATTTTCTAGTTCCATCCATTTGCCTGAAAATTTCATGATGTCCTTGTTTTTAAATAGCTGAGTAGTATCTCATTGTGTAAACAAACCACATTTTCTCTAACCATTCTTCAGTTGAGGGACATGTAGATTGTTTTCAGTCTCTGGCTATTATGAATAAAGCTGCTATGAACATAGTGGAGCATGTGTCCATGTGGTATGATGAGGCATCTTTTGGGTATATGCCCAGGAGTGGACCAGACTGGTCTTGAGTTAAATCTATTCCCAGTTTTCTGAGAAACTGCCAATTGATTTCCAAAGTGGTTGTACAAGTTTATTCGCCCACCAGTAATGGAGGAATGTTCCCCTTGCCCCACATTCTCACTGGCATGAGCTGTCACTTGAGTTTTTGATCTTAGCCAGTCTCATGGCTGTAAGATGAAATCTCAGAGTCTTTGATTTGAATTTCCTGATGACTAAGGATGTTGAACATTTCTTTAAGTACTTCTCAGCCATTGGAGATTTCTCTGCTTAGTATTCTCTGTTTAGCATTGTACCCCAAATTTTAATTGGGTTATTTTGTTTGTTGATGTCTATTTTCTTGAGCTCTTTACATATTTTGGGTATCGGCCCTCTCTCAGATGTACGGTTAGTGAAGGGCTTTTCTCATTCTGCAAACTGTGGTTTTGTCCTTCTGATGGTGTTCTTTGCCTTATAGAAGCTTTTCTGTTTCATGAGGTCCCATTGACAGTGTCCTTTGCCTTACAGAAGCTTTGCAATTTTATGAGGCCCCATTTGTCAATTCTTGATCTTAGAGGATAAGCCATTGGTGTTCTGTTCAGGAACTTTCCCCATGCTCATGTGTTTGATTTTTGATACACATTGTATTTGTGCTTGTTTGCTTCCAAAGAACAAAGACTCGGTTTACCTCAAATAAAGCCAGATGTGATGGCTCATGCCTGTGTTTCTCACACTCAATAGGTGGAGGTGAAGGCATGACCATAGGTCAGCCTAAGCTACAGAGTAAGACTTTCAAAAAACTAAGACACAAGTCTTCTAGAAACTGAAGTGGAATCTGACGTTGCAGCAATGAAGCTAAGCAGGAAGAAAGTTGGCATTGTGACTGTGCGCCTCTCCATACAAGGCCTTGTCCCTATACAATGAACTACAGGAAGTGGAGAAAACTGGGAACAGGGGAGGGGGTCTTCTCCACGGAAGTGCACACTAATTGGTTATCCAGTGAAAAACAATCAGCCCTGAAAACATATATACAGTTAACATTATACAGACTGAACATTTTATTTAGCAACATATACATAGGTACATACAATAACAATTAGTGAAAAAATAGGTCATAAATTAGAATAAGAGTTAGGAGCAGTATGTGGGATGAATTAGAGGGAGAAAAAGAAAGGGCTATATATAATTAAATTATAATCTCAAAAATATGGAAATAAAAAAAAAAACTAAACCTGTGGGGCAGTGGTGGCTCAAGCCTTTAATCCCAGCACTTGGGAGGCAGAGGCAGGCAGATTTCTGAGTTCGAGGCCAGCCTGGTCTACAGAGTGAGTTCCAGGACAACCAGGGCTACACAGAGAAACCCTGTCTCAAAAAACCAAAAAAAAAAAAAACAAAAAGCAAAACCAACCAACCAAAAAAAACTAAACCTGAATTTTTAATGATATGCCTAATCTTTTTCTTCAGTCTCTATTTTAAGGATTTTGTACCCCATTTTTTGCTATTGGGAGGGTGAGTAAATCCCAGCCCTCACTGTGGCCAAGGCAAGGTACAGTGTCAAATTAAAAAGCAATATAATGAGTAAATATAAACTAGCATCAGTGTTAGATTTAGCACTGTGTGATTTAGAATCACACCAAGCCTCTTTTCTCAGGTTCCAGAGGTTATTCCAACATAAAGCTAAGCATGCAGAACAGTGCGTAGGACCTGGAGCTGGGGCAAGGTCTTGGACTTCTCAGTGTTTTCCTGATGTTTAGAAGAGAGCTTGACTACTGCTGCCGTAGCTAAGGGTGACTTCATGCTGTCAGTCACTGGCTGGTCTGAAGTCTGGGTTGCGACTTTTAAAAGTTCCATTTAACCTTTTCCTCCTCTTTTAAAATGCTTCATCCTCTTTCTCCTCCCTTTCTCCTTTCTTTCTCATTCTTTTTCTTCTTTCAGATTCACAGTGCTAAATTTATAGTAGATTGTCATTATCATTAAAGATTCTCTCCTGTTTTGTTCTCTCTCTCTCTCTCTCTCTCTCTCTCTCTCTCTCTCTCTGTGTGTGTGTGTTCATGCTCCCCCTTTCATAGGCTGCTGGAGTAGTGTGTTTGGTATATAGTCTTAAATGTGCTTGTCTCTCCTAAACCCCTGTGAAACAGCCCTGCCATCTAGTTCATCGCAGATCTGTGGTGCTCCTTCATCCTCCTCCAATCTTCTAGCTCTCTGATTTGAAGCACCGTCTCATTGGCTAATCCCATAACAGTGTTTACTGAAAACATCTTCAGCTGTTCTAAATATTACACAGAATAAGTTTTCCACTCCTTTGGGCATCTTTCCCAGAGTAGATTTAGTTACGTAAGAGGGACTTTAGTTTTCTGTGCTCCTTAAAACTAACACTTTTAACTTTTAAAAAAATATACCTGGTATTTTGACTGACGTTGCCCTACATTTAAACATTGCTTTGGATGAAACTGGTCACTTTTCAGTGTAGCTGTAAAATGTTAAATGATTGTCTTGATAGAGTAGTGATTCTTTAAAGACTTCTATTTCTCAAGTGCTACAACTTATGATTCCGCTGCCTTCCACTGTAAAAGAAACTTTGCCAATGTTGATTGAGTTACAGATCTGCCAAGGAGGAGCTTGCCCTAGATATTCAGAAATGGCTCAAGTAACTAGCAAATACCACCTTGAAAGGAAGACAGGAGGGCCAGAAGCAGACAAGGAGATATAAATATTGTCTCAGAAGATAAGATAATGCTGGGCGGCAAACAAAGGAATGTAGACAACTTCTAGAAGTGGAAACAAGTCCAGGGGTAACTTCTCTCCTAGGACCTCCAAAAGGAAGGCAGCCATGTTGACTTCAGCTGTGGGTGTTACTACTCTCTAACATTCTGCCTCTGAAATTTGCTAATGTTGGAATAATACATTTTCTTTATTATTTGACTGAATAAGATTCACTTTTCATTTCTTGTATTGGATTTCTATTTCTAACTCATACACATATATGTATATACTATATTTCTAATTAGTATATAGAAAAAATAAGCCCAGAGAGAACAAAAATTATTCCAACAGCCAAAATTACCACAACCCTTTTATTTTATTTGTTTTGAGGTATTTAGTCTTCTCCTAAAAATAGAGCTCTGTGTATACTGCCTTAGGATTTTGTAACATCTTTAAAGTTACAGTTAGTTAGCTTGTACACTGGAGTCTAGCAGATACAATCACATTAAGCTTATATCCTGGAGTCCAGCACATAAAGCTGGGTACAGCAAAACCTGCTGCTGCTGAAGCAAGACTAGAGTAAGGATCCTCCTCATCCACACAGGCCTGACCTCTCCTACCGGGCCTGCAAAGATGATCCCTGGGACAGAAATGGAAACTTAGCACCCGGATGTGGATAGCCCTGGGGCTGTTTGTATTCTGCTAATTCTGCCCTCCTGGGAGGGGCTTCAGACAAGGAGTGAGTTACACCTGTTACTTCTTGTGAACCAATCCCCTAATGAATAAAGGAGCCAATCACTGGGCATGTAGGAGAGACTTCCAGATTGAAGGGTAGAAGAGAGAGAGGGTCCTTTTGGAATGGGGACAGCAGATAGGTAAGATGTAGCTGCTAGAGTCTCCTGGTATCATGGGAGATCCACAAGGACTCGCCACCAGAGGAATCAGATTTTGTTAAGGCTTACGAGATTAAGTTTTAGTCGATGCATCCAGAGATTGAGTTACTATTGCTTCTGAGCTAAGTTTGTGTTGGATTTTCCTTCACACAGTGGCTCGTCTGGGTTCCAGAGAGAAAGGTACAGCGGTAAAGTGTGGGTTTGCCTGATGTGCACCACAGAGTCCATGGGGTATTGAAGCATGGGGCTGGCGTGGTAGCGACTACCAGTGGGAGCCTAGTGAGCTGGGTGGAGAGATCGTGGAGCTCTGAGTCAGAGCTCTACAAGATAAAAGTAGGTCAGCCATTGCTCACCATTGCATGGCTGGCCACCTGCAGGGGATGAGAGAACCAGGGAATAGCATGGGAGCATGCTATACTATTCCTTCATTTTAATATTTCCTGCAACATGGTGGTCCCAAGAGGGGTTTCCCATGGAGGTGTCCAGTTTGGGTCTCCTGTAGGTTTCTGCTATACTTGTATAACAGTTCTAACTTTGACTGTATTTGATTTGTTCTTTACTCTCCTTCTGGTGAATATTGAACTAGATAGAGTAGGGTTCACAACTGGCAAAGTCACTCATTAGTAGTAGTCTAAGAACCTTGTAGATAAGACTAGAAATCTACAGGCTGTAGGGGACAAAGGTTTGAATACAGCTTGCTTGTGTGATATAATAAATTAATTGCATGCCTACTTATGTTACAATCTGTCAGACTATTTAGTTTCAAATGCTGAAGATATAAAGTCCTCTTTTCCTTGATAAGCTACAAATGTCTGTCCATGCATTTTCTGCTAACAAAAGAGGAAATTCATTGCTGAGCCATTACCACAATCAGCTGCTTTCATCCACTATTTTTTCATTCAGTAAAGCAATGTCTTTAATCTTTTGTACAAATAAATAGTCATGAAATTCCTGCCCTTTCCATGTGTCCTTTTTAAAGTCATTGTTACACCCCAGTGAATACAGACTATTTTTGATTTTCAAGAATTATGTTTTCAAGTAAGGTGGTTTCTATTTAAATCATTGAAGCTACTGTGTGGTGGGTCAAGAGGTGGGGTGAGTGGGTAGGATACTGGCATGATTCCCATTGAGAAAAAGAGGTCCATGCTGTGGGAAATGAGTGTGTGCATGAGCTAAGGGTAGGTGGGAAGCAGTGGGTAATAAGACAAGGCGTTTGTTCCCTGGCCAGTAGGGTGTGAGCTGTTGTACATTTCATGCCAGAGTCAGACACTAGAGAAAGGAAGCAGAAGTGATGGGCAATGTCAGTAGTGGGATCTAGATTATCTTGGAGCTAACAGGACAGAGAAAGCTCATCAGCCTTATTATGCTACATTCAGAAAAACATAATGAGTAAAATCACTTGTTTATATGCAACAAGTAAGTAGCTTAAGAGAATATAAAAGATAGATGCTGGAGGCCCACAGGCTCAGTATGAAGCTGGTACAGGGGACTTAATATAGGTCATCAGAGGTCGGCAAAAATATTAAACAAGCATCTGTGAACACTTGTGGCCTGGTACCATAGAGGCACTGCCTCAGACCCCTTTCACCTGTGTTACATTCTCTCAGAGTGATGGAGGATCCCCATATGCCTGTCTTACCTTCCTCACCTGATCTATAATCAAAGCTTCCCATAGTGAGAAAAGTGAATATTTTGGAAATAAACTGAGTTTCCATTAGGAGAAAAGCAGATGGATGCTGGATAACCAAGAGAGGGGGCATATCCATTATAGACAGGCTTTAAGAAAAAAGCTCTGATATGAAATTCAGATAATGATGTCTAATAGAAGGAATTTGGGGTAATTTCAGTTTGAAAAAGCTATTTACAACTCCAACCAGGGAATCAGGTAGGCTAACAGCAAACTCTCACCTCTCGGTCTGCCCTTCCAAATACAATCCCAGAGTCTCATCTCCAGCACTGCAACAGAACACCTGTGCAGCACCCCCACTCCAGTGGATCCCACAGATCTTCCCCTCCTAACCTCCTTTCCCCCACTGGTTGCCATGTCTCTCCTCCAACTCCAGCAGGCACTCCCTGTCAACAGCCAAAGGAGTAGGTCGGCTAGTTGCAGATCTTCACCTCTCCCTTTGTTCCTCTAAAATAAATCCCTAGTTTCATCTCAGCTCTGCAGCAGACAACTGCTGAGCCCTCCCTTCCTGCACCCATCTCCAGTGGATCACACAGACTTACCCCTCTGAAGTCCCCTCCCTCGACTCACTGCTTTCTCCCAGCCTCCAGCTCCACAGGCCACTCTGACCAGGCTAACTCCAGATCTTTATTTCTCCCTCCAGTCCTCCAAATCCAGTCACCTACTCTCATTCCCAAATCTGCAGCAGACCTTTTGCTGTGGCCTCTCCTCACTCTCTGCCCCCATTGGCAGGAGCTAAGTAGATCCTGGTGTACCACCCTGCTTTATTCCCTCTTGTGAAGCTCCTCCACTGCCCCCAGCCCATCCCCATTCCTAAATCTCAGGTCCCGATACCCAGAAACACATTTTGCTTGGAACACCCAGTGCCCACACCTTTCAGGTCCTGAAAAGATTTTCTCAAGGGAAACACAGGCACCACACTTTCCTAAGAACAAAGAGAGAGAGAGAGGAAAAAAAGACAAGAATACCCACCCAACAAAGACAAGACCAAATATCAGTATCTCAAATTATGAGCTACCCAATCCCAGATGCCTATACACCAGGAAAAAAATCATAATCAATAATGGCCAGGACAATATGTCTCCATAAGAGTCCAGAATCCTATTACAGCAGGCCCTGAATATTCCAATCCTGAAGCATAAAAGACCTTAAAACATGCCTTGTGATAAATAGAAGTCCATAAAGAGGAAACAAATGAATCCCTTAAAGAAATACGTGAAGACACAAATAAACAGTGGTAGGAAATTAGTAAAACCATTCCAAACATGAAAGTGGAAATAATATCAACAAAGAAAACTCAAACAGAGGGAAATCAGGAAATAAAAAAACTTAGAAACTTGACAAGAATCACAGAGACAAATTTCGGGCACTGAAGACATGATAAAAGAAATGAATATCTTGGTTTAAAAAAATGCTAAATTTTAAAAACTATTGGCACAAAACATTTAGGAGGAAGCCTGTGACACTATGAAAAGAACAACCCTAAGAATAAAAGGAATAAAAGAAGGAGAAGAAACACAGATTAAAGGCCAAGAAACTATCCTCAACAAAATCATAGAAGAAAATTTCCCTAACCTAAAGAAAGAGATGTCTACCAAAGTACAAGAAGCATGCAGATCACCAAACAGATTGGACCAGAAAAGAAAATCCTCTTGGCACAAAATAATCAAAACATGAAACATACACAGACACAGAAATACTAAAAGCTGCAAGAGAAAAAGACCAAGCATTATATAAAGGCAGACCAATTATACCTGACTTCTCAATGGAGACTCTAAAAGCTAGAAGGGCCTGGGTAGAGGTGCTGCAGACTCTAAGAGACCAGAGATGCTAGCCCAGACTACTTTACACAGCAAAACTTTCAATCAACATAGAAAACAAAACATTCCATGATAAATCAAATTTAAGCAATATCTACCTACAAATCTAGCCCTACAGAAGTTGCTAGACAGTAAACTCCAACCTAAAGACATTAGCTATATCCAAAGAAACCACAGGGAACAAATAATTACAGGACAGCAAAATCAAAAGAAAGAAAGCACACACACACACCACCACCACAACAACAATAACAACAACAAAATAATAGGAGTCAACAATCATTAGTCATTGATCATTCTCAATACCAATAGTCTCAATTCCCCCAAACAAAGGATACAGACTAACAGAATAGATATAAAAACAGGATCCATCTTTAAGCTGCATCCAAGAAACATACCTCAACATCAAAGATAGACATCACCTCAGGGTAAAGGGTTGGAAAAAGATATTCCAAGTAAATGGACCTAAGCAACAAGTTGTGTAGTCATTTTAAACCGGAAAGGAAGAAGTTAAAATATCTCTATTAGCATTATAATATCACTTATGTGATGGTATACATAAGTGACCCTAAAAATTCCACAGGGGAACTCCTACAACTGATTAACACTTTCAGCAAAGTAACTAGATACAAAATTAACTCACAAAAACCAATAGACCTCCTATACACAAACATCAAATGGTCTAAGAAAGAAATCAGAGAAACAACACCTTTCACAAGAGCCTCAAATAATATAAATATCTTGGGTTATCTCTAGCCAAGCAAGTGAAAGACAATGGAGTATTACTCAGCCATTAAGAAAAAAAAATGACACCAAGAAATCTGCAGGCAAATGGATGGAACTAGAAAAAAAAAATCATCCTGAATGATGTGTCCCAGACACAGAAAGAGTAATATGGTATGTATTCGCTTATATGTGGATATTAGCTGTGAAGGGAATGATAACCAAGCAACCATCCATAGACCCACAGAAAGTAGGTGTAGTAAGGAACTAGAGGGAACAGATAGCTCTCATTAGGAAAAGGGAAATTACATAGATGTGGCTGGTTTGGGAAGGTCAAGTGGGGAGGGGAGAAAAGAGGAGTTGTGGGAGGTAATACAGGGAGAGACAGCTAAAATAAAGAGGCATTGAGGACCTAATACTGGCCTTCAAATATATGCATATGTGAAGGCAATCTAAATGGAATCACTAAATAATGGGGAAGACAGAGTCCCAACTCAACATCTCTTGACACCAAGTGAAGCTTTCAGTACCAGGACTGGGTTACATCTAATTGAGCTGTTGTTCAAAGGGGTCTCATGGGAACCCCCAAACAACCCAGGTTGTTGCCAAGACAATGATAGGTTGTTCTCCACAAACTGACAGCAGCGCCCCATGGCTGAATACATCTTATATTGAATGGAGATGGTAAAGTGTTGCCTACATAGAGCCTTTACCCCTATGTTCCAGCATCTTTGGTATAGGAAGGTATTCTGCATGCCATCAAAAAAGTGGCATAAATACAGAGCCAGCCACACCTTTGTACTGCTTGCATGGCATATTGGGGCAATGGTGGCACAAAGCTTGTACCTACCTAAGTAGTACCCCAAATAAAACCCAATTTGACTTAAGGCCCATTCCATGAGTTGTAATTCATACCCAACACTGGTTGGGTAACCAAGAACCTGAGACTAGTTAGCCCAGGAACCTAGGGTAAATCCAAATATTACTGATCTAAAAGAAGAAAAAAGTACTGATAAAATGACTCCTAATGTCATTCTGCTATACTTATAGATCAGTGCCTTGTTCAGCTATTATAGGAGCCATTTGCTCTTCTAGCAGATGGGAACAAACACAGAGACCCACAGACAGACGTTACACAGAGTGAGAGACCTTGTAACACTCAGCCATGAGTGGTATGGGGACATAAATGGGATGTCCTCATCAAATTCCTCTCCCTCAGAGCTCAGGAAACCCCATGGAAGAGGAGGCAGAAAGAATGTAAGAGCCAGAAGGGGGAAAGGACACCAAGAAAACAATCCCCTCTAAATCAACTGAGCAAAGCTCATATGAAACCATAGAGACTGAAGCAGCATGCACATGGCCTGCACCAGGTCCTCTGTATATGTATTACAGCTTCCAGTTCAGTGTATCTGTGGGACTCCTGAGTGAACAAAGTGGGTCTCTGATTCTTGTGCCTTCCCTTGGGCTCTTTTCCACCTGTTGGTTTGTCTAGTCCAATACCTAAGTGATAGTTTTTGTTTTATTATACTTTGGTTCATTATTTTTTTAAAAAAAAATGAATGAATGAATTAATGAGTGAATGAATGAATACCTAACCACTAGGATAAAGGTTAACAGTTGAACTATCATTTATACCTGCTTGGAGAGGGAGAATCAGTTTTCTCTAATACACTGACACTGGGTATATCACTCCAGGACAACAGGTAGGTACCAACACATAATAGACTCCACAGTTTTTTCTATGTATCTGCATTTATTTGGTTACAGTTGGTGGATTTTTTTGGGGGGGGGTGTTGTTTGTTTGTTTTTCTTTGGGGGCATGGCTCTATTTTGTTTTCTTGGTTTAGGGGAGCTTTAATGTTGCATTGAGTTTTTGTTTGTCTTTCAAGAAAAACTTAAGAGTTGGGAGGAAGGGAGGATCTAGAAAGACCTGTGGGACGGAAAGAATATAAAAGAAAAATAAAGTAATGGAAAGACTGTATCAAATACACACATTTCCTATCTTTAAAAAAGAAATAGCTGTTCATAGTAAGAGTATGCATTTTGAGCTTAAGCAAGATTATTTAAATATGCATTGGGAAGGGTGGAGCAGGCTAACAGAAGAGCCTCAAGCCCCAGGATGCTCAGATCAAGGAAGTGAACAGTAAAGGCTAAGTTGTGACAAAGGCTTAATGCAGGAGAGAGAAAAAATAGAACTCTTCTTTCTTTCCCTTTTGGGGGTTGCTGAAGATGAGCCCAGAGGCTTGTTATGCCACGCAAGCAGGCTACCACCAAGCTACCAACCAGGCGACCACAGCTCAAGATCACCAACACTAACATCTATTCTGTTTATCCCGTTTTCGTCCTATAGACATCAAGGAATAAGCTCTCAACTGAAAAGTAAAAATAACTGAGTAGGGCAAGCAAAGGGTACTCTCCACCCTTAAAGAAAATAACACAGTTACATCCTAACAAATTATACATCACACACACACACACATACACACACACACAACCTGCCAATGTGACCAAGGACTTTTAAAAAGTTCATGGAACAATGTTAGAAGTTGAGAGAGTGCTTCTTCTGGACTTATTAAAAGCGCACAGTTGTTGGGTGGTGGTGGCTCTGGTCTTTAATCCTAGCACTCTAGAGGCAAAGACACAGATATTTGTGAGTTCAAGGCCAACTGTGACAGGACAGCCAGGAATATACAGAGAAACCCAGTCTTGAAAAACAAAAACAAAACAAAAAAGTGAACACTGGCAAGCATAGAACTAAGGCTAGGTGCAAAATTCTAAGTTGCTTATTAAAGAGACGGCATGTCACACTGTAGACAGAAAACTGACACATAGCTTGGCTAAGCAAATGTAAGCAAAGTTGTAAATGAAGAAAGCTTGGCTCCCTGACCTCATTCTGTTCATAAATAGCCAAGTGAGAATGCCACAGTGGCTGAGTCCTAGGAGTTACAGTATTTTTCCTCTGGAAAATGAGATTGTCAATTCAGAGCTCCCTTAATGTTATCTAAAAAGAATGTATCAGCCTGAGTAGTCCATGTGGGCCTCAATTCTTTCAGCCTCCCTGTCCCCAAGTGGAAAGGCTGCCATTCATTAAGAAGCAAGACATGTATTGAATACTTATATCGTTTTAGGAAATACACTGGGCCTATGATGGAGAATACCAACAATCCCCTTCTATAAAGGGTGTATCTGAGGCTCAGAGTATCTAACTCAATAAGTAAAGATCCTGAGTTCTGGAACTCAGATGATATGTGCCCTGTCTGATCATGATGGACAGAATGAACATATTTATAATGAGATAACACTGCTACAATGATTTAACTGTCCAACTTTTAGATAGTTCAAACAGATTGTAAGACAAGATGGCACTACTGGTAAAAAAGCACTTGCTACACAAGCCTGATGGTCTGAATTTGGTCCCTGAAGCCCACAGATAAAAGCCAGATGTCATGACACGCATCTGTGATCCCAGAATCATCAGGAAATATGAAGCATGGCAGAAACAACAGAAGAGGTCCTGCCTTAGCAAGGTGGAAGGAGAAAAGCTACGCCCAAACATTGTCCTCTGACCATGTGTGCACCGTGTTATATACTCACATACACACAGAACAGTGACAATGATAATGATAAAGAATAGTAATGAGAGGAATAATTTTAAAAATATACTGATGATGCCCATCTCATAAAAATTTTCTTCTGATATATTTTATAAACTACCACACTGAAGGAATAGAAAAAAATTCTGATTAAATTTTCAATAAAACTCTAAGGACTAGCAGTAATATTTTACTCAAAAATTATATTTTATTAAAATGTCACATCTGTATAAGATGTGATGTGGCTAATTCACTACAGCATAATAAGTATTCAAACAGTAAAATGTATAAAGGCTGGTATTTTTGGTATAGTTGCAGAAGAGGGTGGTCAGATGTAGGGAAGTCATAGAGTCCTAGTAAAGGCCAGTTTACAATGTCAGTGTGGTCCAGGGAAGGAACTGAAGGTCGAAAATCCATCAAATGAACAGCTGTAGCAGTTGGACAAGAAAAACCTTAGGGATGACAAACACACAGAAAGCCAAACACATGAGGGTTGAAACAACTGTTAGCAAGTGGACTCTCTGAATGATAACTGGGTTTCAGTCTTGGGGCCACTCTGGGGTTTCAGGTCAGACTTTACTTGGTCCTAAAAGCAAACAGTGTGTGAGGTGGCTAATGGGCAGCAGACAGGCAAGAGGACTGGCTCTGGGGGTTCCTAACTGGGGTTCTGGGTTGGATCCACACAATTCCAGAGCTGAGTAATGTGTGTAGTGGATGATGCGTAGCAGGAGAACTGGCTCTGGAGGTTCCAACCTGGAATTCTGGCTCAAAATTCACAGTTCCAGGTATAGTGGATTGAGTGGCCGATTGGCAGGCAGACAAATGGCTCTGGGGGTTCCAGTCAGACTCCAAATGATCTGTAGCAGAGGGATGGGTGGGGTAACTGACAGGTGGGTGGTTAGAAGACCTGGGGACCTCTACCTGGAGTTCTAGACCAACGTCTACATTGTCCCAGAGTGAAGCAGTGGATGGAGTGGCTGATATGCAGTTCTCAAATATTTTTTGTTAAAATAAAAGGAAGCCCTTTTCTGTCCATCACTTTGAGACTTTTAATTTAGAAAAGTAAAAGAAGTTAAAATTGTAATGCATTGCCCAGCACACAGCAAAGAGAGCCACCACTGTCACCATCATAACGACAAAGCCAACTCAATAGCATCTTCTGAACTTCTTTGTCTCCTAATGTTGAGTCCGGGGGTGGGGTGTAGTTTTTGTTTTTGTTTTTGTTTTTTATTTTAAAAGTTCTTTTTGTGTAGACTATGGTTTCTGATTTTGTGTTTTTAAGGATTCCCATGTATGCAAATGTGTGTGTCTCCATGTCTATACGTGATTCTGTGCTTTTCCTTTGGGTCTGCTGTTTGTTTATTGTGTGCTGTTCTAATTTGTTTGTTTTCTTTTTCTTTTATTTTAATTATTCCTTAGACGCCTGTTTGTTTTCTAATGAGAGACAGATAATGGGTGGGTCCAGATGGGAGAGGAGGAGCTGTGAGGACTAGTGGGAAGGGAAGCCATAATCACAATATTGTATGAAAAAAATCTATTTTCAATTTTAAAAAATACAAAAAGAAAAAGCAAAAGAGAAACCTGTGTATTGGGCTGCTGAGAGGGCTCAGTGGGTACAGAACTTGCTGCACAAGTGTGAGGCCTTGGTTTGGATCCCCAGAACCCCTAAGCCAGGATTCTGTAACAATATCCATATGCTCTTATGGGAAGATGGGAGGTAGAGAGCGAAGAATCCCAGGAGCCTGTGTGCCAGGCAGAAAAACATAAACAATGGTGAGCAAGGAGGAGACCCTACCTCAGGTGGGCGTCGCACCCAAGGCTGTCCTCTGACCTCCACATGGACTCCATGACCCATGTGCAACTGCATCCACACACATGAAAACACGCATGCACATGCATACACACACACACACACGCACACACGCACGCACGCACACACACTCACACATGCACATGCTTGAACAGAGAGGTGGGGGAGAGATTAGTAAACTGAATTTTGATGAGAATTACTCTTTTGTTATATGACTTCACACAAAGCCAAATGAAAAGAAAGATCAATGGTTATTTTGTAGATTATATTCCAGTTGACCATTTCATTCTAATTTTGTTCTTCTGCAAATAATAGTCTCACGGTTTTTTCTGCTCATGGTTTTTGAGTCATGGTTTTACTATGTAGCCCACACTGGACTCAGATTCTCTCAACAGTCCTGCCCCCGACTCCTATGCACTAGAACTAAGGGTGTGCACCACTTCACACATAATCTGTCTTACCCTTCCTGGTATGGATTTGGGTCTCCACTGTCTTACGCTCAATGCCATGGCCCTTAGGAACATAAAACTCTAGTCAAAAAGATTAGACTTCATTCACTAGTTTGCATCTATGGAGTGGTTATAATCATGAAGCATCTGAGCAGTAGCACAGGGTTCATGATTTGTAACACTTACAAAGATTCAGGTAAGCCTGGCAGTGGTGGCACATGCTTGTAATCCCAGCACTTGGGAGGCAGAGACGGGTGGATTTCTGAGTTCGAGGCCAGCCTGGTCTACAGAGTGAGTTCCAGGACAGCCAGGGCTATACAGAGAAACCCTGTCTCAAAAAACCAAACAAACAAACAAACAAGCAAAAAATAAAACAAAAATTCAGGTAAGACTTTTACAATGTAGCTTTTGTATGATGTGGTTTGTTTCCTTGTTGCAGGTGCCTTTATCTGCAAGATGGTACCATTCGTCCAGTCCACTGCTGTTGTGACGGAAATCCTCACCATGACTTGCATTGCTGTTGAGAGGCACCAAGGACTTGTCCATCCTTTTAAAATGAAGTGGCAGTACACCACCCGAAGGGCTTTCACAATCTTGGGTACGTGAACCACTATTTGTCAATTGACAAAAATGTCTGATATTAACAATTTGGAAGTAGAAGGATTTGTGTTGGCATATGACTTTAGAAATTCCAGTCCGTGACCACTTGGCTCTGTTACTTCCAGGCTTTGGGGCAGGAAAGCAGAACACTGTGACATGGCCATTGGTAGAGCAGTGGCTTGCCTCATAGCAGATCACATGCACATACACAGACAGAAACAGTCTGGGGGCAAGTCCTATGCCAGTAACTTACTTCTCCCAGTCAGGCTCTGCTTCCCAGTAGTTCATTCATCTATGAGTTCATCAGTGGACAAAGTCCATGAACTAGCATTCAAGACTTTGAAGGCATTTAATACTCAAATTGTAGCATTAGATGAGGCTATATTAAAGGTATCAGTATGCTACCTTTAATATTAATGGCATTCTGCATTATAGAGTAATAGCATATTTGTACAACTGAAATACGCTTTTGTCCTTTACGTGTATGCTTTCCTGTATAACCTGAGGGGTTTTGGTCCTCTCTGTTTTTACCCTATATCAGCTCTCCTTTGGCTCTACTCTAATACTTAAATATATTATTATGGATAA
Organism: Rhynchomys soricoides; assembly: GCA_019843965.1. NCBI lineage: Eukaryota > Metazoa > Chordata > Mammalia > Rodentia > Muridae > Rhynchomys > Rhynchomys soricoides. The sequence continues at coordinate 549,148 of JADRCH010000012.1, forward strand.
TGTATCCCCACATTTTACATCCTCAGCATTTAAGCATTACATTTAGCTAATGAACGGTACCTGCTGGTGGCGTTTCCACACTAGCATTCATCTGATGCTGAGATGAGAGGGCACTGAGTGCACAAGAACAAGAAAATCCTGGCACAGAGCAGTAACTGTGCTTTGAGGGAAGCAGAGATCAGGAGTGTTGTGCTGAGGTGGGCTCCCAATCACTCACATAGAGCTTGCAAGTGCCTGAGAGCAGTGAGGAGCTCTTCAGGCAATGCTAGATGCTTGCTATCACTGTCTCTGACTCAGTAACACATGATGAATACAACATATCTGAAACAGAATGGTGAATTTGAAGCAATATCCTAACGTCCAGCATGGTGATGGATTAATCATCCAATTTTTAGTTATGATCATTGAGTCCTCAAAAATCTTAAGATGCTTCACAATGGTCTGAATTTATAATAATCATATGTATAGTGTACAGCTGATAGGATCATCAAAGGTAGTAGATTTAACTAATATGCATGTGAAATAACAGAACTTAGTTGGTATTGTATCATAAGGAACACTGAAGATGGAGAGCCTGTATGTTAAGCCTGTCTCTGTTGTACAGCATTCTGACGATTACTGCATTTTTACAGGTGTGGTCTGGTTGGCGGCCATCATCGTGGGATCTCCCATGTGGCATGTGCAGCGCCTCGAGGTACACAGGGTTGAGTGGTTTTTTATACTACTGAGATACTTCTCCGTATCCCTCACCTGTAACCATTGCCCATCTCAAGAGCACTTCAACACGTCTGTATGACCTTAGGTCCTTCACTGGAAATCTTTCAAATGAGATAAAATAGCTTTCCCCATTTTATTTTATTCTTCTAGATATTATATTGCTAAGACTTTGGTGCTTTACATTTTTAAAAAATATTCCAAGTTCACTTTATCCATTTTCCCATAGATTGAACATGCTGTTCCAAGAATGCTCTACACTTTTGATAGAATTAAGAGCCCAATGACTGCTCTGTATTTTTTCTTTTATTCAAAATAGATTGTTTTCATACAATATATAATGATTACAGTTTTCCTCCCTCTACTCCTCCCAGTTCCTCCTCACTCCACCACCATCCAGATCGCCTCCTTTCTGCCCCTCATTAGAAATAAACAGGCATCTAAGGAATAATGATAAAATATAATAAAACAGAACAAACCCCGATAATTCAAAGTAGGACAAAACAGAAAGAAAAGGCACAGAAACAGATGCAGACACAAAGACCCACTTGTTCACACACTCAGAAACCCATAAAAACACAAGAGCAGAACCCATAATATATAAGCGAAACCTATATGATATAAATACACACAAACAAACATACATACACACACACACACACATACATACATATAGGACATTATGAAACAAGAAACCTCTAAATTTGCTTTTGAATTCGATTTTTGTTGGCCAACTCCTGCTGGCCACTCTATCCTTGAGGGACGTTTGTTTCCCCCAGGGAGACTCCCTTGGGGAAAAATACTAATTTTTCACTTACAAGTGGCTATTAATTGGAGATACCTTCTGGTTAGGGGGTGGGGCATGTATCCACTTCTTTCAACTCCAGGACACCAAACTGGTGCAGCCCTGTGCAAACCCTGAGCAGGTGGCCTCGGTCTCTGTGAGTTCATGTGTATCTGTCCTGCTGCAGCTTAGAAGGTCTGCTTTCCTTGGTGTCTCCCACCCATCCTCTTTGGCTCTTACGTTCTTTTGGTTTCTTTATCCACAGGGTTCTCTGTGTCCTGGGTGGAGGGATTTGGTAGAGGCACGCTGTCTAGAGCTGAGTGCTCTGAGGTCTTTCCCTCTCTGCATATTGTCTGGCTGTGGGTCTCTGTATTTGTTCCCATCTGTTACAGGAGGAAACTTCTTTGATGATAGCTCAGCAATGCACTGAGCTATGAGTACAGCAGAATGTCATTAAGTGTCATTTTATTGCTATGTTCCTTTTGTAGAACAGTAGCATTTGGTTTTCCCCTAGGTTCCCAGGCTATCTGGTCTCAGGGTCTTGGTCACCTAAATAGCGTTGAGTATGCCTTCCATGTCCCGGGTGGGCCCTCCGTCACCACAGATATTGGTTGTCACAGGCTTTGTGTCATCATTGCCCTAGTATATCTTACAAGCAAGACATCGCTGTAGATCAAGAAGCTTGTAGCTGGGTTGGAGTTTCTGTTTCTCCATTGGTAGCAGGTAGAGTAGCTTCTGGTACCATGCTAGACAGAAGGGGTGAAAGCTCTAGGCAGACACAGCTCAACTTCTCAGTGCTCAGTGGGTTGTATATGTGTTGTTTTCAGCAATCCAGCCTTGCCATCAATCTGGAGAGAAACATAGAGCCTTTGTAACATCTTGGGTTATTTGGGGGTTCCCCGGACCCCTTTGGCTAACAATGTGATTAGATATAACCTATTCCAGGTACTGGAAGCTTCATTTGGTGATGAGAGGTATCCATTTGCTGCTGGCTCCCCGTAGTTGGTGATTATATATATGCATATAACTTAAGAAAACTGCTACTATATTAAGTTTCCACACACACCTTCAAGTAGCCTTTAATTTTAGCTGTCTCTGCCCATACCCCACTCCCCCTCACACTACCCATTTGGTCCTCCCCACTGAGGGCATCCTCTCCCAGACAAGGCAGTCCTCTTCTACATATGTCCTGGGGTCACAGACCAGCCCGTGTACGCTCTTGGTTGGTGGCTCAGTCTCTGGGAGCTCCCAGGGGTCCAGGGTTAGTTGGCACCATTGGTCTTCCTGTGGGCTTATTGTCTGCTTCAGTTCTCTTTTCTACTTTTTTTACGTAGAAAAGCAAATATAGAATGTTATTAGGCTTGCCACACCCAGCAGCAAAGAATGTCTAGTGAGCCATAAGGTAAAGGTAGATTTTACCAACAGTTTGGCTTTTGTTCTAGGATTTGAGTATTGAGTGAGCTGAACTGTGTGCAAGCAGAGAGCAACTTTATGTGTTACAAACTTACGACATGCTATCTGAGGATGTCCCAGCCTGCCATACCAGCTCTGCCTGTATTCAGCTCACTGAAGTTCTCTGCTCACTTTCCACACAGAAACAGTCTTACAATCTGTTACAAAATGTCCAGTCCACAGCCTTAGTCTCTGAAGTTCATATAATGAATTTAAAACTTGGCACTTCCCTCCGCTTGAATTGACATTGGTCCTAGCAACGTAAAGGGTTGTGGCTGTCTTCTGGGTGTGTCTGCCCCTCTGTGCAGCTGAGCTTTTCTCTCCTACAAGCAGATGTGGTCTGGAAACAGTGCCTCTGGGTGTCACTCTGACTCCTGATTGATGCTTCTCTTCTGGGTTTTCCCAAGACACCCAGTGCTTCTGGCTGCTTGTCCACTCCTCAGTCCTCTATACACCACAAACATGACCGACTCCTTTATGCTGAGGCCACCTTCTCCACCAGCAGTTCACAAATGACACATTCCAATCACAAGGTCTATTTCCTAACCACAGAAAACAGATGTGGCAATTAAAAGAAACATTACTCCAGGGTATACTTTTTTTTTGTTTTGGTTCTTTCAAGACAGGGTTTCTCTGTAGCCCTAGCCATCCTTGAACTCACCCTGTAGACCAAGCTGGCCTCCAACTCAGAAATCCGCCTGTCTCTGCCTCCCAAGTGCTGGGATTAAAGGCGTGCGCCACCACTGCCCTGCCAGGGTATACTTTAAATATATCTTAAATTCATGACTCATTGTGGTGGCGCATGCCTTTAATCCCAGCACTTGGGAGGCAGAGGCAAGCGGATTTCTGAGTTCGAGGCCAGCCTGGTCTAAAGAGTGAGTTCCAAGACAGCCAGGGCTACACAGAGAAACCCTGTCTCGAAAAACTAAAAAAGAAAAAGAAAAAAAAAAAAGAAATATCTATTGTACAATCTAATTAACAAAACCATGCTCAATGTCAGGTCAGCCAATCACATTTGCTTCTTATCCTGTATTAGCGTGCATCCCACGGCCACCTCATTCCTAAGCACTATTAGTGCGTGCACCAGAGCACAGGGACCTGAGTCTCTCGCTCGGGTGATGGGATTTGAGACTCGGTAGCTGGCATTTCTCACTGCGCTCGCTCTAGGGCCTTGACTTGAGGCTTGGCCGCTGGCATTTCTCACTGCGCTCACTCTAGCGCCTTGGTTCTCTCAGGTGTGGCTTCATTCTCAGTTCTCAGGGGATGGAGCAGAAACGTGATCAAATGAACACTGTCACACTTATGTCACCTCCCAGCACCCGTCATGCTATCATTCCCCCTACACTCCGGCTTTACACTAAGCACAGACACAGCTAACCCTGGGAAAAGCAGACGGCTCCCCATTGGGTTGTTGACACGCGAATCAAGGGGCTTCACTAGTATCACTGACAAGTCTCTTTCCTTGGTGTGGAGCAGAAATGTGACTCATACCTAAAGAGGAGCATAGTGGTGAAATGGAGGAGGCACCATAGACCCAGAATACCTCTCAACCCTTGGTCCCATCTTAAACAGTAAAATTACAGAGAAAGACAGAATATGTGGCTAGGGATATCGCACACTTGAGAAACCTCTGAAGCAGAGTACACCTAGAGATTTGCTTGTCCCCAGAGCTACATAAACCCATCTGAGACTAGCATGGGGCTTCGTTACTCTGGGACCCCCTGTGGTCATTGGAGGGCCTGCTTATATGGAGTTAGTATAGGCTGTGGTTTTACCACTCTTCATGGGAAGTTCAGATCTTGAAATAGTTTTCCAGTGGTTTATATCATTCCTAGTTATTTTTGTCAGTAACACCTAGACCAGAACTGGGAATTTCTTGCTTTTTCAATTGCTACTGAAGATTGTGATGGAATTTGCACATAAGCACATAAACATAAGTGAAACTGTTTTGACCCTAAGTAGTCACCTGGAAAGATCCAGTCTGCACGGAGGAAGGCATTCCTGGTGAATTCTCACATTTCCATTCCTGTTTTGGAGAAATGTGGCCTTCGGGTATGCTTTAAGGATTCATTGCGACCTAGAAATGAGTCACACCACTTACTGTTGTTGTTAATAACATCTGAGGTTAAAACGGAGTCTGCCAGGAATCGTTCTAATAAATGAGCTAGCAAAGGTCATTTGGATTATTTGGGGTTGGCCGTAGTTTGTACCTCATTTGCCATTTGCCTTAGAAATAAAGGCTACAGTTGCTCTTTTAATTCCTCTATTCACTTCTTGTACTTATAGGAAGTCAGTGACTCTCCAAGCCTGGTTTTTGTTTTCCCAGCAAGTAGAAAAGCAAAATATATTAGAATAATTAGTATTAAAGCAGACAGCAGAGTATGTTATTATCAACAGTCAGAGCAGCGAGTGAGCTCTTTCAGCTCATGGTCAAGCTGTAAGAAGCAGAACTAAAGGCTGAGAAAGGACAGACATGAAAGACACGTGCACAGACTTCAGTTTCATTCCAATTCTAAAAGCTCAAAGTTCTCAGAAACCCTAAGCAGGTGAGTGGAGAACTTCATTTCACTGCAACATAGCAACAAAACAGTGAGTCACATTTGCAATAATCGGTGACAAATGTGGAAAGTCTTTCAAAGGATGTCCTGCAATGTCACTTGCTGCTTCTGGGGCTGACTGCTGGCTCTTGTAACCCACTTATTCTTGCCATAAAGATTAAGTATGACTTCCTATATGAAAAAGAACATGTCTGCTGCTTGGAAGAATGGGCCAGCCCCGTGCACCAGAGAATCTACACCACCTTCATCCTCGTCATTCTCTTCCTCCTCCCTCTCATGGTGATGCTTGTCCTCTACAGCAAGATTGGCTATGAACTGTGGATCAAGAAGAGAGTAGGAGACAGTTCAGCCCTGCAAACCATCCACGGGAAAGAAATGTCCAAAATAGCCAGGTCTGTTTGCTCCCCTCTGTGTAAAATGTCTTAATTCGTCATACTAGAAGGGACAGTTGTCAAAAACGACAGCACTCTTGGGCAATTTAGTCAAAGCAGCCTCAGTTAAGAGTATGTAAACCCTTGAAGCTGTTTGCAATTTGATTTGTGGCAGAAAGTTAGATCAAAATTGTTAGTCCTTAAATCAAAAGTGAGGTTGGGGTTATGAAGAGAATTAAGATCAAGGTTACATTTTCATCTGTATGTAAATATAATCTGTAGGAAGAACTGTGAGCCAGTGTCACAGCTCTGTGGTCCAAATGGGTCTCTTCTCCCTGTCCCTTTGCTGGCCATGTGACACAGATCTGCATCTCTGCCCCCCCATCCATTTCTTCATGTATTCACAAAGTTACATAATGGTTCCTGTAACCGAGTTATTCTTGATGTACCATCCCTACTTCCTGCTACTCAAAGATGGTGCTAACGTGTGTGATAATGTATAATGAAATCTTTTTAAACCAGAGCATATTACATATAGTAAATGATTATTGTTGGAAATCAATTTTAACATAACAGCTAATCTTTCTGGCTTTATTCATTAGTATCCATTTAAAAACTCTATGATGCTGCATATATTATACAGAAGACCTATTTTATAATCTTTACTGACCATTCAACTGGAAGCCTCCTGTTCAGACTTCCAGGGATTTGATGGGGTTTAGTTGAATCGCGAGTGTGCAGAGCCCTCTAGTGACCTGTTTGTATACAGACGGGCCCCTCTAATGAGAGTCCCAAGATTTCATCACCATGGGAATTTTTATTAAATTAGTTGTCCCTTTCCCTGGGAGGAGGTGCGGGGGGGGGGGGGGGAGAGCTATTGAGTTGAAAAGCGAGGGGCCAGATATGAACTTTTAAAATATAAAGCAAATATATAGTTCTAGTGCAGATGTACCTTATAAGAGTAAAGAAATGAGTTTGAATCCCTGGTGAACCAGAGTTTTAATTCTATCCTTGAAGCTTACTGTATCTCATAAATATCAATCTTTTCCTATCTCAGACATGAACGATTTTCAATACATGGTGAATTAAAGTCACTGAGCTTAGACTCCTAAATCCAATCCCGAAGTACATCCATTACTAGCCATCTGATTGCAAATCACAGAACCTCCTCTGTGCCTCCGTCTCTGCACTGGCCCATTGATTTGCTTGAATATTAATGATATAATCCATGTCAGTCACCTAGTGGAATACCAAGCCCACAATGAGCACATGTCATAAGCTGTTTATTACACGAAGATGGTAACAACAGGGGTGAAACACAGGGAAAGGCTGTTGATAATGTAATTATCTTGGAGTGGGCTAAGCTCAGCTTTTATTTCAGTCTTGCTGTTTAATGAATTTCCATGGGAAAGTGAACCAACACAACACCCTCTTGTGGGTCTAGGAAGAAGAAGCGGGCTGTCGTTATGATGGTGACAGTGGTGGCTCTCTTTGCTGTGTGCTGGGCACCTTTCCATGTTGTTCACATGATGGTTGAGTACAGTGAGTACCTGGCGTTCTCATTTGGTGACTCTCTGGGCCATTTTCTGCTAGAGCAGACAGGAAAGATTGCAAACCCCTTATTGTTCACTGGCTTAATTAGATACCAAGCCTTGAGTCTGGTTCTTACCTGCTAAAGAAGCACCAACCTTCTGTGTGCTGGGTGACTGTGTGTGATGAGAACACTTTGGTAAATAAGCATACTTTAGTTGACATAAAGAAAAGTTTTCATGATCTTATGTTATTCCCAAGGGGGACAATGGGATATCTTTTTACAACCTTGACTCCCACCTTATTAATTTCATAATACCTGGGATTTCAGTTAGCACCTCAGAAGGTTCTCCTTGGTAAGCTAGGACTTTGCATGGCTTTCTGTATGACTGTGTTTTCTGCAAGACAGGCGAATATTTGAAAGGTCACTCCTGCTTCTAGTTTACATGACACTTGAATTATTTAGTTGAAAAGCTGTGTGCCCGGTAACACACTGTGTATGTAAGAAAGGTCATCACAAAGGTTGTTTGTTTCTGGATAATCAGATTCCTCTCCCTAAGTTGCCTTCAGACATTTACATGCCTTTTGCCTCTGACAATGTCACATGAAAAGTGGTTTTTAATTTCCTTGATAAGTCAACCGGCGTTCTAAAATATCGTTCTATTTCAGGTAACTTTGAAAAAGAATATGATGATGTCACAATCAAGATGGTTTTTGCTGTTGCACAAACAATTGGCTTTTTCAACTCCATCTGTAATCCCTTTGTGTATGCGTTTATGAATGAGAACTTCAAAAAGAATTTTTTGTCTGCGGTTTGTTACTGCATAGTAAAAGAAACCTTCTCCCCAGCACGGAAGGCTGGAAATTCTGGAATTTCATTGATGAAGAAGAGAGCAGAGTTGTCACGGCCACAGGGTCCAGTGGAGGAAACCAAAGGAGACGCATTCAGCGATGCCAACATTGATGTCAAGTTGTGTGAGCAGCCGGGGGTGAGAAAGCAGCTCAGGCGGCAGCTTGCCTTCTTTAGTTCTGAACTTTCTGAAAACTCTACTTTCGGCAGTGGATGTGAATTGTAATGCTATCTTCATAGTTAATATCATTTGTATGGAAAGTTATTTTGAGCAAAGATCAGGACTATTTTTTTAAATGTCAAGAAGAGAAACAAGACATGTTTTCCATTTAAATGGACTTAATACCTAACACTGTAACTTTGAAAAAATTATTATAACAGCTTTGTAGATTATTAAAGTAATGAGAGACTTTGTGTGTAATAAAGCAGTGGTTTTGGCAGCAGTTTTATCCATTTAGTCAATGTAATGTGACTTTTGTGTATTGCTAAACTGGATGAAAAATTATTAAACTGCATCATCATCCTTGAATATTAAACATCTGAGCATCATAATGTAATTTATAGTGTGCTGTTGAAGTTGGGAAAACAGTCTTTGCAACTGACATTTGTACCATAATTTAAAAAATCAAACAGAATCAGGCAAGTGACAACTAATAAAAGTTAAGAGACAAATCTCACATTGGAACTGCACACTGTCTCTGTGATGACAAGTGACATCATCTTTTTAAGTCTCTATTAGTCTGTATGAATGGAGGTTCTACCTTGTTTAAGTCACAGAGTCGTGGTGAAACAAAGTGTGAGGGGAAAGGAAGACACTTCTCACTCTAAAGGGATGAACTCTGAGTCCTGGCCCTGCCCCCTGTCTCTGCCCCCCTTTCTTGCCCTTCTTTCCTTGCTAAGATTTATTCCAGTGCTGTCTCACTCTCCTCTCCTGACTGTTTCTCATCAAAAGAAAGGCTAGGGCTGGGCAGGGGTGGTGGCTCACGCCTTTAATCCCAGCACTCAGGAGGCAGAGGCAGGCAGATTTCTAAGTTCGAGGCCAGCCTGGTCTACAGAGTGAGTTCCAGGACAGCCAGGGCTGCACAGAGAAACCCTGTCTCGAAAAAAAAAAAAAAAAATTTGGAAATCAAAGAGCACAGACGGCTTGGGTTCCCTCGGTTACTGGCGTTTCATGTCATACGCATCAGTGAAGTGCTGTTGATAAGGAGAAAGGTAAAACAGGGTGTAGAATGAGAAAGACAAATCACATGACACAGGAAAATTAGCGAAGTGAAGAAAGAGCTACTTGGTTTTTATGTACTGCTTTTGTAACGTGTCACCTTTCTTGTCTAGTTACATTGTAACAAAACAGTGATCACTACACTGCTAAATCCTTAAGAATGGACCTAATGTGCTGATTTTGGTTATCTTTATTTTAACTGCTAAAAACTCATATGACTTCAGTACGCCAATGAAAAGTTGTGTGTGTGTTTATATATTTATCCATAAATAATAAATTCAAAGGAGAAAGTCACCCCTGATGGCTTCCAGCAGAAGAATGACTGAATGGACAATGATACATCAGCATGGTCTATATTTTCAAGGAGCATTGACGGTTATGTGGTGGGTGAAGTAATTTTAGTAACAGGAAACTACACATTCAAGAACCTCCAGTGTGTGGAGGAAGTGAGGGGCATCGCTCACACTTCTGTAAGCACATGTGCATGCCTGGGGCCATGGAGAAGGGTCAGGAGAGGGTATCAGATCCCCTGAGACTGGATTACAGGTGGTAATGAGCTGCCGTGTGGGTGCTGGGGAAAGTAGTGACATGGGTGCTGCCCTCTGGAAGCGCATCCAGTGCTCCTGGCCACTGGGTCATTCTTCCTAATGTTTAGTTTAATCTTTACTACTGTCACACCTATAAAATTCCTTTGTTTGACATTCCATTAAGAGTTATTTTTGCACTAATCTAATGATTTTCAGTTTTATCACCCAAAGTTTACCATGTAGCCACTTAACTTCGTTTCCTGTAAGAATAGCAGATTCTGAAGAAAAAATGGTGAGGAGTCATTGCTGTGAGTAAAAGCAGAGGTGAGCGTGCTGGTACTCTCCATAGGCAGTGTGGGTGCTGCTGCCCTCCATAGGTAGTGTGAGTGCTGCCGCCCTTCATAGGTAGTGTGAGTGCTGCCGCCCTTCATAGGTAGTGTGAGTGCTGCTGCCCTTCATAGGTAGTGTG
>JADRCH010000012.1:559631-656475 GCA_019843965.1 Rhynchomys soricoides
GCCCTTCATAGGTAGTGTGAGTGCTGCTGCCCTTCATAGGTAGTGTGAGTGCTGCTGCTGCCCTGCATAGGTAGTGTGAGTGCTGCCCTCCATAGGTAGTGTGAGTGCTGCCCTTCATAGGTAGTGTGAGTGCTGCTGCTGCCCTTCATAGGTAGTGTGAGTGCTGCTGCCCTGCATAGGTAGTGTGAGTGCTGCTGCCCTCCATAGGTAGTGTGAGTGCTGCTGCCCTTCATAGGTAGCATTTGAAGGTTTTTATGGGCTATGCTTCAAAAAGGACAGCGGGTGCTATTGTTTATTTAGCTATCATTATTTTTCTTTAATTTTATCTTTTAGATTATAATAGAGTTACAACATATCTTCCCTTTCCTGCCTCCACTCCCTCCCACATACCTCTTCCTGCTCCTCCTCTGATTGATGATCTCTTTTTATTACTGTTATTGTATGTGTCATAGTCAGGGTTTCTATTCCTGCACAAAACATCATGACCAAGATACAAGTTTGGGAGGAAAGGGTTTATCCAGCTTCCACTTCCACATTGCTGTTCATCACCTAAAGAAGTCAGGACAGGAACTAAACAGGTCAGGAAGCAGGAGCTGATGCAGAGGCCATGGAGGGATGTTACTTACTGGCTTGCTTCTCCTGGCTTGCTCTCATATAAAACCCAAGACTACCAGCCCAGGGATGCACCACCCACAAAGGTCCCTCCCCCCTTGATCACTGATTGAGAAAATGCCCTACTGCTGGATCTCATGAAGGCATTTTCTCAACTGAAGCTCCTTTCTCTGGGATAACTCCAGCTTGTGTCAAGTTGACACAAAACCAGTATGCATATATGTATATGTACCTACACACATACACACGCACACACACATACAGACACACACACACACACACACACACACACATTCTTAACTATATCCTGCTCAGTCTGGGTAATGCTACATATGTATGTTTCAGGGCTGAGTGTGTGGCACTGGGCAGCCAATTGATGGGCTCTTCATCAGGGAAGACCACCTCTCCCACTCCCCTCTTTCCTTGGTTGCCTGTAGTTCTTTGTGTAGGGTTGAGACCTCATGGGCGTTCCCCATCCACTTCAGCATGTCCGTTGTTGTCCTTGTTCAGCTCATGTTTGGGAAACCATGTTGGTGAGACTTTATGGGTGAAGCGCCTTACATTACTAGGAGGTACAATCTCATAGCAAACCTCTCTGACCTCTGGCCTTTGTTAGCCTTCTGCCCCCTCTTCTTCAACATTCCCCTAGCCTAAGGTATGAGAGTTCAGCCAGTACTTCTGAAGCTCCTGCAGTGTGTCGGACCTAAACACCTTCTCTCCCCTCCTAAATCAAAAACATTAACTTCTCTAACCCAGATAATGCTGATTGATTGATTGATTGATTGATTGATTGATTTTTAGGTTGATTGACCAATGAAATAACAGAGAAAACTCAGTGATTAAAAATAATCGGGTCAACCCATAAGTTTTAAAATGGAACATATTTCTACCAACTAAGATATCAGACGTGTTATCCTCATACTTGGCAAAATTCTTAGATTGCAAACATGGATCAAGACTTATTTTATAGAAGAAAAGGTTAGAAATAGATGAGGTAAGGAATGGTTTTTTTTTTTTTAAATAAACCTATTTGATCATTGTACTTATGGGAGGACTGTAGAAACTAAGTCACTGCTCAGACTCTATCAGCCTCTGGTCAGTAGGCCACAATCCTTGGCTTCCTCTGTGTTTGCACGGTGGTGTTAAATTAGGAAAATGTACACACAAAAAAGAAGACCTCACAATTGAATCAATCAATCAATCAAAAAAAAATGTTTCAAGACTCCAAGGCAAAGGGGCATCTGAAAAGCCACTGGAGTGCTTCTTCTCTTCAGGGAGCAGCCACACCCAGTGTGTGCTTATTCTTAAAGGTTCAGTGACAGGGTGGCTCACAAGTAATGGTGCAATGATTCCTGAGTCAAAATGGCAGGTTGTATAAACATGTATTTATCCTACTAGGTAGCTAATAAAAGAATATCAAATGCACAACACCATAGCAATCATGAAGGGGGAGGGTAGCCAGAGTAAATGAGAAATCACAATAAGTTTCTTAGTAACCAAAACCGACATCTAATGACAAATGTGTAAGTGTGAAGACAACGCAGGACACCACCAGGTATGCCCAGACAGAGAAGACAACTGCACTAAAGAACAGTTTACTTCAGCAGCATCTTGGAGAATCTGAGGCTCTCTTGGGTGGTCTCTCACTATCTACAGAACAGTTTGCCCTTGCAGGGTAGTCATTGGGTGTGATGAATGTAATTTGTACCCAGAAAATATTAATTCTCACTCTTTACCACCCTACCCGGTGCATATGCACACTTTCCTGTCTAAAATTGGAGGAGAGGCTAGAGAGATGGCTCAGCAGTTAAGATCACTTACTGCTCCTGGAGGGGACCAGAGTTCAGCTCACAGCACCTATGTTGGGCAGCTTACAACCATGTGTAACTCCAGATCCAGGATATATGACACCCCCTTCTGGTCTCTTTAAGGACACAAACTCGTGTGCACACACCCACACACAGACATACATGCATACACATAATTTAAAATAATAAGGTGGCTGGAGAGGTGCCTCAGTGATTGAGAGCACTTTCTGCCCTTGCTGAGAACCGGGGTTCAGTTCCCAGCACCTACCTGGAAGCTCACAACCATTTGTAACTACAATTCCAGAGGATCCAATAACCAGCACTCTATTGGTTCTCCACAGACATAAGGCCACACACATGGTGCACATACATACATGCAGGCAAACACATATAAAATAAAAATAAAAAAACACCTTTGAAATACATAAATAAATACTCAACAATAACAACAAACCCTTGTGTACACGGAGTTTCTCATAGTAGTCAGTGGAGTGAATCACTGGATTTATAGTCAGTTTTAAAATGTTCGACATGGATGATGGAAACTGAACACGGATCCTCTGCAAGAGCAGTGTGAACTCTTAGTGCTGAGCTATCTTTCTAGCCCTCTGAGAGAGAGAGAGAGAGAGAGAGAGAGAGAGAGAGAGAGAGAGAGAGATCAACCACACCTTTTGACTGTCCTGTTAGGTTTGAGACAAAACTTGAGAATCTATGTGCTCTATACATCATCCCAAGAATTTGGTCCATTTCAAAAGGATAGTTTGTAGACAAGGAAGAAGATTATTACAAGTGAGAACAAACCTGAGAGAGAATACATTTCCAGAACTTATATTTGAATTTTGTAAACACTGTCATAACAAGATTGGAAATGAATAAAAAGATAGGCATAGATAAAAGTGAAAATCTGCACCTCAAAACTATAGAGAGATGTACTGTAGGCTAGAGAGATGGCTCAGCAGTTCAGAGCACTTTACCACTCTGGTAAGTGATCCAGATTAACCTCTCAGCACCTACGGCTGACAACTGCCAAGAACTCCAATTCCAGAGATCTGACCTCACCGGCTACCAATGTGTATGTAGTGCACACAAATGCTCATAGGTCTTGTAGACATCTTGAGAGTAGTATTATATTTACATATTGATAATATCTGGTAGAGGAACCAGATATACTTTTGGTAATGATTTTTATCCTAGCTTGATTCCATATGAACTTCATAGAATAAAGCTCACCAATGAGCAACATGCCTGGACATTAGTGGGCTGTGTGCTGGGGTAAGAGTTGCTAAGTCTGTAGAGTGTGTCGGATAATGCCAACAAGTGCCCAGGCAAGAAAGTCAGCCAGATGAGTGATCCTTCATCGGTTTCCAGATACAGAGGCATGGTGGCTAGGCCTCCAGACCTGAGAATCAAGGATGCTCCAGAGTCTCCAGCAACATTTAGGCCAACCATGCCCGAGGAGCCAGATAGAGGAACAGACATGGGCTGAGGTGCTGCTTAACACTCCTCATTCTTAGTTTTAGGCTAGGACTACAAACTTTTAAGCTGTGCAGATCACATTGAGGGCAGGTCTCATCCCTTCAGCTAATTCTCTCTGGAAACACTCACACAGACATGCTCAAAGGTGTGCTTGGCCAATGCCTAGACATTTCACAATCCAATCAAATTGAAATGAGAAGTTGGTCATCAAACACCATGAGCAGATGGGGTTCCACTCCATTCCTACGCTATTCTCCAGCATTTTCTCTACTCCTATCAGAAGAGACATCATCTTGGCTGTTCTAAATTGCGCACAGCTCAGAGTGGGGACTAGAAAAGATGAGAAGGAAGGAGTGTGTAGCTTTGGGATTTCTGGGTTCCAGGAAGCTCAAAGGGTCAGCCACCAGCTACACAAATTTTGCTTCTTGCTCTTCCCTTTCCTCATTAGCCCCCTGGCCACAGGGGGTTGGTTGGCAGCTGAAGGTAGAACTGCCAGTCCAAGTCAGAAGTAGCCACTCTGCATAGACTGTGACCTATGAAGGCCTGTGTCCACCCCTGCCTCTTATAGATGGCCTTAGGGAGTCCACTGTGGTGTGGACAGAGTGTCTGATAACACCAGAGCATGCCTGTATTATTTCCTTAGGATCACCCTCTCAAACAACTGTAAACTTAGTGGGTTAGCACAACAGTGGTCTGCTATCTCACAGCTCTAGTGTCTAGCTATCTGGAATTAGGGCAGCCCTGGGTCTTTGCATCCTCTGGGGGTACCAGGGAAAAGATCTGTTCCAGGCCTTGCTTCAGCTTCTGTAACTAATTGGCTTATAGCAACAGATCTCTCATCTCCTCACAGAGGTTTTCCTGTGTCTGAATCCTCCTTTTAAAATAATCACATATTTGGGGGCTGGAGAGATGGCTCAGATTAAAAGCCCTAACTACTTTTCCAGAAGACCCAGTCTTCATTCTCAACACCTAGATGAAGCCACACAGCCGTCCATAACTCCAGCTGTAGAGGATCTGACACCTTTTTCTGGTCTCTTTGGGCACCAGGCATGCACATGGCACACATACATACATGCTGACAAAACAATCAACATAAAAGTAATTTTTTTAAAATTGCATTATTTATTTTTGTGTGTAAGTCAGAATACAAATTTGTGAGTCAGTTCTTGCCTTTCACCATGTAGGTCTTGGGGATTGAGCTCAAATTGCTAGGTCGGCAGCAGGTGCCTTTACCCACTGGACCACATAGTTGACACTTTTTTTAAAAGGACACGGGCTGTGTAGACCTTCCTCTATAAAATTTTCCATTTAAGTAATGAAAAATATTCTGGTGAATTTTTGTGTAACTCAAAGATTATGTCTGTGTTCATTTTTCTATGTAATTCTACATTGTTCATTTTTCCTATACCTTTTCTATAGCCATTTGTGGAACACACTCTTACTCTATTAAATTGAATTTGTCTCTTTTACAAATTCACTGGGTCTGTGGGCTGGTGCCTTCTAATGGGAGAAGCACCAACAGCATTTCATTTACTGCGATGACCTTTGTTGTGTTAGCCCTAAAGCCAGAGGGAGTTCATGAGCCAGTTGGCTGTGGTTGCTCCTTCTCTTGGTCCTGCTCTTTCTGTCCCTAAGTACTTGGTTCAGCTATTGGTAATCTTTCCACTGGTGTGTCTTATACACTGACCTATTTAAATACTTTACACACTGTGCAGTACCCAAATTCTAGGTCTTATGTCAATTAATATGAAGTCTTCACCCACCCCAACATCTATCCCATCTATTAACTGCTGGGGCAAATGAAGGGGCTGGTCCTGTAGATCCAAAGCTGCAGGATCTCCATGACTCAGGGCAACAAGAAAACACCTGAGAGAAGCCGTGGTGAGGATCCGGTATTGATAGTGTAGGAGAAGCCAGAGGCCTCAACCCACACCAAGGACTCTTGCAATGAATGTTTGCAAGTAAAACTTCACATTGAGATTTTTTTTTCCTCTGTTGAGGGTAGGCTGCAAGGGCAGAGGGTAGATATGGAGGGATGAGGTGAGTGGTACTGGGGTGCATGATGTGAGATTCACAAAGAATCAATAAGATGTTTAAACAATAAAACATATATAGACATCCAGAACAAAGCATCACAAACCAACCAACCAAACAAATGAACAGAACAGCACAACATTGTCAAAAAACTAAACGTGTCGACTACAGCTTTATGCTAGTGACTTTGCATTTGAAGAAAAATCATGTGGTATCACAAAGCCCCAATCTAAGGAATTGTGACTCTGAGTTTGGTGGAACTAGAGGGGGCACTCAGGAACTGGCACCTAAACATTTCTTGTTAGCATTTATATCCACTGTCTGTAGCACTAAGCTAGAAAAAAGTGCATGCAAACTATCTGTTCTCAAAACATATGTTCTTTGTTTTCAGTGAATACTACAGATCTTAAATCATTCTTTGCTTCTTTAGAATATGCTATAGGCAACTGTTCATAAGTTATAATTTGGAACACAAGATGTATATAATCACTAACAAAATGTCTATTTAAGCAAGTGCTATGTGCTCATACAATACTGTGAAAGTGTGAGCTGGAGACTTCATATTATTTGCATTAATTGACGTAAGACCTGGAATTTGGTGCTGTCCCATCATTTGAATGTGCAGATGTCAGAACTGTTTTCTTTTTGTTTCCGTATCACTCATGTATTTTTAATGCAAAGAATTAAGAACTAAACACCAGAGTATGGACACAGAGGCTTAATCAGAAATCAAGGTGCCATCCTCTCAAATAATCTTGTCTTCTTTTAGGCCTAGGAAAATATCGAGGCTGGAGTATCCACCAACGCTGTCGTATTGTTTCTTCTTTTGAGCGGAGACTGCTGGTCGGCCTCACCTTGGGCAGGGGCTCAGACTATTCTCTGAGCATCTGTGTAGGACCCGAACCAGGATGTAGGCTTCTGACTGCTGCATCGTCACGATACTTACTCCTCTGTCCTCCCTGACCCTCCCTTACACTTCACTATCCTGGTTTGGTTTTATTATCAGTTTGACACACCAAGCATCACATGGAAAGTGAGAGTCTCAATTGAGGGACTGAGGAACTGCCCAGATCAGAGGGGCATACGGCCATGTCTGAAATGGTTTTGATTGTTGACTAATGTGGGAAGACCCAGTTTGCTGTGGACAGTGCCACCCATAGGCAGGTAGTCCTGGGAAGCTCAGGGAAGCTGGCTGAGCATAAGCTAGAGGGAGCAAGCCAGCAAGCGTCTGTTTTACACGACCATCCCCTGCTCCTGCTTTAGTCCCTGTCCTCAACAAACCTTTTCTTCCCCAAGTTGTTTTCATTGTGGTATTTATCACAGCAAGACAGAGCACACTATAACAATTACTTTCCCACTGAATAACATAAAACAACCACCAAGTTAACTCTTCAACTTTCTTGAAGATAATTCTATTAGAATCCAAATTTTTCAACAAAGACAACACAAATACAAATAACAACTTTTCTAGAAAAAGCCATTGTGGACCTGCATCAGAACAAACAATACAATTAAAGAAAACCTTCCTGAACAAATTCAAATTTGTCAATCATGGTTTTCCTTCTTTGTACTGATCAAATCATACAAAGTTCAATTATTTATCAACTTGTTTTGTATTGAAGCTTTCTAGAAGTTTTCAGCCATGACTGCTTGGTGATTGGTTTGTTGTCTTGGAGGAGCTATGTGAAGAAATTATTGAGTATATATTGCCTGTAGATGGCCAAGGGTTTCCTCCTTTGAGTACCAGGAAACTGGAATGATTCCTTTATGGAAACAAAACCGCTTCTGTCAAGGAATTCTGTGTCATACATCCCTCTTCCCATGAAATGGAAGAATGTTGGCATACCATTAGCCTGACCAGAATGTGAAATCTGAACCCCTAACTACTTGCCAAGTACTAGGTGCAGTGAGACAAGTCTCAGTGATCCTGAACTTAATGCCCAAATACTGATCCAGGCAGGTGAGGCTGGGGGCAACTCTAGGCCAACACAGAGAAAGAAAGAGGCCTGGTACAGACAAGACCTTAGACAGTGTGGTAAAACCGACTGTGCATAAGCTGAGGGAAACAACACTCCCAACATACAGCTTACAGGTAGTTGTCCTACTGCTCTGAATTAGGTGCTGCTTTATCTCTCACCCTTATCATCTCCTTTCTTCTGACAACACATCAATCAGAGCATGTCAGTGTTTCCCTGCCCTTACAGATTCTGCACTCGCCATCAGGAGTCTAACCCACAGCCTTCTATCACTTGCAATCACGAGACATGAAGAACTTACCCCAAAAGGCCTTTAGCTTTATGGAGTCTGTTCTGAACTCTCAACACAAAAATGTCTCCCTACACTGTCAGTACATTCTCATTTTTAAATATGGTCATGTCTTCAAGTCACAGGGAGATTATATGCATTGTGATGCAATTTGTGATATGTGGTCTGCCTAACTCTCTAACTATAAAGGGGCAGAAAACAGCAGGGTTCTGTGTGTGACAGAGGCAAGAAACATCCCAGACCCTAAAATCCAATCACTGACGAGACACCGTAGCAGGTGAAGGCACTTGCAGCAAAGCCTGCTCAGCTGAGTTCAATGTGCAGAAAGGAGATGACGGAGAACTGACTGGCAGCTGACCTCTGACTCTCACATGAACCCTGCGGCACACAGCACTCCCCAAATGTAATTTAATTGTATAAAAGTGTGGATTCAGCATGCATCATATATTTGCAGTCTTTTTAGCAGTAGACTCGTAAGTCAAGATCCTCGGACCAATTCGATACATACTTGGAGTTTTTTCCTTTCTTTTGCTATCTGGGCTCTACAGTTTGTTTCATGACTGAAGAAAAAAAAATACACATGCAGGGTTAAAGATGCTTCTTGTGGTTGTGGTCATGAAAATCTCATCTTAACTATTCTGTAGAAGGGACAGTAAACACAATTCTACATGTTTCTGGGGGTGGGGTTGGGGGGACATCCAAGCTCTAATGCTACACAATTTAGATGTGTAAATAATAGGGGAACCTGCCAAAGACTACTCCAGTGTGGCACCTGCTGTGTACTTTTATGTGTACACTGGATAGTGTGTATGTTTTATGTATACAGTCTGGACAATGTTTGGGAAATACATTTGAGAATACAACTATTAACACAGAACCAGTTGACAAAATGACAAGAAAGAAAAATATTATTACTTAATTAAACCAGGATGTGGTTCTGGAGATCCAGTTAGGTATTGCCACAGAGTACCTTTTATATAATCAAACATATTACATGTTTTCAAAATAAATCCATTTGTGTCTGCTCACTGGCTGTAACAGCACAATAAACTCACATATACTGGAGAAATTTTGTGTCTTCGAAGCAGCTGCCTAATGAGGTGCACTGGTGTTCAGCAAGGTGGGAACTGCATTTAAAGGTGCTGTCACAGTCTTTGCATTTGTACAGTTTCTCTCCAGTATGAACTCTCTGGTGCCGGTTAAAGCTTGATCTCTGAGTAAAAGCCTTGCCACAGTCTTTACAACAGAAGGGCTTGTCCCCAGTATGAACTCTCTGATGTTGAGTAAGGCTTGATCTCTGATTAAACGCTCTGCCACAATCTTGACAATGGTAAGGCTTCTCTCCTGTATGAATTCTCTGGTGCTGAATAAGAAGCAAGTTACGGCTGAAAGCTTTGTCACAATCTTGACACTTGTAGGGCTTCTCTCCAGTATGAATTCTCTGGTGTCGAGTAAAGCTTGACCTCTGAGTGAATGCCTTGCCACAGTGCTTACAATGGTAGGGCTTGTCTCCAGTGTGAACTCTCTGGTGCTGAGTAAGGCTGGACCTCTGCTTAAATGCTTTGCCACAGTCTTTACAGTGGTAAGCCTTCTCTCCGGTATGAATCTTCTGATGCTGAGTAAGGAAAAAAACACGGTTAAAGGCTTTGCCACATTCATTACATTTATTGGGTTTCTCCCCAGTATGTCCTCTCTGGTGTAAGCTGAGGCTTGATCTCTGATTAAAAGCTTTGCCACAATCTTTACAAGAATAGGGCTTCTCTCCAGTATGAATTCTCTGGTGTTGAGTAAGGCTTGATTTTTTATTAAAAGTTTTGCCACAGTCTTTACAATGGTAGGGCCTCTCTCCAGTATGAATTCTCTGGTGCTGAGTAAGGAGTGAGTTACGGTTGAAGGCTTTGCCACAGTCTTTGCATTTGTAGGGCTTTTCTCCAGTATGAACTCTCTGGTGCAGGCTAAGGCTCGATCTTTGATGGAACGCTTTGCCACAATCTTTACAATGGTAGGGCCTCTCGCCAGTATGAATTCTCTGGTGCTGAGTAACAGTTGATCTCTGATTGAAAGCTTTGCCACAAAACTTGCAGCAGTAGGGTTTCTTTCCAGCATGGATGCTCTGGTGTTGCGTAAGGAGTGATTTATGGTAGAAGGCTTTGCCACAGTCTTTACATTTGTGCTGTTTGACTCCAGAATGAATTCTATGATGCTGCCTAAGGCTTGAACAATACGTAAAGGCTTTGCCACATTCCTTACATTTGTAGGGTTTTTCTCCAGCATGACTTCTAGTAAGGCTTGAACTCTGACTGAAAGCTGTGTTGCAATCTATCCCCCTGGAAATTTGATCTTGAATATGGATATACTGATGGATAATGAGTTCTGAGTACTGATGAAAGACTCTGTCACATTTGTAACATTTGTACAAATGAGCAGACTGATGATTAGCAGGGCTTGACTCTTGCGTTAAGTCACTATTATTTTCATTACCCTGATAATCTGTCTCTCCAATATACATGCCCTGGTGATTACTTAAGGTGGACTCCTCAGGAAAGGCCTTCCTATTTTCTTTACATATATACTGAATTTCCAAAATATCTGTACTTGAATTTTGGTTTGGTGATACCGGATGTGTCAAAAACCTGCCATATTTATGGGAATCCTGTGTTTTGGCACATGAAAGGCCTATTTGTTGATTATATACTAATGAATTTTTCATGATGGGGTTTTCAAATCGATTACGTGTAGAATTTTTTCCTTCATTTTTAAGTTCCCCATCTACAAAAATGTCTGAATGAAAGCTTAACCCAAAGCTACATTTGAAACTGTTGAAGTCATTGGCTGAAGAATGAACTAGACCCCTTTGCAGATTCCCCAAATTATCTTTGAAAAAGGAGGTACGTTTCAAAAACTGACTATGATGTTTACTGACAGAAGTGCACGGTTCTTCATAAGTAACTGGCATAACCTGAGAGTTTTCGTGAGCCATTTCTGGTTCCTGATCTCTCCTGGGAGTAAAGCTTTTGCCGTTGTCAGCTGTCAGAAATGGGTCATGCCCGTTATAACAGGTTCTCAGGAAGACACCCTCCTCTACATGGTCCCTTTCTTCCGAGAAGTACAAACTGTCAAAGCCACACTCTCCACGAGGTCCATGGATGAGTTCCTGGAATGAATAGTTTATGTTCTGCTCGGGTGAAAAGTCTTGGTTATGATGAGAAAACATAGCTGAAAAAAAAAATCAAGACAGAAACTTATTTCACTCACTAGACTCTGGAGAATACTCTTGCAAACCTAACATCTAAAATTATGCCAAGTTTAGCATGCCAGCAAACACCACAATGGAAAAATCTGTGGCCCTCATTGCTCCACAAACACTGACCACAGGGAGACTGCAAAAGAATAACCACTACTTTTTGTTTATAAAGACTGAATATTACTTCTGTAAAATGAAAAGTTTATAAAGATGTGTTGCACAACAATTTGGATATACTTAAAACAGAATATTAAAATCTTTCAGGCAATAAATTTCATCTTATGTGGTTTTCATTATGGTTAAAGGACAAGTGGAAAAAGCAATAAAGTTGAAATTTCTCAGAAGCTACCTTGAAACCAAACTGTCTCTCAGACATAGAAACAGATTTATCAAGACACAGACAACAAAATTAAGGTCATTTTCAAGAATACTCATGGAGAAAGGGTGAAACGACAGTTGAGCACAATCCAGTCAGAAAACATCCAAGTCATAAACAAAACAGGGGTACTATTTATCCAGGCAAAGAAAAACACACACAGCTGCACTGGTAACAGACATGTGTGTAACTCAACCTTATTTTATTTCATCTTACACGATCCTGCAATAAACAGTATTTATAACTGACATTCAATAAAACACAGGCTAAAACTAGTAATATTAATGGACATAAGGAACCTACTCCAAAAACTGAAAATACAGAAAAAAGAAATATAAAGAAGGAAAAAAAGAACTATTATCTTATAAAACCCGGAACACAGGTGATGATTAAAAATGTCTCTACATAAAACTAATTCTCAGTTTTGTCTCTATCTACCCGTCAATCATTAGCAGTCAGTGTATGGTAAAATATAAATATATATATATATATATATATATATATATATATATATATATATCACATTATAATGTTTAGAAAAGGTTGAGATGATTAAAAAATTGATAAATAAATGTTAAGAGAAAATGTCTTCATCACATTATTATAATATATGACAAAAAGGTCATCGAAATATCCACAGACTTTCTGAGGCCCCCAAAAATCACAAAAGAACTGTCACTTTTATGCAGCTCCTCACAGGTAAAGGGGACGACTCCAGGTATCACTGTGAATACACAAGGACATGACTGCAGGACAAGGCTCAGAGGAGTTAAAAGGATGGGGAACTCAGGGTAGAAAATGCCCTTCGGTGACAAAGGACAAATAGAGCTGCATCTGCGATAAGCCAATGCCACTGAACCAGAGCTTCCTGCAGCTCATCTCTGCTCTGTGTGCTTGGCTTCATCTGCCCCTACTCACCTGGGAACACAGTCATGGTCTTCTGCCTCTTTACATTCCAGGGCTCTTTCCTTTGCTCCAGACAGGTAACCAGGTATGGCTTAGACACAGCGAGACCTGGTTATTGGAAAACAGAACATGACACTTACTTGATATTTCCTCATAACTAGTAACATATATGCCCTACGATAATGTTCACATGGAAAGAAAACACATAATAAACATGTAACAATATTCTAGAACATTATTTTTCCAAATAATATATATTCAATTTATAGATTCTGAGCTCCACCTTTGTCCACTACCAAATCGCAGTTAGAGGAGAAATAACTGGACATTAAGATATAAATTATAATACTTTATGCTTCTTGGCTGTTGTAATTGCCACTAATTTTAATTTGGAACATATATTACCTCAAGACAGACATAGAGAATAAAGATTTTAAAATATGAATATTTATTACTTATTTCAATACTACCTCCTCCAATTTCTCCCCTGAAAACACAGGCTCCATTGCTGAGAACAGACACCATGACCAAGGCAACTCTTATAAAGGACATTTAATTGGGGCTGGCTTACAGGTTCAGAGGTTCAGTCCATTATCATCAAGGTGAGAAGCATGGCAGCATCTAGGCAGGCATCATGGCGCAGCAGGAGCTGAGAGTTCTACATCTTCATCTGAAAGCTGCTAGCAGAATTCTGGCTTCCAGGCAGCTAGGATGAGGGTCTTAAAGCCCACACCCACAGTGACACACCTACTCCAACAAGGCCACACCTGCTAATAGTGCCATTCCCAGGGCCAAGCATATACAAACCACCATATTCCACGCCCTGGTCCCCATAGGCTTCACCAAACATCTGAGTCTATAGGGACCACACCTAAACATAGCATAATATAAAATACATTCAGTCCAACTTCAAAAGTCCCCATAGTCTATAGCAGTCTCAACAATGTTAAAAGTCCAAAGTTCAAACTCTCTTCTGAGATTCATCCAAACACTTAACTGTAATCCCCAAAGCAAGGCAGGAAACCAGCTGGGTAAACTCCAAACTCTGCATCTCCATGTCTGATGTCAAAGCAGTCTTCAGATCTCCAACTCCTTTTCCATTTTTGTTGACTGCAACAAATGTCTTTCTCCTGGGCTGTTTCAACTTCCTGCTTTCCTCAGCTGAGCCCACAGCTCTGGCATCTCAAACATCTTGGGATCTACAAGGCAACTTCAATGTTACAGCTTTTTGTTTCAATGTCTGGGATCCACACATGATCTTCTGGGCTCCTCCAATGGGCTGGTGTCACTCCTCCAGCTCTGCCATCTGTAGCACTTTAAGTTCAGGTTTATCCACTCCACTGCTGCTGCTGTTCTTGGTGATCATCCCACGGTACTGGCATCTCCAATACACTGGCATCTTCCACTGCAACTAGGCTTTACCAATAACCTCTCATAGGATCTCTTCATAGGGCCAAGCCTCAAATCCTTTGCATGACCCCTTCAGTCCTGAGCCATTAACTACAACTGAGGCTGCACCTTCACCAATGGCCTTCCATGGGCTCTCATAGTGCCAAGCCTCAGATGCTCCTCATGGCCCTTTCATGCCTTTAAAACCAGTACTCTTCATGCCTTTAAAACCTGAGTGGCTCTTACACATTACCAAGTACAGCTGCAGCACGAGGTACAACCTTGGCTATCTCTGGAACACAGCTTCTTTGTGTTCTCAGAAAAGACTTCCTAGAAGATTTCACCTCAGTGATATCGGTCTCTTCTTAACCACCACTAATTTCTTAGCTCCAGCTAGCCAGCATCAATTGTCCCAGTAGTCCCTTCTATTCTGGACTCTAAGCCTGAGCCACATGGCCAAAGCTGCCAAGGTCTGCACTTGCTGGGGCTAGAACATGGCCCCTTTGTTCTATTACATTATCACCAGCTTTCTGTTTTCCAACTCTTTCACTGCCTAAGCTTGGCTGTCCTGGAACTTGCTCCATAGACTGACTTTGAACTCAAGAGATTTGCATGCCTGTCTCCTAAGCACTGGGATAAAAGGTGTGGTCTACCAAGCCTGGATTTAAGGTTTTTTTCACCTAGAACTTGCTCAATTCTAGGCTGGCCTTGAACTCAGAGATCTGCTTGTCTTTGTCTCCTGGGATTAAAGGCTTGTACTACCATGCCTGGGCCAAAATTTAGCTGGGTGAGATCTTACCCCAAGGTCACTACTCCCTTAATTCAATTTAATCTCCTTGAACCCAGGACTCAGCTCCATTTCACTTCCTGCTGCCGCTTTAATACTCAAACCATATATTTTATATTTTTCCTTTCTTAGCTGGCTATGCTTGTTTAAAATGTTCTTCATGAAACTTAACCAGAGAACGAAGTCTATGATGGGTGTTTCTGAGACTTCCTTTCTCAGTGCAATTAATCTGAGTCTCTTCACCTTAGCCTCAGGCAGATTCTTCAGACAAGGGCAAAAATTAGCCACATTCTTCATCAAAATACCACAAAAACAGTCTCTAGGCCACATATTGAGATTCTCCAGTGAAACCTCTTGGGCCAGGTCTGCACAGTTCAAATCACTCACAGCAACAAAGTCTCCCATATCCTACTAGGATGGCTCATTAAGCACTACTTAAAGCATTCCTTAGCTTTCCAAATCCACATTCTTCCAAACAAAAGCATGGTCAGGCCTATCACAACAATACCCCGTCCCTTTCCAAATCCACATTCTTCCAAACAAAAGCATGGTCAGGCCTATCACAACAATACCCCGTCCCATGGTACCAACTTCTGTCTCAGTTAGGGTTTTACTGCTATGAACAGACACTATGACCAATGCAAGTCTTATAAATGACAACATTTAATTGGTGCTGTCTTACAGGTTCCGAGGTTCAGTCCATTATCATCAAGGCAGGAACATGGCAGTGTCTAGGTAGGCATGTACAGGCAGAGCTGAGAGTTCTACATCTTCTTCATCTGCTAGCAGAATATTGACTTCCAGGCAGCTAGGATGAAGGTCTTATAGCCCACACCCACAGTGACACACCTACTCCAACAAGGCCACACCGTCTAATAGTGCCACTCTCTGGGCCGGGCATATACAAACCATCACACAAGAAAAACGAATTTCAGTACTGAGTTAAGATTCTGTGGAGAGATTGTCCTTACCCAAGAAGACGAGGTTCCTATAGTTTTCCAACATCACATCTGTATACAAATTCTGCTGTTCAGAGTTCAGACACTCCCATTCCTCTCCAGAAAAATCAATGGCCACATCCCTGAAGGTCAACTGTTCCTGAAATAAAAATACATAGCACAGTGGCCATGTGGTCAGTGACTCTGGTCTTAATGTGATCCAGGATGAAGAAGTATTTCTCATAAGCTGAGCAACCCTAACTATTCACTGAGACATTTTAACACAGTGGTATTATCTAATGTATTACCTAGCTCTTGAGTAAGGTAGGTAGCTCTTAAAATCCACAGAAGTAAAGTAGATATTATACTTTTATGAAAAGCTAAATGTAAAGGCATCAACATAAGAATATGCATTTTTCAATTGTATATTAATGTAAGATGTCTATTTTTCAAATGAAAAAGACATTCTGAAAAAGGTACTTGTCAAACCATGTGTACTTCCCATAAATAGGAATGTATATTCCCATAAATGGGAAGAATTAAAATATAAATTCTGATTAGAATTATACTTTTATGACTTTTTGAAACATTACTATCTGGTTTTTTTGGGAGGAAGAGGGCAGTTCGGACCTAGTGGTTTATAGTTACTGAAGTGATCTATAACTAAGCTACATCCCTACCCTAAAATTCAGATATTCCAATTCAGTTGTTCAAAATTGAAGAACAGATTTCTGACAAAACAGCAACCTCACTAGTAAATGCCAATGTTACAAAATGCCAATGGTCCAAAAAAAAAAAAAATACCAAACAGCAATAAGCAGATACTAAGATAATACATTAATGATTTGAAAGAATTTTATTATAATAACAGTACAGAAACGATCATTTCTGATCATTTAAAATATACTAAGTATTGCTGAGTTCTTTATACACTAATGCATAAGCCCCCCAAATAATCCATGAGACCGGGAATGTTTTTCCCCTTCTATGGCATTTTATCAAACATTCATAAATGTTAAAGTCAGGGTTTTATTCAAACCTAACCAGTCTAGAATTCATACAATAATAACATAAAAACCAAAATAAAGTACAAATGTTAAAATACCATTCATAGTAGCTGAGAGAGTAATGGACATGTAAAGAGGAAAGCAGAAAAATAACAATTACATTTTATGTGCCCAGACTAGTTAGTTAGTTACTTGGGTTGGTATGACAAAATACCTAACAGAAGCAAACTAAGAAAATACTAATTGGGGCTGGAGAGATGGCTCAGTGGTTAAGAGCACTGACTGCTCAGAGGTCCTGAGTTCAATTTCCAGCAACCACATGGTGGCTCACAACCATCTGTAATGGGATCCAATGCCATCTTCTAGTGTGTGTCTGAAGAGAGCAAATGTGTACTCACATGCATAAATAAATATTTTTTAAAAAGGAAAAGAAAATTTTAATTATTCACAATGGATTTCATTTCCATACATGTATGTAGGTATTTGGATTCTATTCACCTTCCCCCACCCTCTCATGCCCTCCCACTCCAGTGCATCTTCTTTCTACCTAGTCACCCCCCCTCCTCCTCTTCCTCCTCCTCCTCCTCCCCTTCCCTCTCCTCCATCTTCTCCTTCGTTTGATGACCCAGTAAGTTTCATTAGTTGCTCAATAACTACACTTATACCCATGATTAATGCTACTATCTGCTTCTAGTTTGCTCTGATGGACATTTTAATGGGTGCTAGGGCCATCCCCAGAAAATACATCCTAGACCTTCAAGACACTATATTAAGGCTGTTTTAAGTCTTCATAGGAAAAGGTTCCAGAAGACAGCTCAGAGGAGCCAGGCTGGTGTGATAATAAAACCTCACTCACAGGGTAAGATACATAATGTATGTACATTAAAAACATCCAAGTTACTTCCAGAAATGTTCCTCCTCCAACACTGTCAGTGTGCAGAGGGCAATCCTGTGTTCTGGTGTGGCACCATTTCCTTTTGACTCTGGTAGGAATCCTTCCTCTCTGACTGCTTCCTTCACCCATCAGCCCCAGGGCCACAGAATGAAGGGGGAAAAGAACCAAGTGTTGGGGTAGAGTAGATAGAAGAGCCCAGGGGTCTGCAAGTGAGAAGTGAGTGCCAGTGCTGGTACTGAGTGCGCACTTAAGCCGTGCGTGGGAATTCCAGCCAGCATTTCCTAGAGCCCCAACATCCCATGCAAAGCACCGGGGAAGGGGTATTCCTTTTTAGAAGAAAAGTACTAAGAGAATTGTGGTGAAGGTGGCCACGGTGGATGAGGTCCTCGGGTGAGAGAACAAGGGAGCTCCTGCTAAGGACCGGGCCAGCATTTTCTATCGGACCCTCAAGTGGTCCTAGTTTGTTCTGTTGTCAGCCACTGCAGTCTCCTGTGTCATTTACCTCATTATCGACTTCTATTCACGGTAATGCCACCACCAATTCTAACTCAGTAAGGTACACAGGTGCATTTGTCTAAGATCTTTATTCCCGGCAGCATGCAAAGGGCACATGAGAACACAATCAAACCCTCACAGGAAGAAACA
This sequence comes from Rhynchomys soricoides, assembly GCA_019843965.1. NCBI lineage: Eukaryota > Metazoa > Chordata > Mammalia > Rodentia > Muridae > Rhynchomys > Rhynchomys soricoides. The sequence goes on from JADRCH010000012.1 coordinate 578,014, forward strand.
AGGGTCACTAAGACCAGTGTATACCCTTGTAACAGGCAGGTAAACGGTATATTAAAATATAAACAAAAGTACCTTAAGGACACCTCAAGGTAAAATGAGTAACAATAACACGCATGTGGTTCCTAGAGAGTTGCTTTTTAAATTTAGCCCATGATAAGAAATGTATTTTAATACAACATGCCAGTATGGATCTATATGTCCTTGAAAACTGAAATGAAAAGTAAACAAAATTATCTTCACAAAGTATGATACTATACTGTAATACTATACAACATATTCTATAAGTAAATTAATCAGAATTAATTCTGCTTGCAATTTAAAACATATTGACAACCAGCAAGATGGCTCAGCAGGTAAAAGTGCTTGCTACCAAGCCTGCCAACTTGAGTTCAGTACCAAGGACACACACGGTAGAAAGAAAAAGGACTGACTCCTGCAAGATGTCCTCTGACCATCATATATGCATTGTGGTACATACATGTTCCATATACATACACACAAATAAATACATGCGATACAAATTCTTAATAAGAATCACCAACTTAGAAAAAACAATGTCATGGTTAGGCATTACCTCTTCCACCTCTCCTTGCTACAGTACTTAAGAATAAATTCACTAACCCAGCCTATCTTCTCTCAAGTGTTTTGGAATAGACAATGTGACGGTTTCCTCTGAGGCACATTCCCATTTGAAAAGTTCTTATGTGAATTTCTAAACAGATCCCTGAGTCCTATAGCAGAGTTTGATCCTGCTGGCCCAGGAATGGTTTTAAACACATACCTCTGTTTAATCTGTCTTTAATCTGCATCCTGAAGTAAATAATCCTGTAAATTATGCTCTTATGCTTCATTTTTTTCTGTTAATAGATTAGTATGGTTGTTGAGAATATCTCTTCTCCACATTTTTTAGTGTTTTTGTGTAATATTTATTCATGAAAAGTGACCATTACAATTGAGTCAAGATTCCCAATGATTTAAGTTTAACTCAATATTTGTGACCAAGACTACAGCCTTTCTAAAAATTAGTACTTATTAATATTAAGCAGAAAACTTGGATATTGGAATATCCTTATTTCTAAACTTAAAATAAATACACATACTTTACAAAGTTGTAAAGATAGGGTAAAACGTGTGCATACTATCAGACCCAAAGCCTCCCTTACCCCCAAATGGCAGTGATGGTAACATGGTCCTAAACAAGACTTTAATCAGGTAAACAGAAGGATTGTTACTGGGTAAACAAGTCTAAAGGTTTCTGTTCTCTGGAAAAGCGGATCTCTTAAGGAAATTTTTGTTCACCGGAAGCATACCACAAAGTGGCACTGGTTTATCAGTAAGCCTCTTACACACTGCTGAGTGTCGCATCAAGTGGAGGAAGCATGCCCCCCACCAACCCATGCCATCTCAATCGCAAGTCTCTTGGTAGGCTTGGAGAAACCCCAAATTGCAATTGTCATCATGGCACTAAGTCTCTCCATCCGCTCACTCTCTCCTGACTGCCTCCCTTGCTGTCTCTCAGCTCTCTCCTTGGAACCTGCTCTCTAACTAGGGCTAGCCACTTATCTCTCCTCCTTATGCCCTCTCCTCTATGAGCTGCCTGCTCTGTCTCTGCCCCATTCATTGGGAGGCTGGAGCCTGCCTTTTCTACTTCTCTCAGCATCTGGAACCTAGTCTACAGAAGTGCCATACGTGTATAGAAGACCCTCCTGGGCCTCTAACAGACTGGAGAACCCCCTCTGGTGGAGCTCTATTTTCCACCCCGTTCTCTAAACCCCTCCCACCTCTCTTCACTCTGCTTCCGATGAGCCTTCTTTTCCTACTTGCTAGATCTCTCAGCTCCTGTCTCCCACAATGGGCTCTTCCTGTTCAGAATTACCTGCCTCCTCTAATCTCTTTTCTCCTCAGACTCAGAGATTCCATTAAAGCCTCACTGTCTTATTATGAACAGCTTGGCCTCAGTACAGAAGAGATAATCAGTCTCAATGGTCAGAAAAAGGCCAAATTCTCACAGACTGTGACAACTTCTGCCACCACACAAGCAAAAGATCTGAAAATTGCCTAAGCCTCCTTTGCTCTATTCTGTCTCCGGTCTCTCCCACTGATCACTGGATTCCATCTTTAAAAGATTCAAATGTCTTTGGAGGCATGGATAACATTACAAATTGTCTTATGGTATTCCACTACAAAGTTGGCTCTGTAGTTAACAGCCTGCTCCCTCCATGGTTGTTTAAATGTTTTCTCCAAACTCTGTGTCCTGGGTCAGGACGGCCACATGACTGGGACTGGGAGAAGGAAGGCAAAAAACAAACAAACAAACAAAAAACAAAAAGAACAACAAAACAGAAGAGCCCCTGAAAAGACAGCATGTGCCTTAAGACAGCTAAAAAGTGAACTGCTTCCAGTAGGGGCTACTGCTCCTTATCACATACCCCGTTTCTTGGTCTTACTTAACTCTCTAAATACTGTCTTCTCTTACAGCTCGAACCTTTTGCTGAAGTACAACTTTACCTCAATATCTGTAAGACCACTGTACAAGCTTTATCTCAGGATTTGTAAGTTCACTGGATATGATTTTAAAACAATCTGTGAAATCTGTAACAGAAAGCTTAAAACTTGTAACAGAAGTTTGATAGTAAATACATAGGTAATCTTAATTTGCATGCTTATATGCAACTTGGATTCAACTCTTGTTTAGGAAAATAGATGTTCTTAAAAAGAACAAAAAGTGTGTGCCTGATGGCTCACTTTAGAGTAAATAACAATCACGTAGCTGGCAGCCATCTTTACTAAAGTTAAAGAGAGGGCATATCACGTGACTTCGTTGCCATCGTGGTTAAGGTGACCACAGATATAAACTGACTATGGCGGTACCCATAAAACTTCTTAGTCCTAAGGAGCCCTCTGCTTTATCCAACCACTTATGTCTTTGCTAACTGGCTTCAACAACATCAAGCTCAAAAAAAAGGGGGAGGGGGGCTGGAAAGATGGCTTAGCAGTTGAGAATGCTCTTCTGAAGGTTGTGAGTTCAAATCCCAGCAACCACATGATGGCTCACAACCATCCGTAATAAGATCTGACGCCCTCTTCTGGGGTGTCTGAAGACAGCTACAGCAAGCGGGGCTGGGGCAAGCAGGGCAGGAGAAAGAAGAGAAAGTATCCAAAGACAGATACAGAGTACTTACATATATAATAAATAAATAAATCTTAAAAATAAATAAATAAATAAAATGTGGGTTCTTCTAGTCAAAAAAACAAACAAAAAACAAAACAAAAAAATTTAATTAAAAAACTTTTAAAAATAAGGAACATGTTTGATGAATAAAGTTTATGAATTCCTAAGGTCCATTCAGGCTAACAAAAACTAACTTGAAGATGTCTAGCCTCTTTGTCTTTGGTGACTTTGTTAAGCCTTAGCCATCTGGATAAACTGACTCATAGAAGAATCTGATAGTCTACAAAGGTATACTATAAAAGGGTCAAGGTCTCAGTTTCTCTGTAAACTGTATTCATGGTTTAAAGTTTTATTTCGATGCTAAAGAATCTTCAATTAAATCTCCAATTCCAATTTTTAAGGTTTAAACTTATTAGAGATAAAACTGCAAAATCCTAATCTTATAAAAACCCAAGACCTTGTATACTGTTAAAGTTAATTAATACATGCATGTTAATGGTCAGTTACCTTATAAATGATCAGTCTTTAGTGTGCTCAGAGCTACACTTGTAGTCATGCTAAGTATAAATGTGATTCATTTCAAGGGACAACCTTTAGCCTTCTGAACATGTCATCAAGATTAAGTATAAAACAAGTAATTAAAAACAAGTACAATTTGTTTAAAATCAGGTCCAGATAATAGATTCAGTGATAGCCCTCAAAACCCCTCAGAGATATCTGCTAAAACAAGGCATTTAAGGTGTTTAATGAAAAAAACAGAAATCCCAGCTCCTGGCCACAGCCCTGACTCTCCACCAAAGAAGGGGCAGTGGACTTCACCTGGAATGTAGCTGCAATGGTAACTGGGCAAAGAACTGCCTCTCACCTCCTCAACCACCAGGACCCTGCCCAAACTGTGGATAGGGGAACACTGGAAAATCTACTGCCCCTCTCCTGGCCTGTCAAGTAGTTCAGCCCCCAATTTTCTCCTCTTCAGGAAAGTTTCTTGGATTTTCTGGGCCTGCAGACCAAAGACTGATACTGCCCTGAATCCTCTGGCTGCAACAAAGCTATCAAGATTACCATGGAGAAGCGACCTGTCCAGGTAGCAGGTTAGTTGTTGTCATTCTTAATTGATACAGAGGCCATTTGGTCTATACTTTCTACTCAAATTTATCCTTCGCAGATCTCTGTGATGGTATTGGTGGTAAACCCTAGCTTACAGTTGAGCTGACTTCAGCCCTTCCCCCTAGGCTACAGTGGCCAGATCAGATACTTAGAAAGTCAGTTTCACTTTACAAATATTTTGGTCTTATAATAACTTTGGGTACAAAAGTTGAACTTGATGATACAAATTTTAAAACTTTAAAAAGGTTTAAATTATCTGAGTCTCTTAAGTAAAAAAGGTTTGGGGTAGAGGTTGAGGCCTAACTGCCTGCCAGTGTGATGTGGTTTCATATGTAAAAATCAGGCCTTTCTTTGCTTGCTTCGGGCTACCAGGTCTCCTGCAGAGAGAGGCCAACTCACAGCCAGGTTTACCTTGGTGACAGGTTTCACGCTGAGAAGGGTAAACTCACAAGACAGATTTCCAGGCTAAAAAGAAAGCGCCTCTTACTATTCCCTTAAAGAATCTGGTGTTCCTCTCAGGAACCACACCTCAGTGGGTTAGAGGCACTGGCTGCCACAATTGTCAACCTAAGTTTGGTTCTGTGGTGGATTCACCTTATGGAAGAACAGAATCCTCTCACCTCACAGGATTCCATGGCTGGCATGTAGCTATCCAGCTCAGAAGATAAATAAATAAATGAAACAGACATGATAATAACAGAACAAGGAAGCAAGAAAAACAAGTGATTCTAAACAAGGGGACAAACATGCCCATGAGTCCTGTCACCTTCCAACCCACAAGTAATGCAGAGTAAGTCCAGAAAGCACACGCCCCCTTTACTTCCAGAACTGGTTTATAGAACACTGTTCCCATGATTACTTGGCAGCCTAGATTCACTCTTACAAACTTGCACCAAGGATTTGATAAAGCAGAAGGCCTCCTGCATGCTAAGTACAACTGACAGAATATTTATCAAAAAGCTGACATAGCTCAAGTGCCTTTCAGATGAGAGTACACCAAGAGGTTCTTCCTAGGCTCAAGACATCCAGCGGCGGGCATCCCAATGCAATCTAGCCTCACAGCTCATGCTGCTAAGACGATGGAGTTCAGACACTGACAGCATTGGATGCTCCTCCACACCGGACATGGCAGCTGGTGTTGGCATCTCTGAAACCCAGGCAAGGAAAGGGCCACGCGGAGAGCGAGATGAGGAGAGAGATCACTATGGAAAATCTCCAAAGGGAAAGCTCAACCCCAAAGCATTCTGATTGGGGTTCCTATGACCAAGGAAGACAAATAGTGAGACATTACGGGGTGTGTGTGTGTGTGTGTGTGTGTGTGTATGTGTTTTAAATAAAAAGTCAAGTGATTTTATGTTAAATATCCATAGGGTAAATCCTTTTTAAAACGCCACCCAGTTTGTGGAGAGGGAAAAAAATCAAAACCAACCAAGCAAAATTTACTTCTATTTGAAATGCAGTGTGGGAAATGGCTGTTAATATTATTATTTTATAAGGATGTTCGGGAATGCAGTCAGGAGATGGAAATTCAAGAATCTTCCTTCAGCCATAGGAGAAGCGAGGATAGGGGAAAGAGCAGTCATCCGGAGATTCTGCTTCGCGTATATCTGGACCGCTCGGGAGGAGGGACCGGGCACCTAATGGAACACTTTCACTGCTCCTTTCCCTGCGGGAAACCCACGCAAGATCTGAGACATACCGGACCTCGCGGGTTATCACCGCACCATCCAGGCTGCCGGGTTGAAGCCTGAAGACTCCAGGGGGACAGGGCAGCAGGGTCTGACCCTGGGCCTTCGCTGCACCGGCTAGTTGCTCGGGGGGCGCGGCGGGGTACAGGGGGTCTCCAGCACGGGCTGCACGGTGACACACGGCTCACCAAGGGGGACCTCAAGCTGGCCGATCCTGGAGCCGTCGGCAGGAAGGAGGGGCCGCCATCGCCCCTTTGCAGTCACCGGCTCCCCTCCGCTCCACACAGTCCCCCTCCAGCCTCGCCGCGCCACGCACACACTCACCAGCAGGCTTCTGTGGTGCCTTCCGTCCTCCCACAGCGACCGCTGGCCACAGCCGGTTCCCACAGGCTCCACACAGCCTCCCTCCAGTCTCAGAGCACCATGCACACTCACCATTGTGGCTTGACTACCACGGTGTCCGCGTCCTCCCGGTGGATGGCCCGGCACCGGCCAGACGCAGGGCAAACGGATGCCGCAGGGCCAAGCTTCAGTCTACACCGGAAGAGACCCAGCCTGAGGACGATTCCAAGATCCTGGACTTCAGAAACACAGCGTGAAGGCCCGCCCCCTCCACCCTGTCTAAATGTCTGATTGGAAGTTCTCACCATTATGCTGCTGATTGGATGACTTTCAGGTCCCGCCCCATCAGGCCCCAGCACTACCCTATGGGCTGAAAAGACAAGTTCATGGTACAGTTGTAGTAAAGCTGACCCTAAAGGGAACATTCGCATTTAATATTGTATATAAGGTCAGACCAATTAATGAATCATATATATGTATATTATTCGCAATAGAGAAGAACTTTGGGACCATTTTCCCCCTGAGCTCTGTTCTTGATTTCTAAATTTTAAAAAGGAAAAAGAAATCCCCTGAATCAGCAATATTCAATATAAAAAGGGGGAATAACACTCAAGTGTTATTTAATTTAAAATTTTCTACTATTGATATTAAAATTAAAACAGGAGGTAGTGATTGTAATAAAATCCAGTATATCCAAACATATCATCATATGTGGTATTGTTGTTACACACACACACACACATGGTTACTATACTAAATCATCAAAATTCATCGAGTGTTCAGCAGGTTTCAGTTCAGGTCTGTCACAATCCTCCTCTGAGAGCTATAACTTTCCTGACCTCAAGAAGGTGAGGGGACCTGAGAATCTCTCCCATTTATGTCAGAAGTTCCCTGCCAATATTTCTCTTAGGTCCCAGTGAATGGGAGTAACAGTGTCGAATAAGAGAGCAGGGGCTCCAACCAGGAGGTGTTCAAAGGTGGGCACATAGGAGGGAAGCCTGTCTCCTGATCCCTCCACAGCCTTGCCCTCTGTGGTTTAAATAGATTATAAAGGAAAAATTACTCACCCCCTTTTTAATTTGGCCTTGGACCTAATTGTCAGGCTGTAGATGTTGGTTTTCTTTTGTGACACGGAATGTAAATTTAAGTGCATGCATACATGTCTACAAAAATTTCTGTATAATTCAATACCATCTAGCAATAGATCTAACTTTAATTAGGGGGGAAAGAAACTAATGCATATATAGCAGCTACCATTTGCTAGGTAACTTACAATTAAATTATCAGGAAGTCATGGCATCATGCCTATAAGTGTGCATTTCTTTTCTATCTCTGGATAACAAGCCGCTCCAAAACTTAGTAGTTGGTGATGAGCAGCTCCTCAATTGAGGTTCAGTTGGGCTACTTCTGGTGCTGCTAATGGTTGTCAAGACGGCGCAGCCCCAGGAGAGTGAGCTGGCTCATCTTTACTGCTCTGTTCTCCTGATGCCTCATCTTCCCAGCTTCCCACTGTAAACTCATTCTCATAGAGATGAGGAAGTCTGGAAAGAAAAACAAGAAGACCCTTTCAGCCTAGGTATCAGACTAATAATTCCATAGACACAACGTTATGTAAGCCACGGCAGAAAGAGACCAACTCAGTTGCAACGTACAGAAAGATACACCTTTTGATGGGAGCTACAGAAAAATCATGCTGCCTAAGTCTCAGATCCAGGAAGAATGAAGACATGCTGACATTTTTGCATTTGGTATCATTGTGCATCTTCTTATTAATAAGGTTCGTGGAATTGTTCCAAGTTAAGGTATTTATCTAAATGAGGCAAATTTCACAAGACTTCCTGACTCCCAAAGCTCAAATGCTTATTCTAGAACATATGATCACCCAATTTGTATGTTCCTTTTAGGATCTGAATAGTAACACTTAATTAAAGAAGCAGGATTTGTGTCCATTAACTATTCATCATTATTGAGAATATTTCTACACCTTCTGAAAAGGACCTAAAATAACTTGGGGGAAATGTTTGTTTCTTTCAAAGAAAATGAAGAAAGGTTTGGGAAATCAAGAATCAACCATATATTTTCCACTTCTCAATACAAGAGAAATTTGAAGACATGGATAATGTGCCCCATAGGCATGAAAATTCTTTTCACTTTTTTTTTAGTAGTTGTAGAATATTTTTGTTTCTGACGCAAGCAAGATGAAATTACTACACTAGAAGCAATGTCTTACTATGCAAACAAGTGACTTAAAGACATATGGAATATCTGCTGAAATAGATTTAAATTACTTATCAGGTTTTGGTTTCATTCTAGTCAGTCATATGCATCTAGAAGTTGATCTTTCTCTTTTAAATTGTACAGTTTAATGGAATATATGTTTTTAACATATTTTGTAAGGATTTCCTGAATTTCACTGGAGGTCAACTTAAGTGAATAATCTTTTCCCAGCACATCCATCTCTGAGGAAGGGACTCATGCTTCAATTGCAAACACAGCTACACTGGGAATCTCTCCGCACAGTGATTTCTCCATGTCTAAGGGGCCTACACTTTGGATATGTTGTAGTTTGATGTCTCTGGATCTAAATTCACATATTTTATATTTGTACTGGCTGGTTTTGTGTGTCAACTTGACACAAGTTGGCATTATCACAGAGAAAGGAGCTTCAGTTGAGAAAAATGCCTCCATGAGATCCAGGTGTAAGGCATTTTCTCAATTAGTGATCAAGGTGGGGGCCCTTGTGGATGGTACCATCCCTGGGCTGGTAGTCCTGGGCTCTATAGGAAAGCAAGCCAGTGAGTAACATCCCTCCATGGCTCTGCATCAGCTCCTGCTTCCTGATCTGCTTGAGTTCCAGTCCTGACTTCCTTTAATGATGATCAGCAACGTGGAAGTGTAAGCTGAATAAACCCTTTCCTCCCCAACTTGCTTCTTGGTCATGATGTTTGTGCAGGAATAGAAACCTGACTAAGACAACGTTGTACTAGATTCTAGCAAGATTCTTCCCAAAGACTGAGAAGATATCTTTGTTTACGTCCAACATGTGCAATTTTCTGTCTACCTTAACCAGGACTTGGTACAATATGTGTACCTTTTAATTTGTATAACTGCTATCAGGCCAAGTTCTCTCTCTCTCTCTCTCTCTCTCTCTCTCTCTCTCTCTCTCTCTCTTATATATATATCATATATATATATATATATATGTTTCTCTGTTTTTGTTATATATATTTACAAACATTAGGTATTCTTTTATAGTTTGTACTTTAAGGCACACATACTCATGCATAGAGACACTTTACAATCTTAGAGTGTTTCTACAGTGAGGCCAATATCATTCCTATTATGCTTTTTTGACTTTTTTGCTTTTCTTTGAAAAATAGGTTTTATATTAAGAATAGCATGTTACATTCAATCCTGATAGAACATCTTTAAAGGACTTAAATTTTAAAATACATAAATCTATACAAAATTTCATTTTGTCACACAATATTCTTTCTTCTATGGTTTTGCCTTCATTCTTACCCAAAATCAAAACCGAGATAAAATTGACTTTCGGGCATCCTTTGCATTGATTGGCAGCAGCCCTAGCCAGTCCTACATTTTTCAACCTGAAAATTAATGAGAATTTTTGTTTACTGTAGAATATATCCTCAATTGGAATGTTCTTGGTCAACAAAATTATGCCTCCAACTTTGCAGGAGCGGTGAGCACTCTGGACTGGTGAGCCACTGCCACAATCCCATTACACCTTTTTATCTACATGATTTCAATTGTCAGGGTTGGCAGCAAGTGCTTTTACCGGCTGAGCCATCACAATAGCTCACAGAATAAACCTGACCATGTAATTTGTTTATGATTTCTGCGTGTAGGTTCATTAGAAATATCATTCCTTAATTTTTTTTCCTGTATTGTCCTTCCTTGGCTTTGATATGAGGCTATTGCTTTTTTTGTTTTGTTTTATAAAACTAGTATTAGTGTTTCTTTTTGTAAATGTATTTGTGTGTATGGGTGTTTTGTCTGCATGTATGTCTGTTCACCACATGAATGCCTAGTGTCCAGGCCAAAATAAGGCATCGTTAGGTCTCAGAAACCTGGGAAGAACAGCTAACTGAGGTGCCTATTAACATATCAAAGCAGACACTGGTCAGCCTCCCATCATCCCTCAGTACCTCTGGCTCCTCCCAGCACTCCTCATGGTCCCCTGCCCTAAACCTGTCCCTCCCAGGGGCTGGGCTTCTGCTTCCTCTCCCCTAGCCTGATCCCTGTATAATGGCCATTTTGACTATGCCAGTTTCTTGGGCAGCCTCTCTTGATCAGCTACTCTACTCTTGCTTTCTCTCCCCCTTTCTTCCCCTCTCAGTTTAGTCCACCGGCCATGTTCAACCTAGACCCTTCCCCTGCCTGCTGTTTCCCATGTATCTACAATAAAATCTTCTCCATACTTTAGGAATAGTCATGTCTTCTTCCTTTTATATCATTTTTTTCCATCTAGGTATCAGATTTTGGGAAATGGAATGGGAATTGTTAGCACAATATGGTTACTGGGAATGGAATCTAAATCTTTTGCAAGAGCAGCCACTGCTTTTAACAACTGAGCCATCTCTCCAACATTTGGTATTGGTGTTTCTTGCTTGCTATTTTTAAGAGTTTAAGAATGATTGGAATTAATTCTTTAAATATTTTGTAGAAATCACTAGTAAAAACCTCAGATTCTGGGTTTTTCTTTAGTGGGAGATTGTTAATATTGTTGTTATTATTATTAAAACATACTTGTTACTGATCTATTACTTTCGACACATGAGTCATGTGGCAGGGCAAAGTTTCTTCCATCTTATTTCAGCTGGAGCCATCTTTGGTTTAACTGGAAAAGACCCTCTCACCCCCATTTTATACCCTGCCATGCAAAGTCCCACGGAACCCTGTCCTAGAAATTCATGGTGGAAATGCCTTAGCTAACATTGCTTTTGGCTTCTATGTAACTGCTTACATGCTTTATTTCCCCCTGCAACTGCCAACCAGGATAGAGTCTTTCTGTGATTTTTGTCTTTAAGAGCTCCCTGTAAAATATATTCAAGGCTACTCTGTGAAAAGTATTTCTTTCTGGACAGTTGTTGCAGATTAATACAGACTCCCAGTTTGGACTTAGGTCATGCTGAATGGTCTTTCTTTGGGTCTCTATACCACAATATTTGGACATGCTACCAAAATCCTTTTGAGATCCTCACCAGTTTGACCAACCCCAAGGTCTCCACACAGGCCACAGACTTTGCAGGGGTACTTCTTCCTAGGCGGTATACAACCTGTGATATTCCAGGACTCCAAGAAAGAATGTAACACTTGCAGCTATCCAGGCCTCCCTGTCACCCCCATCTAAATTTCCTTCGGTGAGAGTTGCCTCATCTGTCACCTCTGGTTGTGGGCTATGGTATTGCCCTGTGACATACCTGTTCAAGTAATTGGACCCTGTAGTCACAGGATGGCCCATCTCTCTAAGAGCTGTGATGGCTACCACCATTCTAGCGAAAGAAGCAGACCAGTTAACTCCAGATCAGGATCTTATACCGCACCCCACACAGTTGAGGCTATCCTCTAAAGGACAACAGACCTCACTGGCTATCTAATCCCCATATGACCAAGTGTCAGGTCCTACTCCTGGACCACCCTCAAGTCTGGTTTTAGAAACTCAGCACCATCAATACTGCTACCATCTTACCAGATAATGACCCACAGGTGCTTCTGCATGACTGTCTCAAGGAACCCATGGCGGTTCAGGAGACCAAATACTCTACATGGATGGGAGCAGTTTCATTAAAGATAGAACCAAGAATGCAGGGGGTGTGGGGGGGAGGCTGCAGTAGTTGCTTAACTGAAAAGATTCAGACCCAAGCCTTAGAGCGAAGAACCTCAGCCAAGACAGCAAAAGTGATTGCTCTGACCCAGGCTCTGGGAGAAAAGGAAACATTTTATACATACACACACACACATGCATATATGTGTGTACATGTATGTATGTATATAATATATATATACATATATATGAATGGAAAGTCACTATGCCTTTGCTACTGTGCATGTCCAGGGACAGAATGATCTAGAAAAGGAAAGGGCTTCCCATTGGGGGAAGGACATTATGAACAAAGAGGAAATCTTGGCTCTTCTAGAGGCTCGTTGGCTTCCCTACAAGTTTCTATCCTCTGCTGCCAAGGACATCAAGAAGATGACTCTTTTGAGGGGAGAGTTAACCAGGCCACTGACCTGGCTGCCTGGCAAGCTACACAACAGTGGAGACCTATTGATATTCTGGTGGCATACCTTGACCCACCGTTGCCTGAGACTCCATGTTACAACCAAGAGGAATTAGAGCAAGAAAGACACCACAAACCCACAGGTTGGTGGAGGACACCAGAGGGAAAGATTATCTTCCCGGAAACAACTGGCAGGACTCTAGTAACACTGACCTTCACCAGGCTACTCATCTGGGCTCCACAGAACTTTCTGAGTTGCTCAGACCAAGGGATGTCCAAGACCTAAACTTGACAGTCTGGTATAGAATGTTCCTGCCAGATTCCAGGTTTCTGCTCAAGTAAATTCAAAACAGAAAGCCTTTACTCAGGAAGGAATTCAATACCCCAGCAAACTCTGGGAAACTGACTTCACTGAGATATGGCCTACCAGAGGCCTACAAGGGCTCACCCTGCTGCATGGTCCAGTAAACTCTGTTCCTCCCCCTTTCTGCTGCCCCACCCACTCAGAAATCCTCTGAACAAAGGAGACAAAAGCCCATTCCACATTTCTGACAACTATTGCAACCTTCTCCCCTGATGTCACCAGTCACCCAAATCGCATCTAAGTGACCATACTTGGGCACAAGCCCAATTTGTGGCTGACACATCATTTTCTTTCACGGTACAATCCATAAAAACTTCCCTGCCATAACCTGGACATGACTTCTCTGGCCGTGTTCTCTGAGACTGGTGAAGCTCACCTGGGAGCTGTTCCCAAATAAACCTGCCTTTATACTCTTAATTTGGCTCCAATTGGCTTATTACATTAGCAGTGAAACTTATGATCTTGGTGCCCAAGCCTGGGAGATGAAGAACCCTCAGCCCAGTGGGTACCCCACCTTTCCCTCTATCTTTCTCTCTACTTGGTAGAGGTCAGCTTTTGACTGGAGGCAAGCTGCTCTTCCCAGCCACAGTCTAAGAAGTACTGGGTACTTCTTCCAGGTCCAGGACCTATCAGGCTCCCTGCCAAGAGCCGCTGCTGTGCCAAGGCAAGCCTGTTCTGGAACAGAGATTGTCTCTCTTTGAGGGAGCCTCATGGAATTGAGAAACATCTTGTCTCTCTCAAGGATACACACTGTATGACCCCAGGCTATCATGTGGGATGCTGTGTTCTAGTCTCTGGTCCTCAACACAGGCTGGAAAATGGGCACCACTGGGTTTAAACTGATCCTCAGACACTCGTGGGGTACTTGATTCAAAATTTATCTAAATTGATATTGTCTCATACCTTATGCCCAAGATACCTGATTTTCCTTTGTTCTGTGACTTGGCTTCAGTACACTCTAGATAACCAATCTACATGGCCACCAGAGGGCACTCTAGACTTTTAACATTCTTCATTAATCTTGAAAGTTTTCTGCTGACATGCAGACAAGTGGCCTAAACAACATTATGCCCAGGTTTTTTGGAAACTATGCTCTCATCCTGTCTTAGTTAGGGTTTTACTGCTGTGAACAGACATCATGACTAAGGCAACTCTCAGGACAACATATATTTGGGGCTGGCTTATAGGTTCAGAGGTTCAATCCATTATCATCAAGGCAGAAACATGGCAGCATCCATGCAGGCATGGTGCAGGAGAAGTTGAGAGTTCTACATCTTCATCTGAAGGCTGCTAGCAGAATACTGGCTTCAAGGCAGTTAAGACTAGGTCTTAAAGCCCACACCCACAGTGACACACCTACTTCAGCAAGGCCACACCTCCCAATAGTATGTCATTCCAAAGGCCAAGCATATACAAACCATCACAATCCACTCCCTGGTTCCCATAGGCTTGTTGAAACACATGAGTCTATGGGTCATACCTTAACATAGCACAATGGAAAATACATTTAGTCCAACTTCGAAAGTCCCCTAGTCTTAGCAGTCTCAACAATGTTAAAAGTTCAAAGTTCAAGATCTCTTCTGAGATTCATCCAATCACTTAACTGTAATCCCCAAAGCAAGACAGGAAACCAGCTGGGCAAACTCCAAACTCTGCATCTCCATGACTTCATATCTTCAACTCCATTTTCATCTTTGTTGACAGCAACAAACTTCTTTCTCCTGGGCTGTTTCTACTCCCTGTTAGCAGCTTTCCTCAGCAGATAGCCCATGGCTCTGGCATCTGGAACATCTTGGGGTCTACAAGGCAACTTCAATGTTACAGCTTCTTGTTTCAGTGTCTGGGATCCACACCTGATCTTCTGGGCTCCTCCAATGGGCTGGTGTCACTTCTCCAGCTCTGCTCTCTATAGCACTCTAAGCTCAGGTTGATCCAGTCCACTGCTGCTGCTGTTCTTGGTGATCATCCCATGGTACTGGCATCTCCAATACATGTGGTCTTCTGCTGCAACTAGGCTTCACCAATAGCCTCTCATAGGATCTCTTCATGGGGTCACGCCTCAAATCCTTCGCATGACCCCTTCAGTCTTTTGTGGGCTTCCTATGTTGGATGAATGAGTGTGAATGTGTATGTGTGGAGGGTATTGTGCTGCAAATCTTTAGGAAAAGGCTCTCAGGCAACAATCCCCCACCTCTGAAAAGTGTCATACCTTCAAATGTTACCATAGGGTTAAGTCTCAATCTAGACATTCTAGACTCTATATTTGACCCCCATAGATTCATGCCTATCTGTAAAATAAATTTAATTAGCAAACTGTTATGTGCTGTTTAATTTTACTGAGACACTGGCTTTGAAAGCAAGGTAGCTGATCTCTGTCCTATGGCTTCTATTGCTACAACAGAACACCATGACCAAACAGCAAGTTGGAGAGAAAGGGTTTTATTGGGCTTGCATTTCTGCATCATTGAAGGAAGTTAGGACAGGAATTCAAGCAGGGCTGGTGCCTGTAGGCAGTAGTTGATGCAGAAGCTATGGAAGGGTGCTGCTTACTGGCTTGATTTACATGGCTCGCCCAGCCTCCTTTCTTATAGATCCCAGAACCACCAACCCAGGGATGGTACCATTCACAATGGATTGGGCCTTGCCCTAACAATCACTAATTAAGAAAATGCTCTGTGGGCTGACTTCAGCCCCACCTTATGAAGACAGTTTCTCAGTTGAGGTTTTTATCCTCTCAGATGTGTCAAGTTGACATAATCTAGACAGCACACCCTCCCATTTCAGAATCAATCATGTTTGTCTCAAAATGTCTTCTAAGACCTCATTTCCAGGGATTTGTTGAGATCCAGCACTATGACAAGGAGGGGGGGGGGGACACAAAACAATTCCAGAGTAAAAGTACTGTTGTCTTTGTTAAGGTTTTATTCCTGTGAAGAGACACCATGAGCATGGCAACTCTTAAAAAGAAAAGTTGGGGCTGGCTCACAACTTCAGAGGTTTAGTCCATTTTTTTATTATGACAAGAAGCATGGCAGCAGGCATGAAGACATCAGGTTGGAGAAGCAGCCTGATCCACAAGCAGCAGGAGATTGAGACACACTGGCCAGACTTGAGCTTCTCAGACCTCAAAGTATGATTGTTCTCCATACAGAACACCATATCATAACATAAAATGAATTAATTGCACGTCAATCTCCAGAGCCTTAGAGGCCTCGGCTTCTTCTCCTGAACCGTTTGTCCTTGTTAGGTGAGTGAACACCCAAGCTATGAGGCATCTCAAGATGCCTCATAGGACTGATAGGACTGTCAATCCACCTGTAGAATTCAATGTTCTCTGCCATTCACTGAAAAATGTATTTGTAACTTTTATTTAAGAACTGTTTGGTAGAGTGCTTGCCAGGCACACAAGGCCCTGGGCCTGATTCAAAACACCACCAGAAGAACCAAAACAAAACAGGAAGAGGGAAGCCAAAAGCAAGAGTGGGGTGGAAGTGAAGATCGAAATTTATCTATAAAAAGGGCATCCAACCACAATGCAGTATATAAGCTTTATGGAAATGAACCAAACTCTTCTAAATTGGACCCTAGAAGTAGAACGTTAGGAATCTGACAGTCACTGGACTATACTGTTAGTTGCAACCCAGGGCTTTTTCCAGAAAATTTTGGTTAGTTTGATGGTTCTTCATACAGCTTCTGAACTATTTAACTATTTTGAATCCTTGAAAGCACTCAGTCCTCAGTGCCTCTTCTATGCTAGGATGAACTGAACTGCCCAGAATCACTGGTAGTCCAACAGCCATCTCTTCCTCAGGGTGTAAGACTCATTTATGAACTTTATGCTTTCACCTTGATTCTGAAGTTCATGGGTGCTTATTATCAGCAGGTCTATGCTCCCTCTAGAGCAGTGGTTTTAAACCTGTGGGACTTGACTCCTTGTGGGAGTTGAAAGATTCTTTCACAGAGGTCACATATCAAATATCAGATATTTACATTACAATTCATAACAGTAGCAAAATTACAGATACAAAGTAGCAATGGAATAATGCTATGATTGGAGCCACCACAACATGAAAAACTGTATTTAAGGATCACAGCATTAGGAAAGTTGAGAAACCACAGCTCTAGGGAGTACCAGAAAAAGGTCTTTGCTCTTGCATCTCTAAGGTTTGGTCCATGGTGGCACAGCTCCACTGTCTGTAGACCATTTCTTCCTGTGTGTGCTTCTAGGTCTGAATCATCCTCTTGATAAGAACACAATGCCACGTAGATTGTTTTCTAGAATTTGGCACATGAGAATTCTACCTTGGAGCCATTTTTAGGTATGCTGTTTGTGTCTTCTATCCATTGGGGTTTGTTATGGATTGCTTTTTCCATAATTGCTATGTAGGCATTTGAGGAACAGACTATTCTCTACATTGATTTACCTGTATGACCTTGACAATCAGCTGACATGATTAGGGAAGTCAGTTTGGGGACTCTCTGTTCTGTCCCATAGATCTATGTCTTCCAATCATATACTTTAAAAATTACATTTAAAAAATAAAATAATTTAAAATACATTAAAAATATTGTATTTTTATAGTAAGTTCTTGAGACCAGATGTGCATGTTCTTGAAGGGTTTTTCTAGTCTTATACTATTTCAAGGTTTCAAATAGGTGGTATATTTTTGAGAATTAAACTTGCATTTTTCTGAGTCTATAGATTTCTCTCTCTCAACCAATTCTCAAGAAAACGTGAATGTGTGTTTATGTTTTGTTAAGACAAACTTTATCACTTCAATTTTGGGCTGCTGTTTCAATGGCATTCTTATAACTTCAAGTTCCAATAATTGCTATACTACTCCTATGTAGGATACCAACATATTTTGCTATTGGCCATCTATTTTGCTTCACGCTTTCTCCATCTGTTTTGGTCTGCTTTCTGTTGGTATAACTTAATTCCTGAGATCAAGTATCAAGAAAATAAACTTTACTGCTTTGGATGCTTGAAATGGCTGCATCTTCTATGGGACTGCCTACCAGTGTGGACTTGGGCTCCTGAGGTAATGCCAGCCACCACACACTGAGACCCAATATGATAGACAGCCACTTTATAATGTCACGTACATATTCCATTGATCCAATGGTTTATGAATGCTCATTATTATGATGTAGAACACTAGTATTGAATTTCAGGGATTCTCCACAATCCCAGGAAAGGTGCTGCAAACACTGGTGTGCTAAATGATTTCCTGTGTCTACAAACTCTGTCTACAACATCATGCTGGGCCTGCTGGAAGGACTGGAACCTTCTTCTCAGGATCAGGCTTTGGGAGATGCCTTGGAAGCTTTGGAGCTAATGGAATGCAGCTGAGGAGGAGTCAAGCAGGGAACATTGCATTTTCACTTTGTCTTTTTTTTTTTTTTTTTTTTTTTTAGCAAGATGGATGTTATAAAAATATCCTCTCATTAAAGCTTTCGACTGCTCATTGTAACATACCAATTCCAATTTGTTTTCATACATGTTTTAAGATTTTATGTCTAAGCATGTCTGTGCGAATGTGTGTTTGTGTGTGTGTGTGTGTCTGTCTGTCTGTCTGTCTATCTGTCTGTTCCTGGAGGCCAGGAGAGGTGTCAGATTCCCTGGAGTTGGGATCACAGGTGGTTGTGAGCTGCCTGACATGGCTGCTAAGAACCACACCAGCTTGCAAAACTTAGGTCTTTGAGAAGAGCATAATATGGTCTTTACTGTTAATTATTATTAATCATTAATTATTATCATAGCCACCTTTATTCAGTTTTTTTAAAGATTAATTTATTTTATTTATATGAGTACACTGTAGCTGTCTTCAGACACACCAGAAGAGGGCATTGGATCCACCATGTGGTTGCTGAGAATTGAACTCAGGACCTCTGGAAGAGCAGTCTTAACTGGAGAGATGGCTCAGCAGTTCTACTAGTTACCAAATAAAGCTGTTCCTAAGAACAGTAGAAACTGCAAGCATTGCTCCTGTCTTGACCAGGGTTTTATTGTTGTGAAGAGACACTACGGACATGGCAACACCTGTAAGGAAAATATTTAATTGGGGCTGGCTTACAGTACAGAAGTTTAGTCTATTATCATCGTGGCTGGCAGCATGGCAGCAACCAGGCAGACATGGTGCTGGAGGAAGGGCTGAGAGTTCTACATACAGATTGACAGGCAGCAAGAAGAGACAATGGGCCTTGCTTGAGCATTTGGAATCTCAAAGTCCACCTGTGGGAAGCTCTTGGTGCCACTTCAGGAATTTGGAAAGAATTTGACATTAGGCTAGGACAAGAAAGCAGGCTCAGATAAG
The DNA here is from genome assembly GCA_019843965.1 of Rhynchomys soricoides. Classification (NCBI taxonomy): domain Eukaryota; kingdom Metazoa; phylum Chordata; class Mammalia; order Rodentia; family Muridae; genus Rhynchomys; species Rhynchomys soricoides. The sequence continues at coordinate 597,249 of JADRCH010000012.1, forward strand.
AATATTTACATTTGGGCTAATACAAAGCTCAAGGTAAACACATCCCAGGAATGTGTGGCATTCCTTTTATCTTGGTCATCCTGATAAGCCCCTCCAAATGGTGACCACAGGGCTTTTTTATTGCCTTGTTTGATTACTTTGTCTTTGATCTAAGAATTGACCCCATTCTTTGCAAGTACCTAGAATGATATAAAAGCAGACTGGGAAAAAATAAACCTGTTTCAGCCTGAGCACTGGCTGGAGTCATGTTATAATGTTGTCTAATTGTCTTTTCTTTTTCAATCCTCACTCCTTCTGTCAAGGCCCTGTTGACTGACTGAGTTAGCTTGGTCATTTGGAGCCCAAAGTGGGGTTCAAGTGTGAGGGGTAAAGTGAAGGGCAGTATGGGAAAAGGAAGCTCGGGCAAAAGAAGATCTGGGCCAATGGTCAATAAGCCCTGCAAGAATGAGACAAGGAAATGGTACAATGCTTTTTGTATGTGTTCAGAGGTATGCTAAAATCTAGAGGGGCAAATATAATTCTCATATATGCTGTTAGTCTTTGGACTTTGATTAAAGATACTTTAGACCCTAGAAATGAGAGAAAGGATTGGGTTTCAGAAAAGGAGTCCTCCCTGCTGTCCAGGGATGCTCTGCCAAAAGAGAAGGAAAAAAGAAAAGGCAAAAGAAAGTAAGCTGCTTCAGAGCTCTCCTAGGGACAGGAGGAGGTTGGGAGATGTCCTGCCTCCTCTCTGGCTCCCACTGAGGGAATAGCTAGTTCTGGTTCTGGGTCCCTTAGGTAGAATATCTGGGTATCTTTGGCACATCTAGTTCTCTTCCCTCTCTGCCTATTGTGTGTCCTTGGTGTATCAATCTGTCAATGTCTGTCAGTTTATTTCTGTGCTTTTGTTTCGAGCTGCTTAATTGTTGCTCTGTGTTTCATATTCAAAAGAGAAAAAATGGTTAAAACTGTATCTGCTGGCCATTCACCCCTTGATTTAGTTTTAACTCATTAAAAAAAAAAAAAAAAAGCAGTCTCAATTGTCACAACAAAAACTGATAAGTTGCCCTGCACTTGAAGCTAGGAGTCTAGCACAGCTGGAGAAGCCCTGCCAGGGGCTGATTGTCTTACAAGCCACTCTTCAAGGAGCCAGCAGGTTCTCAGCTTCTATGGGAAGGAAGCTGATGGCTGTTTCTCCTAAAAAATCTTTGTGACTGTGATTATTGGGTTCAGAAAGTGACAAGGTGCTTCTTCCTTTCTTACAGGTGTAAAAAGTAAGAAAATTCTGTCTAGTCTAAATAAGTAAATGTGTGTGGCTATTTCATGTTTTGTTTCTGACTGATCCTAGATGTACGAATATGTCCTCCAGGTCTTGGTGATAGATTATTGGCTTATAAGTTGTTTGGTATTGTTAAAAATTATAACATTGGTAACAAAAAGTTGGTTTAAAACTGGTAACTCAGGGTTGGAGTCATTCTGGGCAACAACACATCACATGAGCCAACCCAGGGAAATGGGTCTCTAATGATGCCTTTAAATCGGGATAATATTTTATGTAATTCCTGTCCTAGAAACCAGACATAAAAGATAGGATTTAAAACAATGTATCTTTAATGAGGTATTAAAAGCTGCACTGTCATACATTCATATACAAAGAAACTGGCAGTCAGACTTTGTAACAAGAAAGTAATGCACTTGGGACTGATTTGAAAGAGACTGGATTGTTTACACTGTTAAAAATTGGTTTTGATTTCCAAAATTAGGGTTATGCTTTGATAAGGAACTTTTAAAAAATTATAGTTAAGTATATACAAAGCTAATGAAATATTGGCAGTTTACAATTCAATCACAAACTCAAGATTTTAATTCTCCTTGGAATTCACTCATATTTGTAATTAAGAAAAAATCAGGCAAGTGGAGATTACTGCAAGATTTATAGAAGGTTAATGAAACTATGGAACTTATGGGGGCATTACAACATGGCCTACCTACCCCAGCTGCCATTCCAAAAAATTCATACAAAATTATTATAGTTTAAAAGACTGTTTTCATACTATTCTTTTGCATCCTGATGACTGCAAAATGTTTGTATTTAGTGTGCCTGCTTGTAATTTTAAAGAACCCATGAAGCAATATCACTGGGAAGTTTTGCCTCAGGGAATGGCTAATAGCCCTACATTATTGCAAAAATTTGTGCTGCTTCAATACAAGAAGTTGGAATTTTGTATCCTTCTGTGTACATTATTCATTATATGGATGATATTTTATTAGCTGATTAGCTGATCTCTCTGAAGGAGTTTCACTACAAGCCTTTGCTCTTATACAACAAGCTTTAAAATCTTGGAGATTAGTTGTTGCTTCAGAAAAGATTCAAAGACAATATCCTTTTCAGTATTTGGGACATCAGTTATATCCTAAACAAATTGTGGCACAGAAAATTCAAATAAGAAAAGACAATTTATTTACTTTAAATGATTTTTCAAAAGATGCTAGGAGATGTTAATTGGCTTAGACCTCAACTTAAGCTTACCACTGGAGAACTTAAGCCTCTGTATGATATTTTTAAGGAGGATGCAAATCCTAATTCCTCTTGACAATTAACAGATGAGGGATGAATAGCTTTGCATAAAGTAGAGGAAGCTATTAGTTAACAACAGATACACTATATAGACTATGGTCAATGGTTGGCTGCTTGGATTCTTGCTACTTTTCATGCAAGGGATCATGAATGTTGATTCATCTTTCTTCATCTCCAAAGAAAGTCTTAACACCCTATTATGAAGCTGTTGCTATGTTAATACAGTATTCTAGGATAGAATCACAAAAATATTTTGGGAAAGAACCTGATGAAATATTTATTCCTTATTCCAAATAGCAATTAAATTGGTTATTGCAGAATACTGATATTTGGCCTATTTCATGTGTAAACTTTTCAGACAAAATTGATAATCACTATCCAAAAGACAAGATGCTACAATTTGCCTCTATGTATGCTTTTGTATTTCTTATAAATTTGTGCATGCAGCCCATAGAGAACGCACTTACTGTATTTACAGATGGCTCATCTAATGGGAAGGCAGCATATGTAATTGGATTACATGTTTGTTCTCTGAGTTTCCCCTTGCTTCAGCACAAATAATTGAATAATGTGCTGTAGCTGCTGTTTTTGAAATGTTAAAAAAATCAAGCTTTCAATCTGTATACTGATAGCCAATATATAGTTCATGGTTTACAATTGCTTGAAACTTCCTTTTTTAGGTACTGCTAATCTCAAAATTTTCAATTATTTATGCAGATACAATTTAATTAAAGAGAACAAACTGTTCCTTACTTTATAGGACATATAAGAGCTCACACTGGATTGCCTGGACCCCTTAGTGAGGACAATGACATCGCAGATTTGCATACCAGGCAGATTATAGGCCTTTTACAAGAACAATTAGCCAAACAATATCATTCTTTACATCATCAAAATAGTAATAGCTTGAGACAACAATTTGGTATTTCTAGAGAATGTGCATGTCAAATTGTAAAGATTTGTCCTCAGTGTCCTCAATTTCTTTTTGCAGCACATAATGGTGTTAATACTCGAGGCCTAGTACCTAATCAATTATGACAAATGGATTTTATTCATACTTCTGTAATTTGGAAAAGTAAAATATGTACATGTGACTATTGACACCTTCTCAGGCTTTCCTGTTGCAACTGCTTTAACAGGAGAAGCAACTAAAAATATAATTACTCATTGCCTACATTGTTTCTCTATGCTGGGTGTTCCAAATCAAATTAAAACAGATAATGAAACTGGCTGTTGCAGTTAAGCACTTGACAATTTAATATTACCCATATTACTGGGATTCATTATAAACCTCAAAGACAAGGTATTATGGAACAGGCTTATGGAACTTTAAAACAATATCTTCATAAAATAAAAAATGGGGAATTATGTTCCCATACACAACAAATTTATTTAAATCATGCTTTTTGTTTTAAAATTTAAAAATTAAATTAAATTTGGATGCCAAGGAACCCTCTGCTAAGTGTTTATGACACTCTACAACTTGGCATACTTATGCCTAGGTGAAATGGAAGGATCCACTTACTGCCATATGGCATGGTCCGGGTAAGGTAGTAATATGGGAAAGAGGGCATGTTTGTGATTTTTCCTGCAGGATGCTGCAAAAGCATACTAGTTGCCAGAGCAATTGGTGAGACATGCTGATGCTAGGACATAGAATGATGCTGACTTGAGCTTGCTGAATGCCCTGACAATGGTGATAGGAAAGCTGTATTGGGCATCTGTTCCTGACCTATCTTTGCTTGCCTGTATCACAGACTGGACAAGCTGCCTTGCCTCAAGCTTTTAGACCTTGTGGGACAGAGAACATGGAGACAGTAGAAACTGCCTTCAAAAAATTAATCAAATAGAGAAGTTGTTATAATGGCCCTTTTCTTTCCTTTAATGTAACCAGTTATTGATGGAAAAGACAGTGGGCATTTGGAGGGCTGGTTATGCACATTTTCAGAGATATATTCGAAAACATACAACTGCCTTGTATGAAGTTACATTTGCAGTAGATAAAATTGAGATAGGATTTAGATTTAGAACAATGACAGGATCTCAATTTTGAACAAGTGTTAGTGCATGTGTAAAGGCTCTTAATCTTTTATTAATTGATCATGTTAAAATTACTTTTGATTCTTATATGGTATTTAACATAAGTTCTGATAATTGCACTCTTTCTGATTGTGTTAGTGTATTAAAATCTGGCATGTCTGTTATGGTGGACTATCAACCAGCTTTTGTTTTATTGCCTGAGAGTATGACAGGACCTTAGTATTCTGAAAAAAAGCTTGCAGATACTGGAAGAGGTGAATCAGGCTTTAGTCAGAAGCAACAGAGTAGTGGGCTTGATTATTGCTGGTATAGCAGCTCTGATTACATTAATAGCTAGCACCACTGCTTCTGCAATTGCTTTGACACATACTTTTGTTAATCACTTAGCAAAACATGTTACAAATGTTCTGAGTATTCAAGAGGATTTATATAAGTGTTTGGAACAACAACTTGATACTATTTATGATACTATTCAAATTATTAGAGAGAAGGGTCAGAGTTTCAGAGTAAGAAACCATCTCAAATGTCATGCTAAATATCAATGGATTTGTGTTACTTCTAAAATTTACAATGACAGTTACTATAATTGGGAGAAAATTCAAAGACACCTGCAGGGTATCTGGTATAATACTAACACCTATCTGAACATTTTAACCTTGCATAATGAGATTATGAATTTAAAGAATGCTGCTCTGCTGAGGTTTAATGCTGATAAAATTATTCATGACCTAAGGTCAATATTTCCATCTTGGTCAAGCTTCAAGAATGGCGCATATACTTTGATTATGTTGGCCCTTCTTGTCCTGAGAATACTTTATTTATTCCTGCCCATTGTAATAAAACTTGCCTTTAACATCATCAACATGTTAGTGGCCAAAATACATGGCTTGATCCCCAGAGTCATTAATTTAACAGGCTGGCAGTCAAAGACAGGTAAGAGTCTGCATAGAGCCTTACCAACCTATGACAGAAATGCATTGCTTTTGGTAATGAATATTCCACAATGGGTAAGGAAGGCATTCTTGTCAGAATAAGATAGACACAGTGTTCTTTATGAAATAAAAAGAGGGGGAGATGTGAAAGCTCTTTGTGCTGCTTCTAGGAATTTTAGAAAGAAATAAAAAGGGGGAGATATGGAGAGCTCTTGGTGCTCTACTGGCTGGTTGTGTGTGTCAATTTGATACCAGCTGAAGTTATCACAGAGAAAGGAATTTCAGTTGAGAAAATGCCTTACCAGTGGATCTCATGGAGGCATTTTCTCAATTAGTGATCAAGGGGGGAGGGCCCCTTGTGTGTGGTACCATCTGTGGGCTGGTAGTCTTGGGCTCTATAAGAAAGCCAGCTGAGCAAGCCAGGAGAAGCCAGAAAGAAACACCCCTCCGTGGCCTCTGCACCAGCTCCTGCTTCCTGACCTGCTTGAGATCCAGTCCTGACTTCTTTGGGTGATGAACAACAGCATGAAAGTGTAAGCTCAATAAACCCTTTCCTCCCCAACTTGCATCTTGGTCATGATGTTTGTGCAGGAATAGAAACCCTGACTACGACAGTGCTGCTTCTAGGAATTTTAGAAAGAATTTGACATTAGGCTAGGACAAGAAAGTAGGCTCAGATAAGAATATTTACATTTGGGCTAATACAAAGCTCAAGGTAAACACATCCCAGGAATGTGTGGCATTCCTTTTATTTTAGTCATTCTGATAAGGCCCTAGAAATAGTGAACAGAAAATAGGGTTTTGTTTATTGCCTTGTTTGATCTCTGTTTATTGCCTTGTTTGATTACTTTGTCTTTGATCTAAGAACGGACAGACACACACACACACACCTTTTTTTAGCAAGTACCTAGAATGATATAAAAGCAGACTGGGAAAAAATAAACCTGCTTCAGCCTCAGCACTGGCTGGAGTCATGTTATAATGTTGTCTAATTGTCTTTTCTTTTTTCAGTCCTCCTTCCCTCCTTTGAGATCCTGTTGACTGATCTGGCTGGGTCATCCGCACACACACACACCCCCACACCCCCAGTGACACACTTTCTCCAACAAGGCCACAGCCCCTAACAGTGCCACTGATGACTAAGCATTTAGACATGAGTCTGTGGGGGAAATCTTATTCAAGCCATCACAGCATTCACGGATGTTGGGCTTCCAGGACCAGCCCACAGTGGAGTGCAAAGCTGTATCAGGAAAAGACTTACAGCCTCCCTCCTGGAGACAGAGGGAATGTCACCTTTGCAGCAGTGCCAGCAATTCATTTTATAAGTATTCATTTTTTGTTTTTTTAAACTTTTATTTTCTTCGACAGGGTCTATGTAGACCAGGCTGGTCTCAGACTCAGAAATCCACCTGCATCTGCCTTCCATGTCCTGGGATTAGAGGTATGTGCCACCATACTTGGGGAGCATAAGTTATGTGTGTGGCTGTGCACATGGGTACAGATGCCTATGAAGACCAGAGGTATTGGATTCCTTGGAGCCTCAAGTAATTGTTAGCTGCCTGATGTGAGTGCTGGGAACTGAACTTGCATCCTCTGCAAACATATTATGTGCTCTTAATCACTGAGCTCTCTCCAGCTCCACTTCCCAATTACAGCCTTCCACAGCGATAACAATCTATATAATCTGTGGGCCCTAAAGGTATTCCAACATTTTCCTCCTAGTCACTTTACCTGCTTCAGTTGTTTTTTCTTTTCAAAGTGGATCTCATCATCATATTTAATCATTATTCTTTCTCCTTTATTTTTAACTATGTATATATGTGTTTTGGGATACATGCATGAGAATACAGGTGTCCAAGGAGACTAGAGAATGCTTTCTGGATCTGGAGTTATAGATAGTAGTGAGCCACCTGACAAGCATGCTGAGAACTGAATTATGGTTCTCTCCAAGAACAACACACTCTTAACCACTGAGCTATCTTTTCAGCTCCTTACCCTTTACTCTGATCCACTCTACCTCCCTTCCATTCCTAATCTTACTAAAGTCTGAGCACACACCACCCTATCCTTGGTTGTTTATTCTCCCACAACTACTGAAATCAAAGTGGCCACTGTTATTGGATAGCATGACAATTACATAGTGGTAACATCAAACTGCTGTGGTTAATTCTGCAGTTAATACTCTACACAGAGCGAGAGCTCACACCAGGCCCTCTGAGCTCAGGTCTGAGGCATTATTTGCTAAACAGCACAATGCTACCACACTGAAGGCTTACCCACACACCACAAATACTTCAACTGAAAGGACACATCTAATAAAAATGCAGACCAATGAATATGTTGAAATCCCAAACAATAACATTAGAAATGTGAAAACCAAACACAGAGGCAGAAGCTCACAGCCAACTGTTGGACTGAGTGCTGGGGTCCCAGATGGAGGAGTTGGAGAAGGGACTGAAGGAGCCAAGGGGTATGTAGCCCCATGGAGGGAGCAACAGTGGCAACTGTCCTGACCACCCAGAGCTCCAGGGGACTGGACCACCAACCAAAGAATACACATGGAGGGACCCATGGTGCTGGCCACATAAGTGGCAGAGGAGGGTCTTGTTGGACATCAGTGGGAGGAGAGGTCCTTGGGCCTGATGGTGTTCCCTACCCCACTGTAGGGGAATGCCAGGGTGGGAAGACAGGAATGGGTGGGCAGGTGGGGAAGCACCCTCATAGAGGCAGGGGGAGGGAGGATGGGATGGAGGTTTCCGAAAGGGAGATCTGGAAAAGGGAAAACATTTGAAATGTAAATAAAGAATTTTTTTTAAAAAATGTGAAACCAAGTTAATGACACTTTGATAACTACAGACAGCATGAGTCTGGGAGACGAGGGTACTCATCTATGTCCTTAGAGAAAATGGTAAATGCTGAGACCTTCAGCACTGCCCTTAAAGTTGTAGGAAACAACTCTGAGAACATGAGTTCAAAACTATATAAATTCTCAATGATGTAAAATATAAGGATGCAATATGACTTGTATGAGGGGCTTCATGGACCTAAAAGAACAAAGGCAGCTGCACTATGAGCCAGCTTGTCATAAAGATATTAAGGATGAAGATAAAGATATTTAGGGAGTGGTGATTGCAGGGCAAGGTCCCACCCAGCTAAGTTTATTGTTTGTGCTTAAAAAGGCAAGCAGATTCTTGAATTCAAGGTCAGTCTAGGACAGAGCTAGTTTAGGCCCAGGCATGGAGAATTATAATCTCAGGACAGGATCCCACCCAGCTAGTTTATTGTCTGTGCTTACAAAGCCTGGCAGATCTCTGAATTCATTTGTGATATTTAAAAAAAAAAAAAAATATGTTTGCTGTCTCTAAGAATCAAGGGGGTGGGGTCATGAAATGCTGATTTGTGGGATAGTCAAAAGGGAACCTGGAGTAAATGACTAAATTGGTATGTATATAAAAGACTGGTCTCTTGGTCTGCAAGAGATGAGCTATCCAGAAAGCTTTTAGAATTCTTTCAAGCAAGAGAGGGCTGTCTGAAAAGCTGTCTTGAGCAGAACACATGCCATCAGCTTGATTTCGAGTCATTTTTCCACTGCTCTCAAACAATCCTTCTGTCAGGGAATCCTCTCCAAGCTGAGGCTGGTTGTGGCAATAGTATATTTTTAAATTCTTAAAGATAATAACTGCCATGCTGGCTAGGATGTGGAGAAAAAGGAACACTCCTCCATTGCTGGAGGGATTGCAAGCTGGTACAACCTCTCTGGAAATGAATCTGGCTGTTCCTCAGAAAATTGGAAATAGTTCTACCTGAAGACCTGAAGATGGAATAGTTCTATACCACTCCTGGGCATATACCCAAAAGATGCTCCATCATACTACAAGGACAAGTGCTCCACAATGTTCATAGCGGCCTTATTTGTAATAGTTAGAAGCTGGAAACAACGCAGATGTCCCTCAATGAAAGAATGGATACAGAAAATGTGGCTCATTGCATTACACATGGAATACTAGTCAGCTGTTAAAAATGAGTACATCATGAAATTTGCAGGCAAATGAATGGAGCTAGAAAATATCATTTTGAGTGAGGTAACCCAGACCCAAAAGGATATACATGGTATGTACTCACTGTTAAGTGGATATTAGTGAAAAAGTTCCCAATATCCACGATACAACTCACAGACAATATGAAGCTTAACAAGAAGGAAGTCCCAAGTGTGGATACTTCAATCCCACTTAGAAGGAAGAAACAAAATAATCATGGGAGGCAAAGGGAGGGAGGGCCTGGGTGGGAGAGGGGAGGAGAAGGAGGGAAAAGGGTGTACAGGATCAGGTATGGGGGAAGACAAGAGAGAATCTCAGTGGGTCAGGAGAATGAATAGAAATATGCATCAGTATGGGGTGGGGGGCTGGAGGACACCTCTAGAAAGTCCTAGACACCAGGGATGTGAGAGGCTCACAGGAACCAATGGGAATGACCTTAGCCGAAATGCCCAACAGTGGGGAGATGGAACCAGAAGAGATCACCTCCATTTGAGGCATGGGGCCATCTATCTATCTTCAAATTTTTTGACCCAGAATTGTTCCTGTCTAAAGGAGATGGAGAGACAAAACTGGAGCAGAGACTGAATTAAAGTCCTTCCAGAGACAGGTCCAACTTATGATCCATCCCATGGGCAGGCACCAAACCCCAACACTATTACTGCTGTGTCTGCAGATAGGAGCCTAGCACAGTTGTCCTTTGAGAGGCTCTACCAGCAGCTGAGACAAATGCAGATACTTAAAGCCAACCATTGAACTGAGGCCGGAGATCCCTATGAAGAGTTAGGGGAAGGACTGAAGAAACCAGAGGATGGCAATCCCATAGGAAGACCTACAATGTCAACTAACCTGGACTCCTTGGGAGCTTCCAGAGACTAAGCCACCAACCAATGAGAATACATGGGCTGGATCGTGGCACCTGCTACATGGGCAGCAGAGGACTGTCTTGTCTGGCCTCAGTGGGAAAGGATGCATTAATCCTGTGGAGACTTGATGCCCCAGGGAAAGTGGGAGTGGGTCAGTGGGTGGGTGGGAAAGCACCATCTCAGAAGCAAAGGGGAGGGGGAATAGGGTGAAGAACTCATGGAGGGGGGAACCAACATTTGGAATATAGTTAATAAATAATAAAAATATTAATAATAATATTAATAATAATAGGAAATTGATGCCAGAGAATGCACTGCTGCTGAGATAGAACTGAGTGTGTTGGCTTTGAAGGAGGATTGGGGAACTTGAGGAGGAACAGTTTTGAGGAAAAAGATTAGAAATGTTGCCAAAGAGAAGTTTAAAACTTAATGAATTAAATGACACAGTGGAAAGCATTATCAAGACCCAAGTAAAAGGAAGACTACCAGAGGTGGAGGGCAAGGGAGATGAAGAACCACATTCAAACATCAGTAAAGGAAAACAAAACAAAACAAACAACAACAAAAAAACTGAACATGACTGAAAAATCAAGGCACTCTGGTTGCAAGCAAGAGAAGAAACTCAAGAATCCATGAAATTAAAGAAGAGGCAGAGATAAAAGTAAAAGTTGGGAGCTATTCAATAAAATTACAGCAAAAATGTTTTCAAGTGAAGAAGAAGAAACAAACACAAGAGGCATCTAGAACCCAAACCCAATGGCCTGAGAAGACCTGCCATACACAAAGCAAAGAACAGTGGCCAGGGACGTGGCTCCGAAGGGAAAGCACCTGACCTGCCATGCCAGCCTGAGGACCTGAGTCCCCAGGAACCACGGAAAGGGGAAGAGAGAACCCATTTGACACAGTGACCCCTACATATCCTGTGGCAGGTATGCCCTCACTCCCCACGAAGCAAAAAAAATAAAGGTAAATTTCCAAAAAATGAAAAAAACAAAACCAAAAACTTGCCACTCCAGCATTCTCTAGCTAGCAAAACCTTACTACAATAACACCAAGCAAGACAGGGTGTTAAAAGAAATACTACAAAACCAACAAAATGGCAAGCAACACTGATTCTTAGATTGAGTGTGTGTATGGAGAAGCTGTAGAGTCCAGGAAGCCACAAAGAATAAGGGCTACTGGGTACTCAGCTCTCAGTGGGACAGCCATGCTAACCCCCTCCCAAGAGGACACTGCTTAAGAGAGGGCAAAACTCATCTATACACAAGAGCAAGCCAGCAAGTTAACGGAAGGCTGAAAAAAAAAGTAGAGAGCTGAGCATGTTGGGATGCCAGAAAGAACAGGAGGAGTTAGAGTAGATATGAGCAAGACACATCATTAAATGTATAAAATTATCACAGAATAAACAAGCAGTATTCTAGTAAAATAAAAGAAAGCACCTAGGCAGCCCTTGGAGTGACCCACAAAGGAAGTGGAGGAGCACTACAATTCGAACTTGAAAACACCCAAGAAGGAATTTTATTGTTATGACCCCTCATGGTCATGGACTGAAGAACATAAGTCTGGATGGGTCATAAACTGACATTTCATATTCTTTGTTAAATGATTCCTGACATAGATTGGAAACCGTTTCAGTGAGGGTATAGACCCAACTTCCCAGGTGGTTTTTCAATACATGGTTTAGAAGGAATAGCTGCTCAAATCTTAGTTCACTGTGAGCCTTGTGTCTTAAAGGTGGGCCCATGTCCACTGAGATGTATCACTGCAGTCACACACAGGAGCCATCAGCAATTTAGTTCTTTTTCTTTCTTTCTTCAACAACTTGGTTGATACTTCCTTCCAGGAGATGGGATCCCTCTAGATACAGGGCCTACAGGTCAAAACCTAATTATTGCTTTTCCTCAGAGAAGAAAGGGTTTTTAGTGTATGCAAATGACATACAGTCCACACAGATGACCCCAAGGTTTCTGTCTTCTGAAGATGCTGAATTATGTTAACCTGGGCTAGGTAGGTACACGGTTCCAGCCTCAGGATGTTCTGTCCAGAGGGTGGGCACAGACGTAGGCTCGCTTCTCAAGGATCTGCCGAGATACTTTCTTAATCTGCTCATCCAGGTTTTCTGGAGCGTCTGTGAGAGGAGAAAGGTGATCCTTTTGCAATGGGGCAGTACAAACAGTCTGGGAAGTGTGTTCTCACCCAAGTCAGCTCTCCACTGGGATGCTGCAACCAAGGACACTCTCCTTTAGCCCTTCAGGTCTTGTGTGGGAAGGCCCTTCTTTGTAAGTGGCTCATACAACTATTTCACTACTTTCCAACATCTATCAGTCCTGCAGGGCTATCTACAGTTACATCTCCATTAATGGTTTTAATGGCCCTCTCCACAATAACTAGCAACAGGGCTAAGGCTCTTCAGACTGCCATTTTAAGGAGAACCTGGCTATATTTTAAAACATGGACAAACAGTTAAGACAAAGAAAACCCATTACAGATGGACAAGCTGGCCTAAAGTACCATGTTTTCCAGGGCCTAAGCTTTTAGAGAAGTCATTTCACCACCTGTACAACATACTGCAGTCCCATAACCCATTTTAGCCAGAGGTATAATGATTGTCTCCTCCTTCTGGGACATCACCTCAACAGACACCAGCATACCCACTTAGTGGGCAGCAGCTCTGGGAGGGAACAGGGCACCAACTGCTCACTATCAACACAACTGCACCTGGTACTCACTTTCCCACCTGCCCTCTCACTTACACTTGTCCAGCTGAGAGAGGCTGAAGAGATTCTGGAAATAAGCTTCCACACAGAACATGTTGGCCAACAGAACCTAGAGGACCAAAGTCAGAAAGGATGGCAACTGAGATCTCTGAAGTTGACTCTGAACTCTAAGAAACCCAGCCTATTGCCACAATCACATCTTGGGCAAAAGAGCCCGGCTTAGATGTTACACAGTGCCCTGCAAATGCAGGCTGACCAGGAGCAAGCTACTAAGCATCTCTGAGACAGCTCCTATTTATGTCAAGTGAGTATCCATAGGCTACTCTGGAAGGACGTGTGTCAAGAGCCTGGTAAACAGTTGTTAGTGACTAATCTGCTTCCTCCTGCAGGGTGAGAAAAGTGGAGTGCAGGTAATCAATGAAGGCGGGCCTGCCACTCACCTCTGTCTCCTGTAGGAGACTAAAGGCACTAGTCATACCCAGGAGCAGCACCAACATGGCCTTACCACGGCAAACTCATCCACCCATCTATGCAACTACCATTTGGTGCTGAAGACCCTGCCTCACTGTCTCTCTTATGCAGGACTCTCCAACAGGCCACACCACCCAACTGCTCCCTTCCTCAGTTCCAGGATCCATTAAAGCACAGTGGGATTAAGGGAGTGTTCCAGTAGGCATGACCCTGACACCAGCTCATTGTGGCTCTGTTCAGTATTTCCTGTGTAGGGCAATGCAAGGCTTACCTCATGATCATGATTCTTGAGCCCAATTCTGATGGAGCGGCTGGCCCTCGACAGCACGGCAGTCATACCATACAGGTTGATGAGGATGTTGGCTACCCGCTTTAACACCAGCTGTTCCTCTACAATGTCCTGAGGTCAGAGGTTCAGAGTGCTGACTAATGATGCCTTTCCCTTCTCTATACTTAGGCACATGTCATCGTTTATATTTAAACAGGTCTCAGAAACTTGTCTGATAGCAGAGACTGGTGCTTAGTGTACTCAGAGTCGATTCAGCAAGACTCTACACAGAGATTAACTCCTTGCAATCAGCCCCAGGTAGGTGGCCCCTCCAGGTACTCCAAAAGCCACTCTAGTTGGAAGGTGCTGAGAATACCATGAACAACCCACGTAGCAGGCCCCTCTATGGGCTGGACTGGCTAGCAGTTCCAGCCTCATGGAGGTCAAGATTTCTGTTCTAAGCCTGGTTCATAGGTGGGCAATGGGCCCACAGTAGTCCTATGACTGCTGGTCATGGGGGAGCATGTGGAGGGGAAGCAGTGCCCCCTACCTGGCCAGACTCACTTACCTTTCCAAAACGGAGTAACAGGGTCTCAACAGTCCGGCCAAAGTAATACACATTTTCCTCAAGCTTGTTGGCACTGTCCTATCAGTGAAGGAGACAGACTTAGCATCTCTTCTATCTGATGTTCCACTTGACCCACCTAACATTCAGTCTGGAATTCCAGGGAGACAGGGCAGGGATAGAATGGGGCATCCGAGTATCCACAACTTTCCGAGGGATCCGAGATGCCAGTCACACCCCTCTGGATTGGGGGTACACTGCAGAAGGGTACTAAATGTGGGGGTAGGAGTGATGGACATACTTACTCCAAGACTGGGGTGGACAACACCAAGATTGCCTGATAGCCCCAGGTCCACACTTCGGCCCAGTGAGTCCCGAAGCTTCCGCCCAATTGTCTCCATGACTGTGGTCACATTGCCACGTTTAAGCTCTCTGTGGGAAGTTCACAGTTTTGTGACTTAAGACCCTACAGCTGGCTTCCACTGATCAGCAGTATGGTGCCATAGAGCTCTGTGCTCTTCAATGGCTGAGCATATGGGCTCGGTGCATGGTGGCTTTCTCCTCCTGGCCGAGGGAAACCAGTTGTATGGCTAGCTTCCAAAGAGGTAAGGAGTCTGCAAAATCCTATTAGCATCCTTTACATGGGCTCCAGCAGGGGGGTGGCTGCCCTGCCCTGCCCTGGACAAAGAGGGGCAGAGAAACTAGTCTCAGACTGGTCCCCGTTAAGGGGACACCTCTCATCTCCTAGCTTCTGGATGTCTCTAGCCAAAGCAATAAACATTTCCAAGCACCAGTGAGAGAGCTCAGAGTTAGCAAGGGACAGGGAGACAGAATTTAAGTGTGCCCAACTCTAAAGGCAATGAGGCCAACCTGGGTAGGTTGCTGCTTCCACATGAAGGGCATGTTAGAGGTGTGGGTTTCCAGACCCTGTCACCACAACACAAACGTTACTGTCCTCCCTTGTGCCAGCTTTGCAGTGCGCCAGCTTTGCAGGGAGCCTTTGTGCAGGCTACTCCCCCCCCACTGTTCCAAGATTGGGTAACCTTTTCCTCTGGCCCCTCCAGACAGCTAGGGACCAAGGAAGAGATGGGAAAGCAGCACATACTTGATCCTCGAGGTCAGGATACGTCCAGCATGCTGCAGGCCTGTCAGGGCAATGAACAGCCGAAGAATCTCATTGGTTCCCTGCGGCCAGAAGTGTGAAGGTCAAAAGCAGTTCAGCAGTGCAGTCTGTGACTGGTTAAGTACAGCCACTACACAGAGGCTGTGGCCGGGTGTTAGGGATCACACAGAGAAGAAGAGTAAGGCTGGCCAGATGGTATGGCCTCCCTTCCCTTGGGATTTTTATCTCTCACAGCCTGTCCTGCATGGTCCACACCTTTCTCTAGGTCCCAGAATACTCATTAAAATGAAACCAGATTTCCCTGGGTGATAAAGAGATATGATGCCCAGGACAGAGAAAGTATGGAACAGATAACCCATGGCTCTTTTAGACCAGAATCCCCGGCAAGCTACAGACAGCTGAGCAGCAGCAGCCGGAAGCTCCTCAGGGGGAACACACACACACACACACACAAACATTGCTTCTCAATGTAAGAGCAGTACCCATCAGGACTTCTGATACAATTTTACTATAGAACACTGGCCTAGGCTTGACAGGCAGAACCATCCTGTAGATAGTTGGACTGGTACCAAGGAGAGAGAAGTTTGTGTCAGCAGAAAAGCTGAGTATGGAGGCTCTTCTGGTATTGCCCCCAGCTCTGAACAAAGTGTGCCTCACACCATAACTTTCCCAACCTTCTGGGAATTATGGCAGACCCTGCTTGACCACACCACCTTGTCAGGATCTAGAGATATCTGTGTCTTTCCCTGCAGGAAGGGTCAAGACAGGGCAGCCCCCAGACAAAATGGCTTAGACATGCCTCACTCTTGAAAAAGCTAAACTTTTTGCTATTAGGTTGACTGATAAGGCAAAGATATTGGCTGGGACCAAAAGACCAAGGAGACCTTCCATTGGAGCTGACAAGAGTCTAAGGATTCTCCTCATTGCCAGACCACACTGCAGCTCAAGTTCCCTTCCTGTCTAAGTGTCAAACTTTCATGGCCCTTGTGAGACTATGAAGACCTATCCATCTTGCTTGTCCCTTCCTCCTGATGGGAGCATTGCACAACCATGTTAATCCCCAATCAAAAATTTCCTATGGCTTCCAAAATCCATGTACTGGTCAAGATCATCCAAGGCCCAGCTCCTTTTCTGTCTTTCCCATTCAACCTCCATGGTCCAACTCCCTGTCATATTTATCTAAATTATGAGCAGGGTGACTGATGTGTCCACAAATACTTCCTTACTCCTTGTTTACCTAGAACTAACCATAAAGTCCTGTCTGGGTTCAGTATACGCCATTTGCCTACCTGCTACACAAACTGCCCTGCCCCAAGGCAGCTCTCCTGCCAACGGTCATCAAGTTCATCATGAGACATGAGCGCCCTTTGGGAGATGTTCCTATCCTTTCTGCTACCCATGCCTCCATGTGCCCTCCAGACAGTCAGGCCTACATGGCACCCCAAGTATGTCTGGTCCCAATCTCTTCCATATGTGCTATACTTCAACTCAACTGACCCATGTAGGTTTATAAATTTATGAAAGCAGTAATTAGAAAATGAGAAAGTCAGGGATGAGTTTTCCATGGACACTTTTGATCCTCTTCAATTTACTGACAGTGAAGTTATAACCTAGAGAGTATGAGATGGGAGCAGAGCAGAAGCTGGGACTGGATGCTGGGTCTCCCACAGATGGGTCCAAGCCTGTCCAGCCAGAATTAACTTGGCAAAACTAACAGCAGTCACTGGGAAGCTGAGGGCTCAGTGAAAAGGGCCTTCGGGAATGTGACTTGAGGGAACTGTTTGGTCTCTCTAGTCTAAACACCCTCTATAAAGCAAGGAAGGGTAGAGGCACTGATATATTAAGAGGGTCCAACCAGAAGACACAGCCTGCTCTACATCACTGCAGCCATTTCTGGACACTCAGCAGCCTCTCTTGGGACTAGAAAGGCTGGGGTGATGGTGGTGTACAGTGGGTACAGGGACATCACAAAGGGGGTGTACAGGGACATCATATGGGGGTGCGCAGGGACATCATTGAGAGGGTATACAAGAAGTATGGGACATCACTGAGGAGGTGTACAGGGACATCACTGAGAGGGTGCACAGGGGGTATGGGACATCACAAAGGGGGTATACAGGGGGTACAGGGACATCACTGAGGGGTGTACAGTGGGTACAGCCAGCAGGGACTCACCTCAAAGATTAGGAGAATGCGGGCATCACGTAGCATGCGCTCATAGGGGTAGTCCTTCATGTAGCCTGAGCCCCCAAGGATCTGCAGAGCCTCGCTCACACACTGCCAGGCAGCCTCAGAGCTAAACACCTGCCACAAACCCAGATGAGGTTAAACCTGGCGGAAGCAGCGCTCCACAGCCCAGTCACTCCCTCCTAAGAGCAAGACCTAAGCTATGGGGAGCAGCTGCCCAGGATGCAGTTAGAGAATGTGTAGAGAACCTGACCTTGGAAATGAGTGGTCCCAGAGGAACTTTCCAAGTAAGCACAGGCAGGATAGAATATACCAGCCTGTGTGTTCTATCCCATCATGACTTGTCATGTCTCTCATGCCCACGCCTGAGCTTGTTATTCACCCAGACTTCCCCTTCTTAGGAAGTGTGCCCATTCTTGCCATTCTCATGTCTGCTATCTTGCTCTCGTGACCACTGTCTGTTGAGCATCCTATGGACAATGACACTCAGATCTAGGGCTAGCATGTGTGGAGATAGTTATCCTTGAGCATCAGTCAGTAGCTGGAAGATACCAGGAGAACATGAGAATGAAATGAATCTCACCCAGCACATAGCTGCCCCTCTTCCTAAGCTTAAGCAGGAACCCTCATGGACTCTCCACTGCCCATCTCTATTGGCTGTCAGCATTTCTCTTAAGAGTTCAAGTCCAGAGGTTAGTTAAAGTGGGGCTGTCATCTGTATTACAGCTTTCTCAGCCCCACTTCCTAGCCCATTCCCACTCCTTTAAGTCGGCCACCAATTCCTACTTGGGACCCTCGGTGGCCACACAGGACCACTCAGTGGCACTCAGTACCAGGCAACCTACAGCCTAGAGATCCTGTCCTAAGATCCAGAGAGGGTTAAAGAAACTAAGGCACCAAACACCTACCCAACAAAGACAAGACCAGATAAGTTGGCAACACTTCCACACAATCACCTCAGTCATAACTACAGCTGCCTAGATATCAGAGCAAAACTGTAAACATTAACAGCCCACACAACATGTCCCCACAGAGCCCAGTATCCTTACAGCAGTAGACCCCAAGAAATTCTAATATAGCAGAAGCATAGGACACAGACTTTAATATGATAGGAACAGGCCCCTTAATGAAGTCATGAAAACAAACAGTGGGATGAACGTTGAAAACAGCCAGCATGAAAGGAATCACTAAAGAGAACCCAGAGTGAAATAAAACTGGAAATGAATAATTCAGGAAGTCAATCAAATACCTCAGAGGTAAGTCCTGCCAACAAGAGTACCAGAGATGGAAGCCAGACTCTCAGGTGTTGAAGGCAAGGTAGAAGACAAGGATACTTCAGTTAAAGAAATTGTTGAAACTAAAAATCCAGGCACAAAACACTCAGAAATCTGGGACACCATGAAAAGACCAAATTTACTAATAATAGGAATAGAGGAAGGAGAAGAAACCCAGGTCTAAGATACAGAAGATATTTTCAACAAGACAGAAGAAAATTTCTCCATCCTCAAAAAAGGGCCCGAAGCAGAAGCAGCAGGAAATGGGTATCTACACACACATATTTTTGACTGTTTATTTTATGGAAATTTTACTGTTTGTTCTGACTATGCTTTGCTATTACAAAACTGAGCAGTGGGAGGCATGCCCTATGTTCGGCACCCTGGCTGTTTATTACAGCTCTTTCAGCTTCTACAACGATTCTGGTGGTGCTTCTATTACCTCCACTTTATAGACAACCTGGAGGCTAAGAGATTTAAGTGACCTGTTCTAGGTGACAGTTAGGAAATGGCAACTGCAGAATTGAATCAAGGCTCCAGAGCTTACTGCTGCTGCTTTGATGTGATAGCTGACGTGTGCTTCTCCCAGGTCTGCCCTGACTTCAACACGTAAGCACCCACATCCTTGGGCTCCTTCCAGGTTTGGGCAACCCAAGATGACTGACCTCTGAGATACAGCTTTCCATGGCCAGCTACTTAGTAAATATAGGCATGATTACCTCCATTCTGTGTAATACCCAGTTTACTGACTGTTAATAGGAAGAGGAGTTGCTGGACAATGTGAAGAAAGTAAGAGACTTTGGAGCACTCAGCCCTCATCAGCCCTACTCAGGGCTCAGGAAAGACTGCAAGCTAGAGGTGGTACATGACCTCAAGGAAACAGTTTCTAGTCACAAAAGAACTGAGACACATATAGACTCCCAGAGACTATGAGCAGGCATGAGACCTGCACAAGTTCAAGCCAGACAAAATCTCAGCATGGAGAAAGGGAAGTGGGCACAAAGCACCACCCCTAGCTAAAAAGTAGTTGATTGCTGCTGGGAAAGGGAAAATCAGTTTTCTTTAAAGGAATGACATGGGCATACTACCCACACTCCATGGCAAGCCTGATCAACTGACCGTGATGACCCGGAGAAAGGTCTGGCAGAAAGGAGAACAAAGAGCAGAAACCAGAGGTGAAGGTGGCAACTGCTGTGTGCCATGGGCCACTTGTTTAACCCACAGGCGTCCATGTAAAACATCACCACTATTACCCTCCTTCGTCAGAGGTCAGCCTAGGAGAATCACTGCAGCAAAGGTTCAGCCACCTTGAGCAGGGACAGTCTGAGGAAGCCCAGGGACAGGGATATGAAAGGTTGTTTCAGAACATTTCCTACTTGCAATGTTTCTAGAACATTAAGATAGAACAGCAACACGCAGCCAACTCATGTGGCCTAAGAGTCAACTTCGCCCTTTTACAGGCCAGAGATCAGAATCCTACAACCAGTGACGTCTCTTTACCTCATCAAACATGTTCTAAAAAAAGTTCTGACCAAGAAGACCATCTACTCTGAAAAAAAAAAAAAAAAAGGCATTCCTTCCCAGGAGGGCCCAGCTAATGGATATAAAGTTTTGATGTCTGTGTTTTCTCCTGTACCATATAGTAGGATTAATCAGAAACACAAAAACAAAACAAACCACAACTAGACACAATCCGTATAGGGAAGCAGCGAGCTGTTCTGTAGACTCACACTCAATTGCGACCATTCTGAATCCCTTCTCCTAGCTTCACCCTAGGGCCCTGCTGGCCCAGAGAACTGCACAGGTGCAAATCACAAGGTCAAGGGCCATCAACTAACAAAAGGTGGCTGTCAACGCCATGGATCGCATCAGAAGGACAATCTCCCCCCACGTGCTGGCTGCGGGGTTACCTTCACCATGGCTGCCTCGATGGAGCAGTCGGGGATGCCTGGTTGGTCCAGCATCCCAGAAGTGAGGTAAGCCATGCTCTCCATTACGTAAGCCTTCTGAGCCATGAGGACAAACTTTTCCTGAAATGTTTAGAAAAACAAAGTCAGGAAGCAATCTGCATGTGCATACTTAAAAATCTCCTAACCCCTCTTTTCTTGAAAAGCCAATTATATCAGAGCCTTGCTGTCCCGGCACCAATAATGCCTCGTGCAGTTGTCTTCCCATTCCCCTGCCCACAGGCACAGCACAGAGACAGAACTGAAAGCCTCTCCCCACCTGCAGCAAACCAAAGCCTACAGTACCTGAATCAAACCAAATTCACTGAGATTCCTATTGAATTGCTTCCTCGTACAGGCGTACTCAGCAGTCAGTTCTAAAGAAGAATAGAGTTGTCAAGACAAACAAGCAAACAAACAAACAAAACTGGTTTTTGGTTACTGGAAAACTATTTCCTAAGGGCAACATGATGACTCTTCAGCACCCAGAAGGAACTATCAGAGTTTTGTCTCTGAAAATAGAAGCCCTGAAACCAGAGTTCCCACTTTCTGGCAGCTGTGGGAGGTGAAATTCTCTGGCCTCATGGGGCCCACAGGCAGCAGGCAAGAAGGTTAAGAACACAGAATGCTTAGTCAATTGTGAGGGTGTAGAGGGAAACACTCTGCCTCCCTTCACAGTACCCACCTCATGGGAATGCTGGGAAGGTAAAATGGGTAGAAGGCTGGAGGTATCTAGCACAAAACCAAGTACACAGGGCATCCAAGTTAAGACGTGGGAGTGAGCCCACAGATACTCAAATACAGCACAAGGGGTGTCTTCACATCAAAGATTTGGCTGGGGCCTCACATTGTGCATGGCTGTTGATAGTGCCTGGTTCTAAGTGCCCCAGAGGGACACCCCACTGTCTACTCCGGCACCAGTACCTCTAGCTCTGCCTGCAACTTGTTTTCAAATACTTCCTCTGGTGTGGTCCAGCTGCTGCTAGTCTTCATTTGTTCCTATGCCCCCATGTTTCTAGACGGTGTGAGCCCTGACTGATGGGAGCCACAGAGCATGTTGAAAAGAGCCTGAACCTTGCAGGCAGGTTTACCCTTAGGTCATGATGCAAGGCTTGTGTAAACCACCACCCTCTCTAGACCTTAGTTTCTCTACTAATCAAATAGAGAAGCCAAACGTGTGCCTACATTGTTGTAAACTCTAACAGTCACAGAATTCGCAAGGCTGCTTTTGCTCCCAGCACTTCATAGCCCACAGCCATGTCCAAGGAGCCCTGGGGTCCTAGTGAGATTAGAGCTAATGCTTTCTTTCATTCGTGGAATAAAGTTCATTAAACAGCCATATTTGTCATGGACAGAGCGGCAACCCTTTATGTTCTGACAGATGTCTGACTAGTGTGTATGTAAAGTAGAGAGATGTTGAAATACACAGCCTCTGGGGAAGGAGTACATTTGGTCTAAATAAAAGGCCAGATGCCAACTTAGACTGCTGTCCAAGTGGTGGGGCTCAGACATGCCCACCCAGCAGGAATGGCACAGATATTCTCGGTATGCAGGTGCTGCAGAGGGCTCCTGCTCCTGACTTACCTACTGTAGAGGTTTATCTTCGGTGTCAACCTGAATGGCTTTAGAATCACGAATCTTGACACTAGGAGACACCTCTGGGCATGTTTATGAGGGAGTTTCCAGAGATGTTTAACTGAGGAGGGAAGAGCCACCCTGAATATAAGCTGTGTCAGCCCATAAGCTGAGGTTCCAGACTGAGTAAGAGAGGAGAAAGCCACAGGAGACCAACATTCACTCTTTCTGCTTCCTGACTTCACACACCATGTGACCACCTGCCTCCTACTCTAGCAGCCATAGCTAGAGATGCTATCTAGCTGCACCTTGCCAAGATGGTCCATGCATTCAAACTGGAAGCCGAAATTAACTCTCCCTTCCTAACATTGTGTTGTATTTTGTCACAGCAATATAGTTAGGTAACTATACACATACCAATCAGCTTCTTGAGCATTCCAGCCACAGCGCTGCCCATGCTGAATCGCCCACTGTTGAGGATGTTCATGGCTACCTGGAGGGAGGGTGGAAAGGCGGAGAGGCACTGAAGGAGGCTGAGGGAGCCAGCCATACCAGTTTCTATGTAAGCAAAGGCAAGTGTATACGAATTCCATGCCAGCATGCAGACTGAGTCAATCCCCTGCCTGTGTTCAGGCCAGAAGCAAGCAGTTCTAACCCTTGGGCTGGGTGGCCTAGGCACTGTTGTGCATTCCCACCAACATCACTGGCCTCTGACTGCAAGTCACTGCTCATAGTCTAAATGCCCCGTCAGCAGTCCTTGTCCAGGTGAAGCAAGAGAGGTGCAGCAGCTGTGGTTCAGCACGGTGTCGTGACTTTCTCCAGACTACAGCCAGCACACACCTGGCAGGCAAGCCTGTATCAGAGGTGGTCCTACTGACTGCTGTCAGGTGCCGACGACAGTGGCTCTGCCGGCCCACTGTTTCCACACTCTGTGTTCTGACCCAGTACTGTGAACAGCTGGGAGCCACACAGGAACACAGCTCCAGTCCCATGCTCTGCTACCTTATCCAGAGTCACAGGGCTGCTCCTCACCACCAGAGAGGCCAACTGAAGAAACTGAGGAAAGCCTCAGGCTTAATTTAAAAAAATGGACAGCATTCAAGTGTCGATGAAGATGTATAGCCTCGTACACTATAACCACTGGGGAAAAGTTCTTCAAGAAAGTACCATTCTATTCAGTTACAGGCTCACAATTCTAATACTACATTTATACTCAAATGGTTTGAGAACACACAACTCTGTTATTGACACTAGTCCCAAAGTGACAACTTAGCCTACTGAAAAGGCGAATAGGACCCACACAGGAGAACATCATCTACCCACTCAAAAGAATGAAATACTGACTCATGCACTGACATGGATGACGACTTGAGAACATGATGTTAAAGCAGCAGGTCACAAATACACCGTATATGATTCCCATCATAAGAAATGCTCATCATCCACAAACCAAGGAAGGACAAAAGAAATCAGCAGTTGCCAGGGATGGGGTAGAACAGGATGCATGGCACTTCTGGAATCAGAAGTGATGATGGCACAAAAGACAGTAAAGTGATGGAAATGTGTATAAGTTAAATGTCACATCAACTATTTCTCAATAACACAAATCCAGGGCTGGGGAGATGGCTCAGCGGTTACAGCCATTTGCTGCTCTTGCCGAGTACTCAGGTTGTTCCTAGCAACCACATGGTGGCTCACAACCAGCCTGTAACTCCAGCTCCAAAGGGTCACATGCCTTCTTCTGGCCTCTGCAGGTACCAGGCACATATGCAATTCACATACATAAATTTAGACACTTACGCATATATGTAAAATAGAAAGAAATAAATCAGGCTGAATAGGGTGGCACATGCACTTAATCTCAGGACTAGGGGTAAGGGAGTGAGGCAGATGAGTTTCTGGCCAGTGTGGTCTACACAGTGAGTTCCGGGTCAGTCAGAACTGCTTGGTGAGACTCTATCCTGCTCAGAAAAATAAAATATAAACCCGACTATAGGGGAAATGCTTAGGGCAGGGACTTAGGGTTTCTGGAACCTGAACTTCTCAAGCCCACTAGCCTATTCTTCACACTTGCTAGAAGGAGGAACCTCATTCCTTGCTCAAGACGAAGGAGGTCTCCAAGGGGAATAAAGATTCCTCATCCTAACCAGACTCCCTCCTTTAAGAGCAAGCCATTTTTCAGCCTCTATGTTGCTGAATTCCTATGCCCAAGAGCTACACAAGGCCACAGGTAAAGCACAGGCTAGCCTGCTAGGAAAAGGAAAAGGGCAGAATGAGGCTCCTATGTGAAATGGCACAGCACTTACATGAGACTGCCTGCAACTTACCTTAAAGCCACCTCCAACTTCTCCAAGGACATTTTCCACGGGCACTCTGGTATTTTCAAAATGGACCTCACATGCTAAAACACAAGGAATTTAAAGACCGTGACAAATATGAACTGCTCTGTCTTGCTCTGTCTTGCCCACAGGCCTAAAGAACAGCGGAGAAAGGCCATGCTCCTGGCTTCACAGAGCTTGTTCTTTGGCCAGGAAGGCAAACCATAAACTCAAGGACATGCCAGGATGGACAGTGCTATGATGGAATAAACAGCTCAGTACAGAGAGGGATGGAGCTGAAGGGAGGCCATAACAGACTCTTCTAAGGTAACATTTAACAGAGGCTAAAAAAAGAACCAAAATAGCCAAAGACAAAAAAGCAATGGAGAGTACCAGCATGTCCTCAGACCTTAGAATCAACGGGATTCTTTTTAACAGAGCCACATTCATGTCCTGTAGAGCAGCATCTTCCCAGCTTAGGGTGGGGTGTTAACAGGTGGAATGTAGACAACATGATGTGTACACACACAAGAGCCTAACCCAATGCGCCAACGTCCTTCAGGCTGAAGCAGGCATCCCCAAACCATAAGAAATAAAATTCCACTGCTGTAAGTTAAATCCGGAGGTGTCTGACTGACAGGGATACTGTAGCCAGGGACCACCAGCCATCCTGAAACAAAGGCTGACTCTACTGGTCGGTATGAGTAAAACAATGAGAAAACAAGGTACCCAGGATGAGACGGGCTGAGCGGTGCCCTCTGCACAACATTCCCTCAATGTTCTAATACACAGACAATGCAAGTCCTGGTGTGCTGAACCAGAGACACAGACCCAGGATAAGGAAGGTTAGGGGTCAAGGGACAGTGGGGCCAGGTGTGGTTACCTGTGGGGGTGGAATGCCAGGAAACATGATCTGTCTGCTGGCCATGGGCTAGAGGACCTGGTCATTCTTTCAAAGAGTCCTGGGTATGGGGAACACCTGCCTTCCTCTTTGACTTCATCTCATATTCATGAACCATCTTTTGGGGTCCTGCATGCTGCTGGGGCACCAGCCTCCCAGCTGTCAGCAGGTAAATGACAACATGTCACTCTACACTAAGAGACTGGTGTGAGAGTACCATGGTCAGACGGGTGAACTGGAGGAACAAACAGAACACCAGCTTCCACTGGAGCAAGGGCTGACCAAGGAATGAAAGGGGAGTGTAGACAGGAAAGGAAGGGATTCCAGGAGAGAAAGATGAGGTGATCTGCCACAGGATGTGTGCCCAAGATAGCTCTGGTTGTGGATATGCATTCCTGCCCGGACTGAGGCTGGGATTTCAGCTGCCTTCACTCACCTGGAGTCAACAGCGCTGACTGTACCAAGCAGCACGGGTTTTGACTGCACTCTCAATTTGATGTTGCTAAAGTGCTAAACTAAAACCATGAGTAATGAAGTGCCCTTTCACTGTCGGAGGAGTCACAGTGGGCTGGGCCTGTCTTTCAAATCTCTGCCACACTCACACACAAGCACACCTGACATACTACTTACTGTTGGAGCCCCGAATGCCTAGTTTATCTTCAGGTTTCCCATTAGTGATTCCGCCAAAGTCTCTTTCTACTATGAATGCAGTCATTTTGTCTTTTATGGAACCATCAGAATCAACCACCTCAGTTTTTGCAAACACAGTAAAAATATTGGCCAGTCCTCCATTGGTGATCCAAACCTGAGGAAAAAAACAAAAGATACTTGGAGACCCCTCAGCTCTATCCAACACTAACTTTCAGGCCAGACATGCAGAGTGTTCCACCTCAGGCTGGACATGGTGACTCTCCATACCAGCCAAGCCTGTGTGAAAGAGCACAGGGGCATGGCTGAGTCTCTGCAGAGCAGAGATGATCCAGGAAGCAAGTGCTAGGGCAGGAATGGACACCAGCTGATGATCTAACACAGCCTCTGAGCATCTGCACCAGATAGCTCCCTTCACCACCAGGCCACTGACAGATTAAAGGAAGAAAAATTTCCTATCATTCCTTCACAAATACAAATGCACAAACTTTATAGACTGTATTTACTTATCAACTAAATAAGTGAAAATGGGGGATGAGGAAAAGAGAGGGTGCTCAAAGTGAGAGACTTAAAAAGACAGCATAACTCACTCCATCTTGATTTTCAGATTCCATTTTTGCCTGACCTACTCTGAGGGCCCGGGAACCTAAACTCCTGGACTGAAGGGGCAGACTGTTCCAGGAACTAACCACATCCTTGACCAGCCTCATGTAACATCATTGTTCTGTAAGTCTTGATGGATTGCAAGCCTTGATGAAAAGTTCCCAAGCCCCAGTTCCCAAGCACCCACCTGCTTGCGGTTTTTGCCCTTAAATATTCAATCATTTCTGCCCTCAGGATCACCATTTCATGGTGGTCCAGCTCGAGCTGTCTAATTAAAAATCCTTCTTTGCTAATTACATCGGTGTCATGTCCTGTTGGTCTCACGGGGGTCCTGAGTTGATGGTTCTACATTTTGGAGGTCCCACCGAGATTCCCCCAGACCCTCAGGACACCGACCTGTGAAGGATAAAAAACAGCCGGTAAGATTTGTTTTATGTCTGTCTTTTTGTGTCTGTCTCCTGTCTAACCCTGTTCTCGGTTTCGGTGCGCGCTTCTGACAGAACCAAAAGGGACTCAAGGCGGATGAGCTGGGGAGTCCAGGTTCTCGAGTCTCTTGGGAGACATCCAGGATCTCGGCAGGGATGACCTAGTCATCCATCTGTAGGACATTGCAGACGGCAAGTCTGAGTCCCTTCTGTTGACAGGGTGACATCAGCCTGTTTTCAGTTCACCCAGATCTCGGCCGAGGTTTTTGGATTCTGTTTCTCCTTTTACTTTTCTGTATACTTCCCCTTTTTCTTGTTGGAATCTGTGTTTTCTGTGTTTCAGTCCTAGTTCACAGAATGGGACAAACACCGTCCTCCCCGTTGGACTTGATGATGTCCAATTGGAAAGATGTTTCCGGACGGGCATATAAATTGTAAGTTGATATTAAGAAAGCAAAACTAATCTCTTTTTGCAGCTCTGAATGGCCTTCTTTTGGGGTCCGATGGCCCCAGGAGGGCTCCCTCCACCTGCCTACTATTAACAAGGTAAGGGTCATTTTTAGTCAACCTGGATATCCTGATTAAGTTCCTTGCATTTTGACCTGGCAGAATCTAGTCGCTGATCCCCCACCTTGGTTAAGGTGTTTTCTTACACAGGCGACAGATGTTTTCGTTTGCCAGGGTCAATCCAGCCCAAAGCTGGGGCAGGATTCCATCAAACCACCTGTCTTACGGGATTCTTCCCCAAGGAAGTCCAGTTTCCTCCCCCCTACCACACTCCCCCACCACAACCAAATCCAATACCTCAACCCCAACTTCAGTCAATGTCTTCCTCCCTGTATCCCCCCCTTCCTTCTGACCCACTGGGATTGGCAGGAGGAACTCAGAGCCAGTGGGCTCCAGGGAAGGAAGGTCCTGCTGACTCCACCATGACCCTTCCTCTTAGGGCCGTGGGGCCTCCAGATCCACAAGGTAACCAGGTTTTGTATTACTGGCCCTTTGCTATAGCAGACCTTCATAAGTGGAAAAACTAGAATGCACCCTTTTCAGAGGAGCCTAAACAACTTATTGGTCTTCTAGATTCTGTTATTTTTACTCATCAGCCCACTTGGGATGACTGTCAGCAGCTGTTACAGATTCTCTTCACGACTGAGGAATGGGGGAGAATTATAATTGAGGCCCGGAAAAATGTTCCTTGCACCAATGGGACCCCGACCCAAAACCCAGCTGACATTGAGGAGGGGTTCCCTTTAAGGAGACAAAACTGGGATTTCAACACGGCAGAAGGTAGGGAGCGTCTCTGGATCTACCACCAGGCTCTAATGGCAGCCGCTCAGCAGCCCACCAATTTGGCTAAGGTATATGATGTCAGACAGGGAGAAACTGAAAGTCCAGCCACCTTCCTCGAACAGGTCATGGAAGCCTTCCGCCGGTACACTCATATTGACCCTGAGGATCCTAACAATTTGAACACAGTGGCAATGGCTTTCATCAGTCAGGAGGCACCAGATATTAGAAAGAAATTACAGAAGTTAGAGAGGTCAGGAGAGAGATTGCTGCGTGAATTAGCAGAGACAGCAGAGAACGTGTGTAATAGGAGGGAGACAGAGGAAGAGAGAGACATTAGGATTGGAAAGATGTTAAATAGAGATAAGGCCAAGGTCAAAGTCATGAGGATGCAGACTAAAGGGCCAGAGTCCACCAGAAGGTTGCCTCAGAAAAGGGAGCCCCTAGACAAGGACCAATGTGCCTACTGCAAGGAAAAAGGACACTGGGCGAGAGACTGTCTCAAAAAGAAAGGCAGGACCACCCCAAAGGTTTTAGCCTTGGGAACAGAAGATTTAGACTGAGGGGGACGGGGTTCAGAGCCCCTCCTTGAACCTAGGGTAACGTTGACAGTGGAGGGGAAGCCTATTGAGTTTTTGGTGGACACTGGAGCTTAAAATTCGGTCCTGATTAAAGATGAAGGCCCAGTCTCTAATCGAGAAACCTGGGTCCAGGGAGCTACAGGAACTAAGCAATATCCATGGACCACTCAGAGAACTGTGGACCTGGGAAAAGGCCGAATATCCCATTCTTTCATGATAATACCTGACTGCCCTTACCCACTTCTGGGGCGAGATTTATTATCAAAGATGCAAGCCCAAATACGGTTTACAGAATCTGGTATTCCTATTTCTGACTCCAGAGGGATGCCAATCCAAGTCCTGAGTCTTGATATTCCAGCTGAGGCAGAGAACAGGCTTTTTGAGGAGCCTGTATCTAAAAAAGCCACAGGGATGGACACCTGGTTGAAAGTGTTTCCCCAGACATTGGCAGAGACAGGAGGCATGAGACTAGCCAAACATAGAGTCCCGATACTGGTTGAATTGAAACCAGGGACAGACCCCATCAGGGTTAAACAATGTTATTTGAGACATGCAGGGGCATTACCCTTCACATCCAAAGACTTTTGACTGAGGGGATTCTGAAACCCTCCCACTCTGCCTGGAACACACCACTCTTGCCTGTAAAGAAGCCAGGTACTAGAAATTATAGGCCAGTCCAAGACCTCAGAGAAGTTAACAAACGAGTCATGGACATTTACCCCTGGTATACAGATGGTAGCAGTTTTGTGAGAAATGGCCGTCGGAAAGCAGGAGTCACTCTGACCACAGAGACAGTGGTAATTTGGGCTGAACCCCTTGCACCAGAAACTTCTGCCCGGAAGGCTGAACTAATAGCATTGACTATTGCCCTAAGGTTGGGAAAAACCAGGCGATTAATATTTATACTGACAGCAGATACGCCTTTGCCACAGCACATATCCATGGGGCTATTTACCAGGAGGACTCTTATCAGCAAAAGGAAAAGCCATCAAAAACAAAGAAGAAATAATAAACCTTCAGAAAGCCCTATGGCTTCCCAAGCAAGTGGCAATAATACATTGTACAGGCCATCAAAAGGGACATTCTCCCATAGCGAGGGGAAACAATTTAGCTGACAAGACAGCAAAAGAGATGGCCTTAAAAGGAGACTACACCATGAATGAAAATGCCATAATGATAATAATGCTCCCAGAGCCACCAAATCCTCACCTACCCTCCGACCCACCGTACACAGAGGGAGAAATTACATGGGTTAAACAAAAAGAAGGATCCAGACAGAGAACGGATGGCGGTGTGATGGAGAAAGTAAACTAGTCTCACCACAGGCTTTGGCTAGAACTATACTTCAGAAACTGCACAGAACCACCCATCATGGGGACAAAGAAAATGTCACAGCTGGCAGGACAGTCTGATTTAACCACAAGAGGCCTCACTAAAATGATAAATGAAATAACCACTCTTGTAAGGCCTGCCAGATGACAAACTTGAGTCATCATACTGCTGGACCGGGATTATGCCAAAGAGGTAAGAAGCCAGGGGCCCACTGGGAAATAGACACAGAGATCAAGCCAGGAAAATTTGGATGCAAATACTTACTAGTGTTCGTGGACACCTTTTCGGGATGAACTGAAGCATTCCCAACCAAGACAGAAACGGCAGCCACTGTTGCCAAAAAGCTTCTGGAAGAAATTCTCCCAAGGTATGGTTTTCCTCAGACTATAGGGTCAGATAATGGACTGGCTTTTGTGTCCAAGGTGAGTCAGGCAGTAGCCAAAGCAATTGGGGCAGACTGGAAATTGCATTGTGCTTACAGGCCCCACAGTTCAGGACAGGTAGAAAGAATGAATAGAACCCTAAAAGAGACCTTAACTAAATTGACCATGGAGACTGGCGGGGGCTGGGTGACCCTCCTTCCCTTTGCCCTATTTAGGGTTAGGAATTCTCCATATCAGATGGGATTGACGCCCTTTGTGATTATATATGGGTATCCCCCACCCATAATACCTAGCTTGGCTATTGATGCCACTGGAGATCTCTCTAATGAAGAACTCCTACAGAATATTAAGGGAATTAGATGAGCCCATGAGCAATTATGGCCTAAACTCAATGCTTTATGTAACACTGGGTCTCCACCTCAGTCTCATTCTTTTCAACCAGGTGACTGGGTATACATGAAAAGATATCGGAAAGAGACTCTAATGTCCCTTTGGAAAGGACCCTACATTGTGATCCTGACCACACCAACAGCAGTGAAAGTAGACAGAATAACTGCCTAGATACACCAGACTAACCTGAAGAAGGCAGACCCACCAGATACATCAACATCATAGAAAGTTCAAAGAGGGGACAACCCTCTAAAGCTGAAGATTTCCCGCCTACAGGACAGGTGACATTTTTGCCTTTTCTCATTCTACGCCTCTGCTTGCCCTCCCTGTCTGCTAACAATAAATCCCCACTTTAGGCAGTGCAAGTTACGTGGGAGCTTACTAATTTAGAAACTGGAGACGCACACACCTTAGCCACCAAGAGTGACTCATGGGGAGGAAAAGACAGACGGTTCCCAGAAATGTCTTCTGATCTCTGCAAGGTAGCTGGAGCTGAATGGGCTACACAGAATAGAAGGCTGATCATGGCTGGGGGAGGAACAGGTCCTTCATGGGATAGTGGGGTCCCCAGAGCCCACCAGCCATGGCTCACAACCCTGATTTCCACACTTATAGGGCACTAATGATTTTACTTCTACTCTTTACCTTTGGGCCATGCATTTTAAGCAAGTTAGTCTGATCCATGAAAGACAGACTGTCTAGTATCCAACTGATGGTGCTCAGACAGCAATGTCACCCCCTTTCATATAGCAATCAAGAGTTTAGGATGACTTATCCCTCTAGACCATCGTCCCTGCTCAGCAGGAAGCAGTCACAGAAGAAGAGACCATCGGCCCCTTTCCTGGTCGTTCAAGAATGAGCTCCAGGAAAAAGAAAAGGGGAGAATGAGAGGCTTAAAAAGACAGCATAACTCACTCCATCTTGATTTTCAAATTCCATTTTTGCCTGACCTACTCTGAGGGCCTAGGAACCTAAACTCCTGGACTGAAGGTGCAGACTGTCCCAGGAACTAACCACATCCTTGACCAGCCTCATGTAACATCATTGTTCTGCAAGTTTTGATGGATTGCAAGCCTTGATGAAAAGTTCCCAAGCCCCAGTTCCCAAGCCCCCACCTACTTGCGGTTTTTGCCCTTAAATATTCAATCATTTTTGCCCTCAGGATCACCATTTCATGGTGGTCCAGCTCAAGCTGTCTAATTAAAAATCCTTCTTTGCTAATTACATCGGTGTCATGTCCTGTTGGTCTCACAGGGGTCCCGAGTTGATGGTTCAACAAAAGGACCACAACAGATGGCAATTATTTAATTCAAGCAAAACAAGTGATCAAGGGCAAAGGGTAAGAGGTGAGCAGGGAAAGCTGAATGCTAACTAGGTAAAAAGTTATTATTCTCCTTTGCCCCATTTGCTAATGGTGTTACGGTGTTCTGTAATTGCTTGATTGAAATCAAGCAATTTCAATGCTTGATTAAACCTCAGATACCACCCAGAGGTGGTAAAACAGAGATCCTACCAGCTGTGGATAGAACTCCTCTAGCTGGGTGCTTGGGCCATGCAAGTGCACTGCACTGTACTTTGCCTCTTTGAAATCTTGTGGAATAGAAAAGTGAAAATAAACACACAAAAACAGCTGTGAGCCGAATCACGGAGACTGTGGAGATAAGACTGCCTTGCTCAATTCTGGCTCTGCCACTTGAGGGACTTGGGCCAGCCACTCCGCTCTGCCTCAGGCACACATCCGGTGTGATGTGCAGATCTCTCAGTCTCTGGTGTGCGCAGAAGGTAGACAGAGGCAGTGTAGACTAACTAAACCTGACAGGGCAATGAGGTCATGGCTGTACCTTGGAGCCATTGAGGACAAAGTACTTCTTATCTTCACTTAATGTAGCTCTGGTCTGGATGGAGGCAGCATCACTCCCACTGCAAAGATGGAAAGACAGGAGTGAGGGAAAGCAAGAATATGCTTTGAGGTCTGAGGGATTGAACATAAGGTAGCTCTAAATACTGAGTCTGATTAAAAAAAAAAAAAGGTCTGTTCATTTCAACTCTGATGCTCAAACTAGGGTAGTGGTCCAGTTCTGGAAGCAGATAGATACATCCAGTTAAACATGTAAGATTTGTGTGGTTAACAAGTAAAACTGGTAGTGAACAGTCTGGTCTGAACCCAACATGGGAACGTGAACTCCCCAAAGCTTATCAAGAGTTTCTGGGTATGATTAGGCCACAACAAAAGGAAGCCTGTTCCAGAATTTCAAACAGAGGGAAGCAAGATTAACAAGGTGCCAGTTGGACTTGCATCAGAATCTGAGTCTTGTCCAGGCCTGCCTCATCCTTGCCATGTAACTGTGGACTGATTACACTTCACTGCACCTCAGTTCCTAATCTGAAAATGTGGACTCACCACCCACCATGTGTTCTGCAAGACTGACGGAAGTTTGAATGTATCCCTGAGTGTCAGGAGGCTTGTGAACCACAGACACTGACTTGGTAGGTGCTATAGGACTGTCATCTGTAAGTCTCAATGGGTCAGAGATCAGATAGTTATCCTATCAGTAGGTGTTGACTCTCTGAAGGCTTCAGAGATGAGATATATAAGCCATGTACTCTACACAAGCTCCACGTCCAGGCAGCCTGGACAGTGCTGAGTATACACGCGACATTTTGAGGAGACAGACCTGGCTGGCTCTGTTAGGCAGAAGGCTGCGATGTGTTCCCCAGACGACAGTTTGGGCAGATACTTGGCCTTCTGTTCCTCATTGCCGACCAAGATAATCCCCTAAAGGAAACACACAGACCAACTGAAGATGAGAGTGAGAGACAATTCTACTGACAATTATTTACTTCACTCAAGAGAAGACAGGATGAGTTCAGAGCTAGCAGCCTGAGACAGAACTTAGGAGGCCAACCTGCTAAGGGAAGGCCCACTACTTATATACAATGGGCAGACACAGTGGTAGCTTTGGAGTCTACATCTAGGCTTGTCATGCCTGGCTCTTCCAGTGCAGTCCTGGGTGACCTCAGGTCAGATATGATTCTTCTCTGAGTCTGCACCTCATTATTCATAAGCTGAGGACCTCTCCCTATGGACAGGATGGATTGGACGATGGACTGTGAGTACATGGGAGTCCTAGAACTATACCCAGTATAGGCATGCACGCTTCAAAGCTGTGCTCAACCCCAACCCTGCTGTCAAGTAACTACAGTCTGGATACATTATCTTGGGCTGCAAAGCTGGATGTGGAATCCACTTAACTGTCTTTCACCTGTATGTGACAGAGATGCATACATCTAATGTGAAAACCTTGCGGTCTGTGTGCCTTTGAGGCTGCCCCACACCGTGCTTTAAGTTGAGGGGGCAAGTAAGTTATATGTCAGGACAGGACAGCTCAGAAAAGAATTTATTTCCAAAGATAGCACTAACCTTTGTCTCAAATCCAACTGCAGCTGGCTTCTCCTCTAGACACTGAGCTATAAAGTCTGTTTATGTCACAGAAACAGTCCCCTGTCTCCTACTTCCTCCAGAAAGCTCCAAGTACAACTTCAGGCAACTGACCTTGAGGCCAATAGCCTGGTGTGCTGCCAGGGTCACTGTGATAGACGCATCCATGCTGATGATCTCCCCAAGCCGAGCATACATGGTGTTGGAGAGGCCCAGGCCACCTAAGACAGACAGACAAATCTAGCTGCTTTTTTCGACTGGGGAAAAGGGATTCATTTTACTTTTCTAAGTAATAGCAGTTTTTTTCCATATAAAAAAATTAACAAAACACAGAATGTCACAATGAAACTGTCACCTATAATCTTATTCTGAGCATTTCTGTGCACATCTTACAGATTTCTTCGAGGCATGGAGACATATACAAAGTTGAATTGTTAATACAGACATCTATACAAACAGTAGGTCACTGAGTATGGTGCCCATCCCTGTACTAGAAAGCCATTCACACTCCAGACAGGCACCAGGTCAAGGCTCTTCTGCTGTAGAAGGGAGGCTGTGTTTAGTATGTGAAGACACAAACAGGTAAAAAACTAGAAGACCAAGAAAGACCATTTGCTACAGTAAGGGGGCATTAGGGTGTGGCAGGAAAATGCCCCAAATAGCACATCTGGAAGACTACAGCTAAAGACCACTGTTCCTAAACAAGAAGCCCTCCATGCAGACATGGGAAGCATTTGCTAAAGAGCCAGACCACCAGGTGAGTGGCCAGTGTTCTAACTTACCATATTCTTCTGGGACCTGTATGCCAAAAAGTCCCAGGCTCTTCAACTTCTGTAAGGTGTCAACTGGGATTTTTCCCTCCTGGTCAATTTTTTGAGAGTCCACTGACAAAAATAAGTTATCTCGATTAAACAAGTAAAAATAAATAAGATATGTTCATAAATAAAAGTATACAGAATTTTTTTTGTACAGTATACTAGTATCACTGGCAGTAAATGTCTAAAACCTGAAGTTGTTTAGTCAGAATCACTTGGCAAAGTGATTGTGGATTTTATGTAATTATGTACATAAGAACTGTATTTTTAAGTGACTGGCGCTAAGTGAGTCTTTTTCCTGACATAGGTGCTAGTCACCAGGGTCAAGCAGCAGTGTATCATGTACTTCTATGATAGAGATTCCTGGAGGCATGCTATCTATAATGGTCATCTTGTCTACTGAATTTGGAACAACTTAGGAACCAAACCTTTGCTGTGCCTTTGAGGGAGTTTCTAGAGATGTTTATTTTAACGGAGAAGGGAAGACCCTTCCTGAATGTGGACAGCACCTTCATAGGCTGCAGTCGTGGGTTACATGAAAAGGGGAGAAAGTGAGCTGAGCATAGCTCAGAACCATGTTCTTCTGGTTTTATATGGGAGTAAGATGTGAGTAGTCAGAGCTAAGATCTGCTTCTGTCACTAAATGTTCCCCTCAACGAACTATGGTCTCAAAACATGAGCCAAATCAACCCTTCCTCCCTAAGTAGCAACTTACAGGCAAATTTTG
Organism: Rhynchomys soricoides; assembly: GCA_019843965.1. Classification (NCBI taxonomy): domain Eukaryota; kingdom Metazoa; phylum Chordata; class Mammalia; order Rodentia; family Muridae; genus Rhynchomys; species Rhynchomys soricoides. Next base: position 633,653 of record JADRCH010000012.1, read on the forward strand.
TCACAATGATGAAAAAGGGAAGTAATACACACACTCTACTAGATCTTTAAAATTACTGGTACCTTCTCAACCAGTAGTTACTTACTGTTGATTGCAACAGTAATCAACTTTCACAAGCTCCCAGAATTGTAATGGATAAGCAGTAGTACTAAGCGGACTGTGTCCAGGGCCCAGGTCTATCCAGCGTTCAGAAGCCTCACTGCCTACACTATGCTCCAAACTTCTGAAAACAACATACTCTGTGTAACACTAAAACAGTCACTGGATCAAAATTCATCCTAGGCCTTTTGAGTTGGCTCAGTGGGTAGAGGCACTTTCTGTAAAGCTTATAAGCTGAGTTTGATACCTGAGACCTACCTAGTCAGAGCAAGCTGACTTTTACAAGGAATTCTGTGAGCTCCACAAACAGGCTGTGCCATAAATATATGAACATATGAACACACACACTAAAAGCAATATGAAAACCCCTTATACAAAGGTAAAGTGAGGTCCTGGCTGAGTATGGTGACACACGCCTTTAATCCCAGCATTTGGGAGGCAGGGGCAGGTGGATCTCCGTGAGCTCAAAGCCACCTGCTCTACATAGTGAGCTCCAGAACAGCCAGGGTTATGTAGAGAGATCTTGCCTCAAAAGCTTGAAAGGCAAGGCAGGGCAGGGCAGGGCAGGGCAGGGCAGGGCAGGGCAGGCAGGGCCAGGCCAGGCCAGAAAAGTGAGATCTGTCTCTCAAACCAAACACCCTCTCCCCCAGACACCGCCCCTATTCTTGAAATGGCAAAATTGTAACAAGTTTCAATGAGTCATGGAAGTTACGTAAAATCTGATCATTAAAAAGATAGCATGAGAATCCTCACTTGTTTCTAGTTACCCACTTTATCAAGTCTTTTGCAAGTTTTAGCCTGCTGCACTATAGAGACATTTAAAACAGCTGCTTACTACAGAGACCTAGGAGCACCTAACTAGTGACTTTTAACTAAGCAGAAGGAGGGACCCCTGAAGGTTCTACTATGAGCTGAAACCACATGTAACTTAATAACAACACTAAGAGCTTCCAATGTACGCAATCCAATTAAGCTTGTAATGGAAGAAAGCAATGAAAAGAAAACCATACATACCTTCTTCAGCAAAGAATTTTTCCAACGGTCCCACAAACTGATTGATTTCACTAAGTTCATCTTGACTAACCTCTGGAAATGGGAAAACTCCTTTCTAAAAGAAAAACATGCGCAACAAATTTAATTTTCAGCAACTTATCATTGTAATATTTATCAAAAAGGAAGGGGGGGGATGTGTTACATGCAACATCTGGTTCCAGGAAAGAGGCAGAAAGATGACTTCACACAATACCTCAGGTATGGGTCTTATATCTAAGATATTATCAAAATCTATTTTCTTCCCCATGAAGGTGGGTTGAATCCTAATCTTCAACAGCTTCCTTATCAATAACAAGTGGTAGAGTGTGTCCCATAAGCAAGGAGCCTAGGATAACATTTAGATCTCCTGACAATGTGCAGGTCACATCTCCTCAAGGTCCTTTTGAGACTTGTAGGAGACAGTAGCTATGAAGACTCTTCATTAAAATGGACATCACTCTTCATGTGAGCTCAAATGTTCCCAATGGGAAGGACATATTCTGATCATCCTGTATGTTCCTCTTTGGGCAGCTGTTTCTTGTGTCGTGGATACTAGCTTCCTGTGCCAGGCATGTGAGGTAGGAACCCGAGTCTAGCCACTCTTTACATGTGTGACTGAATTTGAGCAACTTATGTATCCTCTATTAGTGTGGTTTCTCCTATATAATCCTGTTGATCAGAGAAAGTAGCTGTGAGGGTCAGAAAGGTCATACTTAGGTCCTGGAACATGAAGTAACCATGCCTGTGTAATATTCCACCTCTTCTGGCCACTCTCTTTTCCTGGAGAATGACTTGGCTTCTAATCTCTAGTGGTCAACTTGCCAGGATTCCCTGCTAGCCTTTGAAATCATCCCACATGGCTTGTGGATCTGCGGCCCTCCGAGCTCTCACGACTCCTCTAGTTGCATGGGATAGGGTATATATTTGGACCCACAGCTGCTGAACAGGGACAGATCATGTTTCCAGGCTCAGGAGCTCCCCTGCCTCCTTGGTTCCTCTCATCAAGGGGAGCCCTCAATTGTCCCTACCCTGTCCTATTCATGTTCCTGACTTCTCCACATTAGCCATGTTCCAGAATCTATTTGTTCCTCTCTGGCCCAAGGACAAGAGGTTCATGGGTCCTTATCCAAAAGAGACAAGCGACTCAAAAGAATATGCTGCTACCCACCGGCACTCCACTGTTGAGGCAAACTGAAAGGGAAACAGTTCCTTTTGGCACTCTGAGTCTCTTAGAACAAGGCTGCCCAGTTCATGGAGGCTCAAACCATGCCGGTCACCTAGTCTGGATCCAAGGGCTGTGTGAGAGGAAGGTGATGTCGATCCTAGTGGGCAAACTAGGCAAATAGCTGATATTCAGACAACTTAAAATTGTAAAAACTTCAGGATCCCAGGCACAGTGAGGCACACCTTTAATCCCAGCACTAGGAAGGTAGAGGCAAGTAGACTTCTGTGAGTTCAAGCCAGTCTGGTCTACATAGCACGTTCCATACTAGCCAAGACTACACATCACAACCCAGTCTCAAAAACAACAACAACTCAAATACAATCTCCCAAAACAGAACAAAACTCAACAAAACTAAACCAATATGGGGGAGATGCTGAGGACTAGAAGGAAAATATCCTCTAGTTAAAAGTGACAAAAACTGAATGAGGCACAATAGTGTGGGTGAGGAGTGTAATATCAATTAGCATCTTTCAAGCTGATAAAGCAACAGAACCTGTTATTCAAGTAATCCTACTGCAGAAGCCAATTATATAAGCCAAGGAGCTGTAACCAGGTCTGCCAGTGCCACACAAACCTCACCCATTCGACCTCCCACTTGCCCCTGTGTCAGACTCGGGTCCAATTAAGTGTGTATGTCAGCCACTGGCATGGACAGCTGGGATACTCTCTCCCCTCAGACTCTTAAGTACTGCTGCCATTGTCCTAATCAAGGTCCAGAAATGTTCTGAGAGCTGTCCAACCCAGGAAGTAGCAGTCAGTTAAAGTGGTCAGATCCGAATATAACTTGCAGATAGACAAAGATTTACTTACTGTAGGATTCAATGTGAGGATGAGAATAAGACTCAAAAGGTGTCACTGGAGAATGATGAAAACGTTGAGTCACAGAATAGCCATTATCTATGGTAAACAGGCTGCTGGGAGAAGCAGGGCAGGGTGGGGTTCAGGAGAGACTGTCATATATGATTATTAAAGATGCTTATCAGACATCTAAGAGAAGATGTGGGACAGAAAGGTAGACATAAGTCTGGAGTTAAGGGAAGAACTCAAGTTGAAAAATAAGAGTCATAAGAATAGAGGTGTCATTTAAAGCTAGGACATTGAGTTAGGTCATCAAGATGCTGGTCATAATAAAAAGAGAGGCCCAGAGGCTTGAACTTTAGAAAATTTCAGCATTGCCAGGTGTGGCATACAACTGCAATCTAGCTCTCAGGAAGGAAGGCAGAGGCAGAAGGGTCTTGAGTCCCATCGAGACTGTCTCAAAACAAGCAATCAAAACAACTGCCACCTCCACATTAAAAACAAAACAAAAAAAATAAAACAACACAAACAACAACGACACTCCCTCTGACTTCCACTGAGCTACCAGAGACACTGGCCAAGGTGTAGAGGATGAGAAGCCAAGGAACTAAAGGAGATAAAAGAGAAAACGGTTTTTCAGAAACCTGAGGGCTAAAGTGCATTCAGAACAAACATTAAGTACTTATCTGCATTAGCTACCTATAGTGGGTGGGGTAGGAATGGGAACAAGAAGCGATTTCTTAGCTCCGGCAATGTGGAGAAGACTACTGGCCATTGGACCAAAGCCTGGGGGGCCAGGTTCAAGATGCAGAATTACCCTTGAATAGTGAAAAAGTTGAGTTCTAATCACCAAGTCAGCCTTTGTTAGGGGTGGACAACTCATAGTCATATCGAAAGTAGATGACACAGGGAGGACAGATGACCGTTAGGATTCTCACTAACTACAGAGATGTAAAACTGGAAGCAAAGCCGATGGGTGGTGAAGGGTAGGCTTACAGACTGAAGGTGATAAATGACGGCTGCTCTCTTCCTCCTGCCTTCAAAAGGCACAAGAAGCCAGGGCGCAGGCCCCTCAGCCCCAGGATTAGGGGAAAATGGTTCCCACACTGCAAAGTTGTAGCTTTGAACTTTGCATCAGGACAGCCACTCTTAACCCAAGTCTTGACTTTTGCTTTAATGAAGTCAGTCAGACAATATGAGCAAACTGTTCTAAGGGGAATACACCTAAGGAGCCGAATTCATTGAAAAGCCTTCTCACTCTTAATGTGATAGTGCTCTATGGCCTTGAGGTTGCTCCGAGGTGGGTTGTGGATCTCTGAAAAGGGAAAGGAATCTTGGAGTGAGTCTCGGAGTTGAAGGGAGGCCAGAGAAGCGGCACAGAATGAGCTGTTTTGAAATCATAATGTGAATTGAAAACATAAATTATGGAAAGGAAAAAATCTTGCCGGAACAGAGGGATGTCTTCATAATCACCTCTTCAATGATTCCCCAAACTTCCCTGACAAGAGACGGCTGGAAAGGCAAGTGTGATGGAGCACTGTAAACCTAAACTCTGGAGACTGAGGCAGGAGGAGCACGTATTCAAGGCATGCCTGGCTACAGGGTGAGTTCAAAGACAGCTTGGGCTACTAATTAATGAAATCCTGCCTCAAAACGAAAACCACTGTGACACTACTTAAGCCACATTTCCGAGCCCTGCCTCTCAGCTGTTTGCCTTTTAAGGACTTAGATAATAACGTTCCATCCAACTCCGGCCAGCTACCAACGAAAGGTGGAAGCGGAGAACACGGACTCGCCTCTTACCTGCTCGATGTTGCCCAGGAAGAGCTCCTTGGCGAACGAGCAGCTCTGCAGACTGGTGTGCAGCCGGCGCTGCCTCGCCGTGAATCCCCTCAGCACCAGGGAAGCTCGGGCCGCCGCCGCCGCCGCCGCCGCCGCCGCCGCCGACGCAGTCGCCCCACGAGACAACAGTACACAGACAGACATGCTGATCTTGAGCTCAGACTTCAAGTCACAGGAAGCCTCGCCGCGCCTCCTAATGATGCAAATCACCCGCGTCCGAAGAGCCCTCAGATAGCCGGATATCCAAGGTCTCTCCCTGCGGAGCTCCGCAGCCGGAAGCTAGCTCGCACTTCCTGATGACTCACGGGCTGCGCCTCCTGATGATGACCCCTAAGTACATCTGTAGGAAACCTTGATCGAGGCTGTTGGACAGTTCCGGAATATGTTTAACAAATGCCTCCTGTGCCAAGCATTGCTATATGTAATGTCTGAGTATGTCATTTAGAAATTATATTTTTTTTTTACTCATCCGAACAGGCTAGGATTTTTCTCAGAAGTCAAGTTGCAAAACTACCACCTGGGCTCCCAAAACATGGCCCTTGAGCCTGTATGCTGTTCTCACCACACCCCCTCAGGAGCAGAATAGATTTCAGCAAATAAACGTAGAGGCACAACTTTTGTTATTCTCATTTCACTTAATATAGGACTTAGAATATTGCTAAATGGGTATCACAAAACGACAAGGGCCCCTTTTACTAACCCACTTCTACCTTATTCTCTTAAATATGTGCGTAGAGTAGTATCATTTTGTATGCGAAATTGCATGAAGCACTAAGAACGTAATGTTTCATTCTTTCCTGAATCTGCCACTCCCTGTGTTGTGGACCAGCTAATCTGGCCCCTACTGGCCACAGTCTTCAGACACTTGCTTTCTCCACCACTCCCTGGACAAAGCACTTCGCTTGGCTCAGTGTCTTCCCCTATAAAACTGTAAGCACCATGTTTATTTGTTTTTAAAATGAATCGTATTGAGGAAGTAAGACAAGGCAGGGCCTGGTCCAGCTGTCCCAGCTCTTACATCAGGGTTTATTCATATGTCGGTGGTCTTTGTTTCTAAGCAAGTTATCATCAGGGAACCAATGTGGCATCAACTGTTGCTACACGACTCCTTCAGAAAACACATGCAGTCTTAACACCAATACAAAGTATTTATTCCCCATTGTGGACAACACAAGGAACTATGTAGCCCAGAGCCTCACTATTCTTTTCCTTTTATGAACAAAAAGCAAGTAAGAACAGTTAGCAAGAAGTGAAATTACAGAAGCCAAAAAGCAAGGTTACTATGTTTAGGGACTTTCCTAGGTCTTGGCACTACAGACTAGGTTTTTGATGAATTAGGTCTTTGTTCCTGTTTTGGCAGGTTGGGGTGTATGTACTGAGTTCTAAGGTCAGAATGGTGCCTCTAACATGGCATCAGTTGAGTTAAGGTTTCAGGGGCTACTAAGGACACATTTTATTCATAGAAGCCAAGGAACTACTTGCCCTAACCTAGCCTGAATCTTAGTAGACTGCCTCTTTAAAATTATGTATTTATGTATTTATTCATTTACATGTATGAGAGAAAGAGCATGCTAGGCACATGTGTGGAGGCCAGAAGAGAACTGCTCAGGGATTGAACCCTGATCTCCAGGCTTGGTGGCAAGCGACTTCACTCATTAAGCCATCTTGCTAGTCCACAGATTGCCTCTTTAAAGGTTGGCATCAGTACTGTAACCTCTCTTCTGTTGATTTGATATCTTCAGGTGACCCAGGAGATCTCACACAAGTGTAGCCAGCCAGTGTTGTTTTCCTTTATAAGAATTGCCTTGATCACAGTGTCTCTTCACAGAAATAAAACACTGACTAAGATACCTAATGGAGTAGAAACTTCCTAAAATATGTGAAAGCGATCTTAATGATGTCTCCAAAAATGGGGTGGCAACTCTCCATCTCTCATTACCAAACAGAGCTTCCAATAGCAAGCATGGGTTATATCCAATTGAGTTGTTGGCCAAAGAGGTTCTGTGGAAATGCTCCAAAAACTCAGGCTGTTGCCAATACAGTAGTTTGCTCTTCACAACTGACAAGAAGACTCCATTGCTGAAGACAACATTCACACAATTATTCAATCATGGAGAGATCTAGTGGGTGCCTATATAAAACCTTCACCCCTATGTTCTAGAGTCTTTGGTATGGAAAGTTACTCCACAAGATACCAAAAGAGAAATATATACACCAACACAGCCACAAAACCTTTGATCTACAATCTTGTCTTGCCTGCAAAATATTCTAGGCCAATGGTCACACAAACTAGTAGGAGTTGCAAACCAATGTCTGATTTGAACAAAGCCCACTCTATGAGATAGAACACTGCTTGGTTGACCAAGAATCAGAAACTAGATAACCCAGAGACTTAGGGTAAAATCAAATACCACTGATCTTAAGACACAGTAGTAATAAAATGACTCCTAATGATATTCTGCCAAACTCATAGATCAGTACCTTATTCAACCATCATCAGAAAAACTTCCTCCTCCAGCAGATGAGAACTAACACAGAGATGCACAGCCAGATATTATTGATAGAAAGAGTCCTTGGAACACTCAGCTCTAACTGTGATGTCTCTATCAGCCACCCCACCACAGAGCTCAGGAGAATCTGCAGAAGAGGAAGCATAAAGAGTGTAAGAGCCAGAGGGGATGGAGGACACAGGAAAACTATGCCCTGTAAACAAATGGAGCAAAGTTTGTATGGACTGACAGAGACAAAAGCAGCAAGCGGAGGATCTGCAAGGGTCAGCACCAGGTCCTCCGCATATATGTTATGGCTTTCAGTGTAGATTTTGTCGGACTTTTTAGTGTGGGAATGGGAGGGTCTCTGATTCTTGTGCCTTCTCTTGGACTCTTTTCCATATGTTGGGTTGCCTTGTCCAACAATGAGGTGATTGTCTTTGTTTTATCTTACTATATTTTATTTTCTTGTGTTTTATTATCTCTTAGAATCCTCTTTTATAATGAAAGACAGAAATGGGGTGGATTCAAACGGGAGTGGAGGAGAGGAGGAATGGTGAGGAGTGGAGGGAGAGGAAACTGTAATTAGGGTGTATTTTATAAGAAAAGAATCTATTTGCAATAAGAGGAAAATATTTTTATGTGTGTGAGTATATTGCCTATATATAGGATGGATATATATATATATATATGTTTAGGTATGCTCCATGAATTCCTGATCTTTCCAAGACTTTTATCATGAATAGATGTTAAATTTTGTCAAATGCTTTTTCAGCATCTAACAAAATGACCATATTTTTTTTTCTTTGAGTTTGTTTATGTAGTGGATTACATTGATGGATTTCTGGGTATTGAACCATCCCTGCATCCCTGGGATGAAGCCTACTTGATCATGGTGAATGATCATTTTGATGTGTTCTTCAATTCGGTTTGTGAGAATTTTATTGAGTGTTTTTGCATCAATATTCATAAGGAAAATTGGTCTGAGGTTTTCTTTTATTGTTGGATCTTTGTGAGATTTTGGTATCAGTTTAAGTGTGGCCTCATAGAATGAATTGGGTAGTGTTCCTTCTGTTTCTATTTTGTGGAATAGCTTGAAGAGTATTGGTATTAGGTCTTCTTTGAAGGTCTGATAGAATTCTGCACTGAACCCATCTGGTCCTGGGCTTATTTTGGTTGGGAGACTTTTAATGACTGCTTCTATTCCTTTGGGGGTTATGGGACTGTTTAGATGGTTTATCTGATCCTGACTTAACTTTGGAATTTGGTATCTGTCTAGAAACTTGTCCATTTCCTCCAGATTTTCCAGTTTTGTTGTATATAGGCTTTTGTAGTAGGATCTGATGATTTTTTGAATTTCCTCAGAATCTGTTGTTCTATCTCCCTTTTCATTTCTAATTTTGTTAATTTGTAAACTGTCTCTGTGCCCTCTTGTTAGTCTGGCTAAGGGTTTATCTCTCTTGTTGATTTTCTCAAAGAACCAGCTCCTGGTTTTGTTGAGTCTTTGCATAGTTCTTTTAGTTTCTACTTGGTTGATTTCAGCCCTTAATTTGATTATTTCCTGCCTTCTACTCCTCTTGGGTGTATTAGCTTCTTTTGTTCTAGAGCTTTCAAGTGTGTTGTTAAGCTGCTAGTATATGCTCTCTCCCGTTTCTTTTTGGAGGCACTTAGAGCTGTGAGTTTTCCTCCTAACACTGCCTTCTTTGTGCCCCATAGGTTTGGGTATGTTGTACTTTCATTTTCATTAAACTCTAAGAAGTCTTTAATTTCTCTCTCTATTTCTTCCTTGACCAAGCTATCATTGAGTAGAGCATTGTTCAGCTTCCATGTGTATATGGGCTTTCTGTTGTTGTTGTTGCCATTGAAGACCAACCTTAATCCGTAGTGATCTGATAGGAGGCATGGGATTATTTCAATCTTCTTATATCTGTTGAGATTTGTTTTGTGACCAATTATATGATCAGTTTTGGAGAAGGTACCATGAGGTGCTGAGAAGGTATATTCTTTTGATGTAGGATGAAATGTTCTATAGATATCTGTTAAACCCATTTGGTTCATAGTATCTGTTAGTTTCACTGTGTCTCTGTTTAGTTTGTGTTTTCAAGATCTGTCCATTGATGATATTGGGGTGTTGAAGTCTCCCATTATTATTGTGTGAGGTGCAATGTGTGCTTTGAGCTTTAGTAAAGTTTCTTTTATGAATGTGGGAGCCCTTGCATTTGGGACATAGATGTTCAGAATTGAGAGTTCTTGGTAGATTTTTCCTTTGATAAGTATGAAGTGTCCTTCCTTATCTTTTTTGATGACTTTTGGTTGAAAGTCAATTTTATCCAATATTAGAATGGCTACTCCAGCCTGTTTTGTGGGGCCATTTGCTTCGAAAATTCTTTTCCAGCCCTGTACTCTGAGGTAGTGTTTGTCTTTAATGCGGAGGTGCGTTTCCTGGATGCAGCAAAATGCTGGGTCCTGTTTATGGATCCAGTCTGTCAGTCTATGTCTTTTTATTGGGGAATTGAGTCCATTGATGTTAACAGATATTAAAGAATAGTGATTGTTGCTTCCTGTTATTTTCGATGTTATTTTTATGTTTGTGTGGCTATCTTCTTTTGAGTTTGTTGAAAGATTACTTTCTTGCTTTTTCTATGATGTAGTTTCCCTCCTTGAGTAGGCATTTTCCATCTAATATTCTTTGTAGGGCTGGGTTTGTGGAAACATTCTGTGCAAATTTGGATTTGTCATAGAATATTTTGGTTTCACCATCTTTGATTATTGAGAGTTTTGCTGGGTATAGCAACCTTAGCTGCCATTTGTGTTCTCTTAGAGTCTGTATGAGATCTACCCAGGATCTTCTAGCTTTCACAGTCTCTGGTGAGAAGTCTGGTGTAATTCTGATAGGTCTGCCTTTATAAGTTACTTGCCCTTTTTCCCTTACTACTTTTAATATTCTTTCCTTATTTTGTATATTTGATGTTTTGACTATAATGTGATGGGAAGAATTTCTTTTCTGGTCCAGTCCATTTGGCATTCTGTAGGCTTCTTGTATATTTATGTTCATCTCTTTCTTTAGGTTAGGGAAGTTTTCTTCTATAATTTTGTTGAAGATATTTACTGGTTCTTTAATTTGGGAATCTTCACTCTCTTCTATACCTCAGGTTCTGTCTTCTCATTGTATCCTGGATATCCTGGATGTTTTGAGTCAGGAGGTTTTTGCTTTTTGCATTTTCTTTGACTGTTGTGTCCATGTTTTCTATGGTATCTTCTGCACCTGAGATTCTCTCTTCCATCTCTAGTATTCTGTTGGTAATGCTTGCATCTATGACTCCTGATTTCTTTCCCAGGTTTTCTAACTCCAGGGTTGTTTCCCTTTGTGATTTCTTTATTGTTTCTATTTCTGTTTTTAGTCCTGGATGGTTTTGTTCATTTCCCTTATCTGTTTGATTGTGTTTTCCAGTAATTTTGCCCGTTTGATTGTGTTTTCTTGTAATTCTTTAAGGAATTTTTTGTGTTTCCTCTTTAAGTGCTTCTAGTTGTTTACCTGTGTTCTCTTGTATTTCTTTAAGGGAGTTATTTATTTCCTTCTTAAAATCTTTTATCATCCTCTTGACATGTGATTTTAAATCCGAGTCTTGCTTTTCTGGTGTGTTGGGGTATCCAGGGCTGGCTGTGGTGGGAGAGCTGGGTTCTGATGATGCCAAGTAGCCTTGGTTTCTGTTCCTTATGTTCTTGCCTTTGCCTTTCGCCATCTGGTTATCTCTGGTGTTAGCTGGTCTTTCTCTCTCTGTGGCTTGTCTTTCCTGAAAGTCTAGGTGTCAATACTCCTTGAAGACCAATTCTCTCTGAGAGGAATTTTGGTTTGGAGAGCTGTGGTACAGGGTCAGCTCTGGAGTGTAGACAGAAACAAGAAGGATCTAATCCACAGCTATCCCTTGTTTCCTGTGTCCTGATGGCTCTGCAAGGGTCCCTCTTGGTCCAGTGAATTTGAAAAGAAGTAATGGTCTTGCCTATGCTTGAAGGTGTGTTGGTGCTCCTGGGATACCAGCTCTCTCCTGGCACTATTTGAGTATGGAGCCCTGTGTCACAGGATCTGCTCTCCAGACACCGAAAGAAACCAGATCCCACTCTTCAGTCTCTGTGTCTTGGTTATTCCAGGTGGTTCCCTCTGAGCAGACAGGCTTGCCCACACTCCTGGGAGGCTATCTTTCTCCCAGTGCTATTTAGCTATGGAGCCCTGGTGGCCCAGACAGAGGTCTCCCACCACAGATGGAAACCAGAAGGTTCCTTCCCTCAACTTGCATTTTTAATCTTGTAAGATTCATGTCTTCTTAGAGATCTAATGGTTTCAAACTTCCAATGACACAGGAATTCCAGCTAACTCCCATGACTGGAATATGAAGCATAATCTTCAGTCAATGGACAAAATAGGGAGATATGTGGTCCTTCTTAAGTGGAGACCATGCCCACAATTAGTCTGTAAGCAGTTATAGAAGATTAATTGACCATTACTTTCTTAGTTTGGATTTCTATTGCTGTGACAAAACACTGGTTAAAAGGTAACATAGGGGGCAAAGGGTTCATTTGTCATATGTGTCCTAATCACTGTCCATCACTGAATTAAGCCAAGGCAGAAACTTCAGCCGGCCATGGTGTCACCTTTCACAATGGGCTGGGAGTTCTGCATCCATCATTAATAAGGTCCCCCCACAGACTTGTCTGCAGGCCAGTCTGATGGAGGGATTTTCTCTATTGAAGTTACCTCTTCCCAAGTGATCCTGGATTGTGTCAAGTTGGCAAACTAGCGAGAGTAATTGACTCCTCAGCTTAACACAAGCGTATCACTATCAAACTATAACTTCTCCTTTTATTTCCAAGATCTGATGTTAATATTACAATTCATCAATTAACCTACTAAAGATAACCACAGGGCTGGAGAGATGGCTCAGCTGTTAAGAGCACCGACTGCTCTTCCAGAGGTCCTGAGTTCCATTCCCATCAACCACATGGCGGCTCACAACCATCTGTAATGGAGTCTGATGCCCTCTTCTGGTGTGTCTGAAGGAAGCAATGGTGTACTCATATACATAAAATAAATAAATAAATCTTTAAAAAAAAAAAAAAAGGTAACCACAGAGAAGGCACCAAAATGTGTCAGACATATTCAAAGAATATAAACCAAGTGACTTTCTCTTGGATTAGTTTGACCAAGAGTAAGCCTAAATTTAAGTTCTCCACTTCTCTCTCTGTTTCTGTCTGTGTTACTGGCTTGTCTGCAGCAGTCTGTCTCTTGTGCATGTCTGATCAGATCTGTCTCTATTTCCTCTGTCTCTTCTGTGTCTCTGTACACATGTGAACCTACCTGTCCCTAGAAAAGTGCTTCACTCTGCTTTTCTTGAGCAACACATAAAACAGCATGGGAAGAGAATGAAGGATCCTTTACAGAAATCTTCAACAGAGGTGTTGGTTTTGTTTGTTTTTAGTCTGTCTCACGATGTAGCCCTAGGTAGCGTGTAATTCACTGTGTAGACTAGGCTGGTGTCTGACACAGTAACCCATCTGCTTTCCTCCATTGCTGGAATCTCGCTGTAATCAGTACTGAGATGCTGATGAGAACGGAAGAGAAATGTCACTAGTGGACTGAAGTCATTTCTGAGTCCAGTGTGCAGTTTCATTTTATACTCTAAAACCACAAGGTGTGCCAGCAGGCAAGGAAGTGGGATTTTCCAGACAAGTATACCTGTCAGTTAACTTTGTACTTTTTAAAGGCTAGAGGGTTGCAGTTAGAGGGCTAAGTTGGTAGGGGTATGTTAGGGTTAGGCTTGGATTGCGTTTGGGTTAGACGTGGGTTAGGGGTTAGGGTTAGGGTTAGAATAAGGGGTTTAGAAATAGGCCTAGGATTAGGATTTAGGTAAAAGGTTTCTACTAATAGAAACATCAGCTCCTGTATGTATAATGGCTTTCATGAGGACCTAATTATTTGAAACTATAATAGAAAGTTTATCAACAGACGTTGACTGAGTCCAGTACACATTCATGGAATCAAGTGTCTGGTTCTGGCAAATATTATCACTCTCAATAATAATAACCAATTCTGCCCATTCTGTTGGAGCTGGAATTTTGTGCAGGAGTGTATGTGCTTACGCAGAGTAGAGAGGGGCTCATACTGCTTCTGGGTAAAGGCATGGACCTCAAGTTCCTTCTCATGATGGCAATGATGAAAATCACTGAGAGTTCCACCTGGCTCACTGGTAAAGCCCCACAGAAGAAGTTCGAGTCAGGGATGGCTAAATCACTGGTGGTCATGGCTTCCGCGTTAATGTCCAAGCTGACTGCAAACAACCCCTCCCCATCACCACCACACACATCAAAATATATCCATTGCGATTTTAAAAATATACACAATCTTTTGAGGGTGGTTGTAAGAATTATGTCACTCCAACAGAACAAGTTCAGGATTTTCTTCGTTATCTTAGATGGAAACCTTTCAGCTTTTAAACAGAAATCGAATAGTTACAGAAATATTGAATAGGATGGAATACAACCGATGATGGTTTACAAGAACTTTTAGAACTCAATCACTATCAGGTTATGTCTAGCTCAAAATCCTCCATGGGAACTTGCGTTCATAATTACCTATATGATCTTATTATCTCACAGATAGGCAACTTCTCCTAATCATAAGCTTCAACTCACAATAAATATCAAAGAACTAAAGTAGTTTAAAGAAGGCACAAGCATCTCAATGAACTTAAAAGAGAGTAGCAATAAAGGCCAAAGTCATGGAGCAAAACACAAGTATACAACCAAATTAGAATATGAAGAAAATCTTGGATGTGAAAGCTGAAATCAATAGAGAGAAAGAAATATGGGAGGGGACTCAAGCTGAAGTGAAGATGAAACTGAAAAATACAACAGAATTGGGCATTCAGAGGAAAACATTATGGATAGAATGGGCCAAGTAGAAGATAGCTTATCAGAAATCAAAAATAAAGTAGAGAACATATACTACACAAGCAAAGAATATATATATATATATATATATATATATATATATATATATATATATAAAACACACAGGAAAGGAAGAACTGTGGAGCACCATTAAAAGACTAAGTCTTCTAGTTACATGCATACAGAAAGGTGAAGAATCCCAGGACAATGTTGTAGACCAGGTCTTTAACAGGACCATAGAAGAAGATGTCTCCAAGTGAAGGAAAGACATACACAGATACAAGAAGCAAATTAACTCTTCATGTATATTATAGTTGAAACACTAAATATACTAAACAAAGAAAGAATATCGAAAGACACAAGAGAAAAAATATGAGACAGATATAAAGAAAAAAAATCAGAACAACAACCAATTTCTCAATGGGAACTGTACAAGTCAGTAGAACCTGGAGTAACACACTGAATTTGGAAAGACCACAGATGACAACCTAGACTACATCATCCAGCAGAAAATATCCCATAGTTGAAAAAAAAAAAAGAAAAATTGTCCATGATGTCAACACAATTGAAGAACTCGTGTCAACCAAACTGCCACTACAGAGAATACTGGAAGCCTTAGGACTGAAGAGAGAAGTAAGCATAGCCAAGAGAATGGAGAAATAAAAATGAAACTATAATCACTGAACATAAAATATGACTAAAAAATAGATAAAATGACTGCGATTGACAAATGCCTTTCTGTAACAATTTTAATATTAATGACTTTAACCCCTAATCAAAATATATAATCTAGTTAAGTGTGTTAATAAATAAAATCTATTTTTCTGTTATCTACTAGAAAATCACATTTAAAGGACAGGCACCACTTAAAGTGAAAGAGTGTAAAAAGGTAGCAAGTAGGCATTGCTATCTCAATACTGAGAAAACAGACTCAAAAACAAAACTAACCTGAGGAGCTAAAGGACATGTATTCTAACCAGTGGGAAGTTAAACAAGAAGACATTGAAATCCTAAGCATGCATACATCAAATTCTGGTGCAACCACATTCATTAAAGACACAGATTAATATCAACACAATACTGAGCAACTCCAATATCCCACTTGTTCCAGTGGGCAGCTTATCTGAATAAAACTTAGAGAAATATCATAATTAAATGATATCGTGCATCAGATGGGCCTAACAGATGTGTACAGAATATTTCACTCATATTCTACACGGGAGCCTATGAGAGTTTTTCTAAAACAAGCCACATCCTGGGACACAAAGCCAATCTTAAAAAACAAACAAACAAACAAACAACAGAAAAATTTAAATAATTGTGTTCCCTATCTGACTATAATGCAATAAAACTTAAAGTCAACAGAAAACAAAGCTCTAGTGAGTACACAGACTCATGAAAATTCAACAGCTCATTACTGAATGATGAACGGGACAAGCAAAAAATCAAAAAAGAAAATTTATAATTCCTAGAACAAAATGAAAGTGAAAATACAATATAACATAACCACTGGTAAATATTAAAAGCAATCCTAGGAGGAAAATATACAGATCCAAGTGCCTCCATTAAAAAATCAGAAAGAGGCCCTGAGCAGTTTGCTATCCCAGGGGGACCTCCATTATCATCCCACCTCTCTGCCCACTTTCATCAGACCTGTGGATCCTGAACCACACAGACTTGGTGCTCTGGAACCATACAACCTAAGGATACCCATCAGAGGCCTGCCACACCAGGACCATTGAGGTTAACCCCTTCCCGGTGCTTGCTACATCAGGAACATTCAGGGAACAAAGCCATCCAGATGGCTAAAGGCCCTAGAAAGAACACAATCAACAAAAACCAGGGCAATATGACACTTTCAGAACTCTGCTACCCTACTGCAGCAAGCCTGGATATCCTAACACAAACAAAGCACAAAAAATGACCTTAAATCCAATCTTTTAAACATGATAGAGGCCTTTAAAGGGGAAATGAATAAATCCCTTAAAGAAATACAGGAAACTACAACCAAACAGGTAGAGATCGTTAAAGAGGAAACAGACAATTCCCTTAAAGAAATACAGGAAACTACAATAAAACAGCTGAAGGATATAAGTAAAACTGTTCAAGACCTGAAAATGGAAATAAAAACAATAAAGAAAACACAACTGAGGAAATCCTGGAGATGGCAAACCCGGAGAAAAGCACAGGAACAACAGATGCAAGCATCACCTACAGAATAGAGGAGATGGAGGAGAGAATCTCAGGCGTAGAAGATACAATAGAAGAAATTGATACATCAATCAAAGAAAATGTTAAATCTAAAAAATTCCTGACACAAAATATCCAGGAAATCTGGGATATCATGAAAAGACCTAACCTAAGAATAATAGAAATAGAAGAAAGGGAAGAGTCCAGCTCCAAGGATCAGAAAATATTTTCAACAAAATCATAGAAGAAAACTTTTCCAACCTAAAGAAAGAGATGCCTATACACATACAAAAATTCTTTAGAACACCAATTAGACTAAACCAGAAAAGGAAATCTCTTTCTACATAATCAAAACACAAAATCTACAGAACAAAGAAAAAATATTAAAATTCACAAGGAAAAAGAGCTAGGTAACATACAAAGGGGGACTTATCAGAATTACACTCAACTTCTCAACAGAGACTCTAGAAGCTAGAAGGGCAACCTTTAACAAAAACACAAATGCCACCCTAGGCTACTATAAACAGCAAAACTCTCAATCACCATAAATAGAGAAAACAAGATATTTCAAGGCAAATCCAAATTTAAACTATTTCTATTCACTAATTCAGCCCTACAGAAAATACTAGAAGGAAAAATCAAACCCAAGAAGGATAACTTCATCCAAGAAAACACAGGAAATAGGTAATTCCATATCAGCAAAGACAAGGGAAGTGCACGCATGTGTATACACACACACACACACCACCACCACCACCACAACCACCACCAACAACAATACCAACATCAAAATAACAGGAATTAACCGTCAATGGTCATTAATATCTCTCAACAGCAGTGGACTCAATTCCCCAATAAAAAGACACAGACTAGCAGAATGGATGGGGAAATAAGA
Organism: Rhynchomys soricoides; assembly: GCA_019843965.1. NCBI lineage: Eukaryota > Metazoa > Chordata > Mammalia > Rodentia > Muridae > Rhynchomys > Rhynchomys soricoides. The sequence continues at coordinate 651,168 of JADRCH010000012.1, forward strand.
TCCATCATTCTGCTGGATACTGGGAACTGAACCTGGGGCCTCTGCAAGTATGCACAACTGTTGAATCATTGTTCTAAGTCCCACTTTATCTTGATTTAGCTTTGGTAGGTTGTATATATCTAGAAATGCATCCACTTATTTTAGACTTTCCAGTTTGATAGAATGCAGATTTCTTTTTTACATATTCTTTAAATTTCCGTAGTGGCTGGTGTGATGTCCATCTTTTCATTTCTAATTTTATTAATTTGAATCTTATCTTGTTGGTGAATTGTTTCACGTGGAACCATTAAAGAAAGAGAGACACTCAGGATGGAAGTAGCTTTAACAGGCAGGAGCAGCCTCTGAGGACTGAACTCAAAGCAATCTTGCAGAAGTTTTGTTACACAAAAGGCCTTTTAGCAAGTCAATTTCTGTATACCAAAACCTCTCTCCACAAAGAACAAATGGTCAGGTCTAAAAGTGTCTGAAGGAACCATTTCCTGAGCATTTCTCCGCCACTGCAAGACTTCTGAACTTCACATAGGAAGAGCCACCCCAGAAAGCTCTGATTATTTACAAAAGATTACTTCAAAGCCTGGGTACCATCACTCTGGAGTTCATGCCAGAAACATGAATTTTCCCCTCTGCCCCTCAGAAAATAAGTGAAACGCTTGTACAGTGAAAACTCTAAGACATCGAATAAGAAATTGAATAAGATATCAGAAGATGAAAATGCTCATGGATTGGAAGGATATTGTTAGAATAGTTGTCCTACCTAAAGCAACCTTCAGGTTAAACACAATTCCCATAAAAAATTCTAATGCAATTATTCACAGAAATTCAGAAACAAATTAAATTTCATATGGAAATACAAAAGACCTAGAATAGCCAAACAATCCTGAAAATCAAGGGAAAAAAATGATGGAGATATCACCCAGTACCCATTACCCAGACTACAGGGTTTATTACAGAGCTATAGTTATGAAAACAGCATGGAACTGGCATGGAAACAGGTTCATTGTCCAGTAGAACAGTAGTGAGGACCCACAGAAAAACTCCCATTTCCAGACTCTACAATAAACTGATTTTGAGCAGGAAGCCAACAAAACACGTTAGAAAAAAGACAGAATCTTCCACAAATGGTGCTGGTCAAACTCGATAACTCTATGTAGAAGAATGAAACTCATCATTCATCTCTTGCTGTGCACAAAAATTCAACTCCATATGGATCCAGGGCTTCAACATAAGACACAATATATTGTCAGATAGATGAGAGAATAGATAAAATAATTGAACTCACTGACACAGGAATGAACTTTCTGAGCAGGATTATAGTATCACAGACATTAAGACCAATTAATAAATGAGACCTCATCAAACACTGGAATAAAGAGGCATCTTATAGAACAAGGAAAAATATTTACCAGCTATACATCTGACAAGAGGATTAATATCTATAATATATAAAGAATTTAAAACAGAAGAAGTTGAGGAGGAGGGTTACCCTGTAGGAGGACCAGCAGTCTCAATTGACATAGACCCCCAATTTCTCTCAGACACTGGATCACCAACCAGGCAGCATAGACCAGCTGATATGAGGTCCCCAACACATATACAACAGAGGACTGCTGGATCTGGGTTCAGTAAGAGAAGATACACCTAACCCTTAAAAGACTGAAGGCCCCAGGGAGTTTAGAGGTCTGGTGAGGTGGGGGATGGGGACATCTCATGGAAACGGTGTTGGGGTGGGGGGTAGGTATGGGATATGGAATGGTCAGAGAGTGGACCAGGAGAAGGATAAAATCTGAATGTTAAAAAAAATTAAGTAATTTTTTAAAAAAAAATCAAATAACAACAAAATGAACAACCAAATTAAAAAGAATCTATTCCACTAAATAGAAACAGGAGGAACACTACCCAATTCATTCTATGAGGCCACACTTACACTGATACCAAAACCTCAGAAAGACCCAACAATAAAAGAAAACTTCAGACCAATTTTCCTTATGGATATCAATGCAAAAATACTCAATAAAATTCTCGCAAACCGAATCCAAGAACACATCAAAACGATCATTCACCATGATCAAGTAGGCTTCATCCAAGGAATGCAGGGATGGTTTAATACCCGGAAATCCATCAATGTAATCCACTACATAAACAAACTAAAAGAAAAAAATCACATGGTCATTTCGCTAGATGCTGAAAAAGCATTTGACAAAATTCAATATCTCTTCATGATAAAAGTCTTGGAAAGATCAGAAATTCAAGGAGCATACCTAAACATAGTAAAAGCAATATACAGCAAACCAGTGGCCAACGTCAAACTAAATGGAGAGAAACTTGAAGCAATCCCACTAAAATCAGGGACTAGGCAAGGCTGCCCTCTCTCTCCCTATCTATTCAATATAGTACTTGAAGATCTAGCTAGAGCAATTAGACAACAAAAGGAGGTCAAAGGGATACAAATTGGAAAGGAAGAAATCAAAATACCACTATTTGCTGATGATATATATGATGGTATACTTAAGTGACCCGAAAAACTCCACCAGAGGTCTGCTACAGCTGATAAAAAACTTCAGCAAAGTGGCTAGATACAAAATTAAGCAAATTAGTAGCTTTCCTATACTCAAGGATAAACAGGCTGAGAAAGAAATTAGGGAAATGACACCCTTCACAACAGTCACAAACAATATAAAGTATCTTGGTGTGACTCTAACCAAACAAGTGAAAGATCTGTATGACATGAACTTCAAGTCTCTGAAGAAAGAACTCGAAGAAGACCTCAGAAGATGGAACGATCTCCCATGCCATGGGATTAATCCATCCCAATCCCATGGATTGGCAGGATTAATATAGTTAAAATGGCCATCCTGCCAAAAGCAATCTACAGATTCAATGCAATCCCCATCAAAATCCCAACTCAATTCTTCATAGACTTAGAAAGAGCAATTCTCAAATTCATATGGAATAACAAAAAACCCAGGATAGCAAAAACTATTCTTAACAATAAAAGGACTTCTGGGGGATTCAGCCTCCCTGACTTCAAGCTGTACTACAGAGCAGTAGTGATAAAAACTGCATGGTATTGGTACAGTGACAGGCAGGTAGATCAATGGAATAGAATCGAAGACCCAGAAATGAACCCACACACATATGGTCACTTGATCTTCGACAAAGGAACTAAAACCATACAGTGGAAAAAAGACAGCATCTTCATCAAATGGTGCTGGTTCAACGGGTGGTCAACATGTAGAAGAATGCAAATTAATCCATTCCTATCTCCCTGTACAAAGCTCAAGTCCAAGTGGATCAAGGACCTCCACATAAAACCAGATACACTGAACCTAATAGAAGAGAAAGTGGGGAAAAGTCTTGAATACATGAGCAAAGGGGAAAAGTTCCTGAACAGAACGCCAATGGTTTGTGCTCTAAGATCAAGAATCAACAAATGGGACCTCATAAAATTACAAAGCTTCTGTAAGTCAAAGGACACTGTCAATAAGACAAAATGGCGACCAACAGATTGGGAAAAGATCTTTACCAATCCTAGGTCCGATAGAGGGCTAATATCCAATGTATACAAAGAACTCAAGAAACTAGACTCCAGAGATCCAAATAACCCCATCAAAAAATGGGGAACAGAGCTAAAACAGAGAATTCTCAACTGAGGAAACTCAAAGGGCTGAGAAGCACCTAAAGAAATGTTCAACATCCTTAGTCATCAGGGAAATGCAAATCAAAATAACCCTGAGATTCCACCTCACACCAGTCAGAATGGCTAAGATCAAAAACTCAGGTGACAGCAGATGCTGGTGAGGATGTGGAGAAAGAGGAACACTCCTCCATTGCTAGTGGGAATGCAAGCTGATACAACCTCTCTGGAAATCAGTTTGTAGACCCTCAGAAAAATGAACATAATACTATCTGAGGACCCAGCTATTCCACTCCTGGGCATATACCCAGAAGATGCTCCAGCATGTAATAAGGACACAAGCCCCACTATGTTCATAGCAGCCATCTTTATAATAGCCAGAAGCTGGAAGCAACCTAGATGTTCCTCAACAGAGGAATGGATACAAAAACTGTGGTACATTTACACAATGGAATACTACTCAGCTATTAAAAATAATGACTTCATGAAATTCGCTGGCAAATGGATGGAACTTGAAAATATCATTCTGAGCAAGGTAACTCAGTCACAAAAGAATGAACATGGTATGTACTCACTGGTAAGCAGATATTAGCCCAAAAGTTCGGAATACCCAAGATTCAATTCACAGCAACTGTTGGGCTAAGTGTGGGGTCCCAGATGGAGGAATTGAAGAAGGGACTGAAGGAGCTGAGGGAATTTGCAGCCCCATGGAGGGAGCAACAGTGTCAACTGGTCAGGCCCCCCTGGTGCTTCCAGAGACTGGATCACCAACCAAAGAATGCATATGGAGGAGCCCATGGTGCTGGCCACATATGTGGCAGAGGAGGACCTTGTTTACCATCAGTGGGAGGAGAGGCCCTTTTGTCTGAGAGTGTTAGATGCCGCAGTATAGAGGAATGCCAGGGAGGGAAGACGGGAGTGGGTGGGTGGGTGGGGGAGCATGGTCATAGAGGCAGGGGGAGGAGTGAGGATGGCATAGGGGGTTTCCAAAGGGGAGACCTGGCAAGGGGAAAACATTTGAAATGTAAATAAAGTATCAAATTTTAAAAAAGAAATTTCTGCTGGATTCCTTAAGACTTTTAAAGTATAGGATCATATTTTCTGCAAGAAGAGGTAATTTACCTTTTTTCTATTTGTCTCCCTTTATTGCCATTCCCTTGTTTTTGGTAAGACGTCAGCACTGTGTTGAATGAGACGTGAAAGAATATCTCTCACTTGTTCCGGATGTTAGAGGAAATGAGCTCAGTATTTTCTCAGTTACCACAATATTTGCAACATGTCTGCTGGATATAGCATTTATGATGTGGAAGTATGTTTCTTCAGCTGATATTTTCTTCAAGACTTATAAAGAGAGGTTGCTATTTTCCAAAGTCCTTTTCCATAGCTGTTCAGATGATTGAGGAACCTCTGAAGTTGAGTCTAAATGTATATTTCATTTGTTAATTTGTATATTTTGAACTATCTGTATCTCTGGAATGAAAGTAAGTTGATCATAGCATATGGATTTTTTTTAGTGTGTTGGTGAATTTAGTTTTTGAACGTTTTATACTTGTTCTCTTTTATTTTTATCTTTGACAATTTCATACACGTGTGTATAATATACTGTGATACAACTTACCCTTTCTCCCCCCTCTTGTCCCACCCTCTCTCCCCCTCCCTTGTCCCACCCTCTCT
>JADRCH010000012.1:661475-687266 GCA_019843965.1 Rhynchomys soricoides
AAACAAAATCAGAATAAGTTTAACGGAAACAATTTACTATATAGCACTAATGCATTTTGTATCACAAAAAAGAGAGACTTTTGCTTTTTAGAGATATTGTATATTTTAAAGAGACTAAATGTCTCAGTGAGGGTTTCTATTGCTGTGATAAAACTTCATGACAAAAAACAACTTGGGAGAAGGGGCTTATTTCAACGTACATCTTATAGTCCATCTTCCAGGGAAGTCAAGACAGTAAGCTGAGGCATGAACCTCCAGGCTGGAGCTGATACAGAGGCCATGAGGGAACACTGCTTACTGGCTTGCTCACTCTGCTTTCTTACACTGTCCAGGACCACATGCCCTTGGGTGGCACCACCCCCCATTAGCTGGGACCACCCACATCAATCACTAATTAAGAAAATGCTCCACAAATGTGACTACAGACCTGCCTTATGAAGGCATTTTCTCAATTCTGATTCCCTCCTCTCAAACAACTCTAGCTTGTATCAAGGAAAAAACAAAACAAAAAAAAACCGAACCAAACAAACAAAAAACAAAACAAAACTCTGGATTTCATTAGTATCTATTGTGGGGTGGCCCTTTCTGTATCTAATTTTATTAACAGATCTTCTTTCTCTCCTTTGGTTAGTTAGATAAAGCATTCCTCCATCTTGTTTGTGTCAAAGAACGGAAACTATGTTTCACTGACGTTCTGATCCGGTTCTCTCCGTCTCCTCTTCCTCCGTCTTCGCCCTAATCTTCACTCCTTTCTTTCTAGTAGTGTTGTTTTCCTTACCCTACTCCTTTTGTTTGTCTTCTTATGGTTGATTTTGATACAGCCTCTCCTGTAGCTCAGGTTAGCTTTAAAATCACCACGTAATCAATAAGAGGCTTGTCTTGAACACCTAATTCTCTTCCTTCCACCTTTTGAGAGTTTTCTCATGTTTCTAAGACTGGAGGTACATTAAGTTATTAGAGATTTCTTTGATTTTTCTCCATATAGGCAAGCATAGCTATGAGCCTTTCACCTAGAACTGACTTTTCTGTATCTACTTCTGTTTTCTTTTCATTTAACTCTAGATTTTTTCAAAACTTTCTCCCTGCTTTCTTTAAGACCTACTGTTTATTCAGAATATATATTGTTCTAGTTCCTTCTTTTTTTCATTTCTGTATTCTTTTTGCTGGTTTTTAGATTTGTTGCTAATATATGGAATTATTTAAATTATTTTGTATTTGTTAAAAATTGCATTAAAAAACTAGCAAAGAGATAAGCATGCCACTTAGTGCTTTAAAAAAAACCCAACAATTTATCCACAAAGCTCAAGTAAATATAGAAATAATATTTCCATGCACTGACTATTTGTGCTAACAAGGAAAATAACTGAAGAATTACCTTGCAACACAGGGTGCAGTGACTACCAAAGACCACAGAACACGTACTGCCCAGGACTCCCAGAGGTCTCTGCGCCTAGTTGTAATCCCCACGAGGCCACCGCAGGACGGTTGAACCTTCCTGGAAAAAGGACCATGGACTGCTGTGAGCTCTTGTATTTTTGGTGAAGGGGTAAGACATAAGGGCTGCTGTATGATCTTAGGAAAATTTATAAAGTTCGCTGGTATGAATTCAAAGTTGTGATTTTGCAAGTCATTCCAAAATCCAAATGTATCAGTTTAACCATTGTTTATATTCCAGGGAAAGAGACGGTTGTTTATAAAAGGTAAAGTATAGTCAATCATAGACCATGAGATCCAAAGCACTGACAGCGTCACTAACTTGGCTTGTAAGATGCATGTTTGTATATTTGTGACTAAGCAGCTAAATACATGTCCATTGAAGAATTTCCTTTGGGGAAAAAAAAGTGAGCTTCCACAAATTACCTATATTTATTGTCATTTTATCTTTTAAAATATTTTCAAGACTTGGGGGTGAGTATATTACTTAGTGGGCAAAGTGCTTGCCAGCATTGGACCTGAGATTGGGTCCCCAGCACTCATTAAAGCTCATCACTAGAAGACATAGGCAGGAGGGTTCCCAGGAGTAAGACTAGACGAACGGTGCACTCCAGGTTCAAGAAACTCTGTTTTATAATAAGCTAGAAGGTGTAGCGAGGTTACCAGTTAGGAGCCCTTGGGACTGGGGGGTTTGGTTCCCAGCATTCTCACGCAGGCTCACAACTTCCTGTAATTCCAGTTCCGCTGGACAGAGTGCCCTCTTATGGTTTCTCCCAGCCACCAAGCATGCACGTGGTACACATGCACATGCAAACTTTAAGAATAATTAAGGGGCTAGAGAATGGTATGTTGGTTAACAGCACTTGTTGCTCTTCCTGGGAACCCATGTAGGGTTCCCAGCTTAACGTGGTAGCTATGCTACGTACAGGTGAAAGATGCGCATACACACGCATGCGCACAACACATACACAAATTTACAAGATTCAGAAGAAATCTATTTTAACAAGATATAGGTGTTAATATGGATTCATCTGCCAATATATGACTTAAACACAACTGGAGATGCTACATTCACAACACATGCTGTGAAATCGGAATCCCTGCGTGGAAATTTCTCTGAGTTTAGCCACTGATCTGCTGAATGGCTTGGGTGAGTGATTCGGACTTCCTCGTTTTAAATTTTTTTTATTACATTGATTGATGGGGACACACAACGCTTGCCATTCACATGTGTGGAGGTGAGAGGACTGCTTGTGGAGTCAGGCCTCCTTTTCCACCCTGTGGGTCCTGGGGATTGAACTCAGGTCCTCAATCTTGGCACGAAGTGAATGAGTGCCTTTACCTGCTAAGCCATCTTGCTAGCCCAGGAAACTCAGGAAGTTTTCTAATTCATATCTTCATAATATAACTAATGTATAACCTACCTCGCAATTCTGTGAGGACTGAAATGAATTCAACACATGCCCAGTGCTTAGAATAACACATAGTAATTACGTAGTAGGTCCCAAGAAAGCTAATGCCTATCAATTAAAAAGAGGTTTCCCCCAAAATAAGGATTTAAATAATATTTTTCCAAATTGAGTCTAATTCTCATAAAAAACTTATTTTTATTAAAAAGTGGCAATAACAACAGAAAACCTGGTGTATGTCTGTTTAATAAAGTAACTGTTTTCCTCTTGCTTAGACTGAAGTTTGATCTAAATTTAGTTGTTACATTATTAGTAATCGTAGCCTTTGTCCCATAATGTCCCTTTCCATGACAGGTATGTCACCCTGGCATTGTTTTTCAATAGTTTATAAATACTATCTATGGGTCAAACAACAAAATCACTCTTGTATGAAATGACTTGTAAGTAGTTTGTAAACTTTACGAACAAGATAACAAATGTGATATTTTATACACACATGACAACAGGTACAGATACTCTTCTGTATTTTACAAATTTATTATCTGTCTTAGAAGGATTTTATGGGTTTGGAATTTCAGAGGGCAACACTGAGGGCAATGATGTAAGCTGCTATAGAAATAAATAAAATAATATTTCCTTAAAAACATAAAATGCAAAATGATGCATTTTAAAAAATAAATAGAAGCTTCCAGGGATTTGGAAGGGAAAGAGGAAACTGGAGAGAGAATAAAGGAGTGTAGAGTGGGGGTTGGAGCGGTGGCTCAGTGGGTAAGAGCACTTGACTGCTTTTCCAGAGGTCCTGAGTTCAATTCCTAGCAACCACATGGTGGCTCACAACCATCTGTAATGGGGTCTAATTTCTTCTTCTAGTGTGCATGAAGAGAGAGCAGTTGTATATGTAAAATAAATCATTTTTTAAAAGTATAGGATAGATATGATCAAAATATATAAACATGTATGGATTGTCATAATGAACCGTTCTATTTAGTACCACTAGTATATACTAATAAAGTAGTATTAAAATGTACATTATAAAAGACAAGTTGAAAATAGAGAATCTGTTGTTATGTGAAGTCATTTAACTTTTAAAATGAAACTGAGAAATATTGGTTCATGGTAGTTTCCTTCTGATAAAAACATCAGTTCTTTTCAGAAAATCCTGTAGTTCCAATTATACAAAATGGTTGGCATTTGCCTCTTCTGATTGGATAGCATGTAGAAAAAGATATTAAAGTACACTTTGAATTAGTATGTCTTATTTTAAAGGACAAAAAGAAAACCTGCCTGCTATGGAAGATTTTGGTGACTTAACTCAGTCATCTGAAACAGCCTCAGACTATAGCAGGTCTCCCTGCCCTAATTATGAAGCTATATTGAAGCTAATTGAATGTCTTAGTCTGGAATGTAAAGGTAAGTCTACTGTGGATAGATCAGCAGCAACTCTACACACTGCTTAGCATGGTGCACCTCAGAGCACCGGATGTGTCTTGGTGCTGCCATGTTGGAGACATGCTATACATTTAAGAAGAAAGAGAATCAATCATACGCTATTAGCCGTGAATTTTATTCCTACTGTAATTTCTTCAGTGTGGGCAGCACACCCTGTCTTCTTAAAGCCATTGTTTCCCTCTTGAGCACTTACTCTGATTAGATCAGGTTATCCTTGTATGTTTTGAATCCCTTGGAGTGCCTTAGAATTGTTTCTCTGCTAACCTCATGCATCTCTTGAGACCACAGTCTACTCCACAACCCCAATCAGGTATTGTTAACAAGTAAGATACGATCGTGTTAACACCTTGCTTCAGAACAGCTGTTGCTCTACTTTCATTTATACTTCCTGTCTGTGTGTCCATCCTCTGCTCTAGAAGTTTGTTCTTGTAATGGAGCCTTTTGTTTTCTATAGTTTTCCTGAGTGTTCTTTATACAATGAACTGCACGTGTGCAGTGTACCATTTGAACGGTTTTACATATATGTTAAACATGCTTAGTCAACATATCAAGACAGTAACAAATCTACCACTTAGAACACTCTTTGTATTCCAGCTTTATAATCACTTATAAGATCAAACTGTTTCCATATTTGGACCATGTTTCATTCCCTCCCTTCACAAGCACAGACACCGTTAGCTGTTTTTAATTTCCCATGTATTGTAATATATGTAACATAAATTAATTTATAATGTTCAACATTTCTCCATGTGCTTATTGACATTTGTATGTTTTCTTGGAAACTACCATCCCCAGTCTTTTTGCCAAATCAAATAAGATTGTTTGATTTCTAATGTTGTTATATCTGTTCCAGATACCATTCCTTTATCAGCTGTATTGTTAGATAGGACTTCCTGCACTCCAGTTTTAGGGTTGTCTATGTATTCTCTTGAGACTGTCTTAAGTACTAGCTCTTCTTTTGTGCTGGAGAATGAACTCGGACCTACACATTATAGGCAAGCATTCTAGCATTGAACTACATCCTTTAACCTTAGTAACATAGATCACGAGTTTAAATTTTTATAAAATCCAATTCAGGTTTTGTTCAGTTGTGGATTTTGATTCAGGATAATATCTAATAAATCCTCATCGAGCCCAGTCTTTGTCTAGGAGTCTTATAGTTTTGGGTCCATTTTAAGTTTATATGCAGTGTAGGATATGGGCCAAGTTCATTGTGTGGTTGTATACAAGCAGTTGTCCTTGATCCAGATACTGTAAAATCTATCCTTTCTCCCCAGTACTCTCACGGTGCCTTTCCAAAGCAGCTTAGTTTTCAAATGTTCATTTTGCTCCTGTAGACCCTGTTGCTCTTCACTGATTTATTTGGCTTTCTTTGTATTAGTGTCACATTGTTTGGATTACAATATATCTCTTACATTTTAAATCAACCCCTGTTCTTACTATTTTTTTCAGAGTAATTTTTATAGTCTAGATCTCTTGCATTTCCATACAGTTTTTTGATAGATTCCTTTTACTTTGTGTTTGCTTTTGTGTAGTGGTAAAGATTAAACATAAACCTTTGAATATACTCCTTAAATACCTATCCATTGATGTAGATGCTAATTTGAAATCGACTTGCCAATTAAAAATAAAGTTTGGCCGGGCAGTGATGGTGCACGCCTTTAATCCCAGTACTTGGGAGGCAGAGGCAGGTGGATTTCTGAGTTCGAGGCCAGCCTGGTCTACAGAGTGAGTTCCAGGACAGTCAGGGCTACACAGAGAAACCCTGTCTTGAAAAACAAAAAAACAAAACAAAAATTAAAGTTTGTAATTATGATAACTATTAGACAGTTGAGCATTAACATCTTAGTAAATCTTCAAACTACTAAGCAATAGTTTGCATTTATTTGCTTGAGTAACATTTTATATTTTCATGTCATTAATATTCCTATGTTTTGTGCATTAGATATGTGGTTATATATGTGTATATATATCATGTAGTAGATATTTCTATATTTTTGATGTTTTACTTGTATTTCACATATTTTGATAAAATAATATTCACTTTGTGAAGTAGCATTTTATTTTAGATAACACATAGGAAAGCATCTTTACTTGTATTTATGGGGCTCAGAAGCATAGCATTTCAATACATGTGCACTGTATGTATAATTGCCAAAACATAGTTTTTGTAGACCTTTAACCTCAAATGTTTGTCATTTCTTCCCGATGAGAACATTGAGAGCTGTCTCTACCAGCCATTTTAAGATACTGAGTTAATGTAAAGCGTAGTTGTCTTATTGTGCTATGTGGATACGGAAGCAACTTTCCTCAGCCCCCTTTGTATACCTTCTATCTGTTCAGTATTGGAATGGAGGAATGGGACAACATACAGCCATTCATATATAAAAGGTACTCTCATCTTTTATTCCCATATTGCTTTCTCCCTGATTCAGATTCTGGTAGCCTATTAAAAATTCAGAACACAATTCATTCATATAAAAGGTTAATACAGCTGAGAAATGGTCACTGCAAAGTGCTTCGAGGGAAACTACAAGCGGCGGAGAGTGAAGTCAGTGGACTCCGTAGGAAGCTTGCACGCACAGAACGTGAACAACTCAAACAAGAACAAGAACTCTGCAGTGTGAGGTATGACAGCTCCATTCCAAAGATGTCTGACAGTTACAGGACAGCTTAGAGGTAGAGTCCGTGACTAGTGTATGTGAGGTCCTGGGTCTTATCCCTAGGACTACACCAGAGAATATCAAATTCAAGGCCAAATGCAGGCTGGGATACATGGGAAACACTGAAGAAGGGGAAGAGATGGAAGGTGGAGCTGTGGGGGAGGGGAGAACGGGGGGGAGGAAGGAGAAAAGGAGAAAGAAGAAAAAGCATCAGCAACAGCAGCATTTGTAGTCTGTGGAATAGGAAATTTTATTGGCACAAAAAGTCAGCAATCACCTCAAAGGGAATAATAGTTTATTCTGGAGCCAGACGTAAGTCGCCATGGCCCCAAATACCAACATGGTCACAATATCATGGAATTTTTATAGTAAAAGAAAAGAGAACATCATAAATTAAGGTATTTTAAAAATACATTGGTGGGGACACTCAGGCAAAGAGGCTTGACTGCAGACGCTATCCTTGCTGAGCCATCTTGCTGGCCCTGAATGCGTTGAGGATAAGGAGCAGTGGCAGATGTGATGGGTTCCATATGGACTAAGTACAGCATTATTTTTCTCCCCTTCCATTAAACTTCCTATACTTCCGATACTTAGCATTTATACTTCCCCTCTCTGGTACTTACTTTCCTAATTTAAAAAGTGAGATATGGGAAGGAGCCTTCCAGTTTCCATTGGTGGCAGGAGACCTCTGCCTGGGCCACCAGGGCTCCATAGCCAAATAGTGCCAGGAGAAAGCCAGACTTCCAGGAGTGTGGGCAAGCCTGTCTGCTCAGAGGGACCCACCTGGAATCTCCAGGACACAGGGACTGAGAAGTGGTTTCTGGTTTCTTTTGGTGGCTGGGGAGCAGATCCTGTGACACAGGGCTCCATACCCAAATAGTGCCAGGAGAGAGCTGGTATCCCAGGAGCGCCAACACACCTTCAAGCATAGGCAAGACCACCACTTCTGTTCAAATTCATTGGATCAAGAGGGACACTTGCAGAGCCATCAGGACACAGGAACCAAGGAACAGCTGGGGACTAGATCCTTCTGGTTTCTATCTGCACCCCAGAGCTGACCCTGTACCACAGCTCTCCAAACCAAAATTCCTCTCAGAGAGAACTGGTCTTTGAGGAGTACTGACACCTAGGCTTACAGGAAAGACAAGCCACAGTCAGAGAGAGTAAGACCAGCTAACACCAGAGATAACCAGATGGCGAAAGGCAAAGGCAAGAACATAAGGAACAGAAACCAAGGCTACTTGGCATTATCAGAACCCAGCTCTCCCACCACAGCCAGCCCTGGATACCCCAACACACCAGAAAAGCAAGACTGGGATTTAAAATCACATGTCAAGAGAATGATAGAAGATTTTAAGAAGGAAATAAATAACTCCCTTAAAGAAATACAAGAGAACACAGGTAAACAACTGGAAACCCTCAAAGAGGACACACAAAAATCCCTTAAAGAATTACAGGAAAATACAATCAAATGGGCAAAACTACTGGAAAACACAATCAAACAGATGAAGGAAATGAACAAAACCATCCAGTACTAAAAACAGAAATAGAAACAATAAAGAAATCACAAAGCGAGACAACCCTGGAGTTAGAAAACCTGGGAAAGAAATCAGGAGTCATAGATGCAAGCATTACCAACAGAATACTAGAGATGGAAGAGAGAATCTCAGGTGCAGAAGATACCAAAGAAAACATGGACATGACAGTCAAAGAAAATGCAAAAAGCAAAAACCTCCTGACTCAAAACATCCAAGATATCCAGGATACAATGAGAAGACAGAACCTGAGGATAATAGGTATAGAAGAGCGTGAAGATTCCCAAATTAAAGAACAAGTAAATATCTTCAACAAAATTAGAGAAGAAAACTTCCCTAACCTAAAGAAAGAGATGGACATAAATATACAAGAAGCCTATAGAACGCCAAATAGACTGGACCAGAAAAGAAATTACTCCCATCACATTATAGTCAAAACACCAAATACACAAAATAAGGAAAGAATATTAAAAGAAGTAAGAGAAAAAGGTCAAGTAACTTATAAAGGCAGACCTATCAGAATTACACCAGACTTCTCACCAGAGACTGTGAAAGCTAGAAGATCCTGGGCAGATCTCATACAGACACTAAGAGAACACAAATGCCAGCCCAGGCTGCTGTACCCAATAAAACTTTCAATTTATCATAGATGGTGAAACCAAAATATTCTATGACAAATCCAAATTTGCACAATATGTTTCCACAAACCCAGCCCTACAAAGAGTAATAGATGGAAAATGCCTACTCAAGGAGGGAAACTACATCATAGAAAAAGCAAGAAAGTAATCTTTCAACAAACTCAAAAGACAATAGCCACACTAACACAAAAATAACATCGAAAATAACAGGAAGCAACAATCACTATTCCTTAATATCTCAACATCAAGGGACTCAATTCCCTAATAAAAGACATAGACTGACAGACTGGATCCATAAACAGGACCCAGCATTTTGTTGCATCCAGGAAATGCACCTCCATGTTAAAGACAAACACTACCTCAGAGTAAAGGTCTGGAAAACAATTTTTCCAAGCAAATGGTCCCAAGAAACAGGCTGGAGTAGTCATTCTAATATCGGATAAAATTGACTTTCAACCAAAGTCATCAAAAAAGATAAAGAAGGACGCTTCATACTCATCAAAGGAAAAATCTACCAAGAAGAATTCTCAAATCTCAACATCTATGCCCCGAATGCAAGGGCTTCCACATTCACAAAAGAAACTTTACTAAAGCCCAAAGCACACATTGAGGTGTGGCTCAGATTAGATCTGGATTAAAGAACTGGATTAAGGATTTGTCTTCCTACCTCAAAGACCCAATTAGAAGTAGATCTTAAGCAGAAATGCTCCTCAGCTGTGCCCTCCATGTTGGGGTTTTAGTTAATTCCAGATGTAGTCAAATTGACAACCAAGAATAGCCATGTATCTTCCTTCTGCCAACCCCTTTCTTATCTAGGTTGTTACCAGAAGTTTTCATCCCTAATCAGAGAGGGCCTGCCCTCAGCAATTAAGGCAACCAGGACAGTTTTTTAGTTCAGATTCCCTGCTCAGGTTATCCTACTTTGTTGCAATTTGACATTTAAAAGACATCATAATAGTCATGTCCATCTTATAATAAAAAATGAATTCATTCCACATCAAGTCTCTGAAGGAAGGTATCAACAGTTCCAAGACTGGAGGTTCAAAGACTCTTTGTTAGCTCTTACAAATAAAGAACAAGTTATAGACACAAAACATGGCGTGAAAAAAAAGTCTATTCCAAAATGGCAGATTCAAGGTATAGCA
The DNA here is from genome assembly GCA_019843965.1 of Rhynchomys soricoides. Lineage (NCBI taxonomy): Eukaryota > Metazoa > Chordata > Mammalia > Rodentia > Muridae > Rhynchomys > Rhynchomys soricoides. The sequence continues at coordinate 671,749 of JADRCH010000012.1, forward strand.
ATGAACAGTGACACCACAGCAAAGCCAAAATCCAGCATGGCAAACACCAAATCCTGAAGCTTCTTGTCTGCCATCTGGGGCTCCTAAGGTACCAGCTGGGCTCCACATAGCATGGGTATTCCTAGTTCTCCAGCTCCAGGACCACCTCCAGTCTCCTGGGCCACAGCTGTTCTGGGTGCTTAACCTGTGATTCTAGAATATCCACTATCCTCGGGTCTCCATAGAAACTACACTTCTTCATATGTTTATAAAGTAGTTCTCTTGCAGGGCCTTTGAATCTGCCACAGACTGTGGTCTAACTAACCCAACAATGGCTGGCTGTGAATGAAAAGTCCAAGAATCCAGTAGTTGCTCATTCCATGAGGCTGGATGTCTCAGCTAGTTTTCAGTATATGCTGGAATCCTGAAGAAGTATGCTCTAATGCCAGTGAAGGAATGGACTTGCTATCAGGGCTAGAGCAAGCAGGCAGAGAGCAAAAGCTTCCCTTTTCCATAGGCTTGGAACATAGGCAGAATAAAGCCAAAATAGCATACTAACTGCTCCTGACCCAGTTTCTGAGCAAGTCCTCATTCCAGTCTGAAACTTAGAGAGCCAGGACGCCACTGCCTACGTTTCTATCAGCATTCTTTTCAGCTCCCACTGAGATGGCCTTCGCTGCTCTCTAGACTTGATGAACCCCTCAATTCTGTATCTTTCATGTGTGGAAAATCAGTACCACAAGGATGCTGCTGCCAGGCTGGAGATGCTTTCCTCCCTTGGACAACAGCTTCTGTGTACTAACTCTTTCCTAGGCAGTTGCTTTGAAGGATCAAGGAATCTCTTCTGTCTTTAAGTGAACTTGGGTCTTCACAAGATGGAGCCTCCAAAGAGTGGGACTTTGCCCCCAGGACATCTTTCCTGTGGCCCCATTGTAGCATAGGGAGTTTCTTTCTCTTAGGTGGAGCTGAACTCTTCAACAATTACAGTGGTTTTCTCAGCACCAACTTGAATACTCTCCTCTCTTGAAATTTTCCCTGACAAATAAGTTAGCCTTTTGTCATTAAATTCTTCTTGACTTAGGTTCTTAAAACACAGGCAAAATAAAGCCATAGTATTGCACAAATGGCCTCTGACCCAGTTTCTGAGAGAGTCCTTGCTCCGCTCTGAAACCTCAAGAGCCAAGGCCCAACTGTCTACGTTTCTTTCAGCATTGTTATCCAGCCCCCACTGAGATGGCTGCTTAAATCCTTCTTACAGCATTCATGGGTTTTTTTGACCACCAGTTTCGAACTTTTGGACAATTTCTCCTGCAAACCAGTTTTAAAGGCCTGCAAAACACATGGTCAGATTTAACACAACAATGCCCCTCTTCTCGATATCAAATTCTGTCTCTGTTTCTTTTTCTTTTGCTGTGATTAAACTATTTTGCAATCAAGTTAATGGAGACATTGTTTATTTGACTTACAGTTCCCGGATATGTTCCATCTAGCAGGGAAATCACAGCAGCAGGAGCTTGAGAAATCTGGTCATAGAGCATGTACAGTCAAGAAGCAGAGGACAATGAGTATGAGTGTTCAGCTTGCTTTCATCACTTTATACAAACCAGGCTGACCTGCCTGCCAACAGTCAGGCTGTATCTTCCCACACTAATTTATGTAATCAAGATAACCCCCAACAGGCATGCTCAGAAGCTCATCTCCCAAGTGGTTCTAGACTTTATCAAGTTGACAATATTAACCTTCACAGTCTCTTGGCATATCTGTGAGGGCTTATCTGGGTTAGGTTAGTCGAGGTTGGAAGACACAATTTGAAAGTGAACAGCAGCCTTCCATGGGATGGAGTTCTGAACCAAATGAAAAGGAGAAAATGAACTCAAGGCTAACGTATTATCTCTATCCTTCCTGACTATGGTTGCCAAGTGGCCAGCTACCTCAAAGCCCACTACCATGGTTTCCCTGATACGCTGAACTGGACACCGGGGCTGTGAGTCCATCCTTAGTTTGCTTTTGTCAGGTATTTATTTTATCACAGCAAGGGAGAAAAGTAACTAACACAGAAAATTGGTAACAAGATATAGGGCAATTGAGTAAAATTAATGGTGCATGTGTTAGGCCTGTCGAGCTGATTTATAGGAGGAATGCCAAAGAGTGTGCAGCAGTAAGATGAAAAACAAACAAACAAAACCACAGGGTACTTCCAGCAAGCAGAGCTTAATAGACCAGGCTTCTGAAGTTTGGAAACAAGCCTACCTAGAGAAAGGAGTTTTGTCCAGAACTCCCATCAGGTGATCCCAGACTGACTTCTACCTGCCTACCAATCAGCCAACATACCGTTGCACCTCCTGGCATGATGCTGAGTCTGACATGGAACTCCAAGTAGTTCCCCAAGACCCAGTCCACCCATCCATCAACTCACTGTGCCATCCAGCACTGCATGGAATCCAACCTGGAGCTACAGGTATATCCCTCAGAGCCTGTCTGCCACCGTACCTACTGAGATACCCTGGGAGCACACAATAGTCTGTGTTTGATCCTGGATAAAATCCTCTAGTATGTCCTCCCTCTCACTCACATCTACGTGAGGATGGTGTGGTATCCTGCACCGTGCCCCACAGAACACTTCCTACTCCCATTGTGAAACCACCCCAGCTCTCCAAGTCTGAAGTGGGAAGCCCAAATTCCTCTCCAGAGCTGGCCAGCTTCTTGGAGAGCTTTAACAACACATGACAATTTATCAATACAAAGTACATGTGAAAGGAAAACTCAGTGGTTTACAGTGGACAGGAAGTTTGCTGGGGAGTCTAGTGACAACTGGCTGGGGCCAAAGCTCCTGTCCTCTGTATGACCTACATAAAGTTGCTCAAACAAGTCATATATTCTGGGTTATCCATTGGGAGAAGACTGATAAGAGGCAGAAAGCATTTCTTCCTTTCAGTGTTCTGTAAGAAACAGAACGTTGATTTTGGTTCCATTCTGGTTTCTTTACATTTCGTACGGTTGTGTGTGGATCCAGGTAACAGAAGTGTCTGCCTTGGCTGGTCTGACGTTCTCCATGACTAGTCTTGGGGTGACCAACTGCTTGAAAACCTGTACCCAGTTTGTGTGTGTGTGTGAAGATGGAGGAGAGATATCAGAAGGGGCAACAGGGAGTAAGCATGCTTCAGAGGAAGGTCAGGAATACTCTAGAACCTTTAGAATAATAAACCAATATGTGACAAGCCAGGCAAAAGAAACATTTTCTAACAAACTGCATTCCCAACATAAGCATTTTAAACTGTAGGTTTACTTTAAAACAAGAAGAGGAAAAGAGAAAAAATGCCGTCTGGGTTTATGACAAAATGAAGGAGCAGCTGAGAGAAAAAGAAGAGCAATATAATAAAGAAGTTAAAGTGAAACAAAAACTTGAAATTCGCATTAGGGAACTGGATGTGGAACTGAAGACCGTGAGAAATAATCTTAACAATGTAAGTAAATTGTTTAAGCTTTGTAAGGTTGCAAGTGTGTGTCAGTCTGTACTCATGATAAGCAGAGTCAAGCAGGAAGAAATACGTTTAAAATTATATTCTGCTTTTACGTCACTAGTGTTCCCTTTCAATATATATTGAATTTAAACATATAACCATATGGTATTTGCAGATGGGGATATGATCTGAGATATGTGCTTGGCATACTGATCCCGCAGTCATCAAAAGTGTGCGCTCACACAAGTGTAGTACATCTAACTCGTCACCCAGGCAATGCAGTCATAGTCTTATGGCTGCTGTAAATGGGATGCATCCTTGGCTCTCTCTTTAGGCTTACTGTGGAGGCTTAGGTCACGGAAACTCAGTTGTGTCCAAAGCCACCCTGAGCTGATGGATTCCAAGTCTGTTATTTCATGTTCACAGGAATAAGGAGATGGGGACAAGAAGACAAGAAAAACACAAATTCAGTAAGAGAAATTGAGAATGAACTCAGGCTCCAAAAGAGAAATACCCTTGTGTTGCCCTGACCATTTGTATTGCCCTTGTCTTTTGTGGGTTTTATGGAGAGAATTCAACAGAGTCTGAGGTAGGCTCTATAGAGATTAGTCGATTTTTGTGCACATCACAGACTCGGCTAATGAGAAGTCTATATTCCCTATGTACGCAGTCTTGGCTCTACCAAAAAGCTATTCGTTAATTTAGGGAAGGGGTTACACGTGGTACATGAGTATCTGGCAATCCACCAGGGGTCCTGTCCTCACAACCACAGAGCTAGCTCCAGTCTCAATGTGGGAACACTATGTGCTCTTATGTGGTATGTGACTATATTATTTAAGTTTTTAAATAAAAATGAAACCACAAGTGCTGGCAGTCATCTAAGAAACTGGCAAGCTCATTTCCTGGGTTAAGCTAAAGGCTGAGCATCTAGAAAAACAACAAAAGCCAAAGCAATGGAGTAAGCAAAATAAGCAAAAGGAACCCCTCAGGATGGGTGGGACCCTGAAGCTAAGAGACTGCTAAATAGACTCTGGGTTGGATATTCTACAGGCCCTCTACGTCCTCCTGTTTCCCCGATTGGTCCTACCTAGAGACCCTTTCCTGTGCCTTACCACGTTTCTCCTCGCGGTGTCTTCTTGGAACAAGAGGCTTCCATCTTGGGGAGCAGAATACTGTTTTCCTTGTATACCTCCCTCCCGTCAAGTCACCTTCTGGCGGGGGACGGGGGGGGGGCGCAATGGCAACTCTAGCTGCCTCATGCTGAGGAGGGCAGAGTCTGGGTGGTGGTGGTGGGAGTGGGTGGAGGTGTTGGTCCGAGGCAAAAGGAAGCCTAGTGAGGCAGGAGGGCTCCTGGAGCTGGATCAGGGGTTTGCAGTGAAATTCTGGATGAGAGTGCTCTTTGAGATTCACCGGTAGGAGCAGAGGGAAGGAAGGGCTGAAGCAGAGAACATTAGAGGTCGCCACACCGTTGCGCAGAGCAGTACTACCATCCCTAGATGAATCCCATATCAGCAAGCATTGAACGACGTTCCAGAGGGCGTAGCAATGGTGATAAAATACTACTACTCATCTAGGTCATAGATGGCACCCCGAGGCCCTCCACTGGGTCCATTCAGTGCTCAGCTTGCATCTTCTTCCTCCATTATCCCCTTCAGGTATCTTATCCGAGACTGGCATTCTTGAACTCAACATGTATCCCGAAAATGACCTTGAACTCCTTATCTTCCTGCCTCTACCTCTTGAGTTCTTGACTCACAGGCATGTTTCACAATTCTGGGTTTTACAGTGAGTTCAAGGGCCTCATGCAAGCCTCGACCAACAGAGCTATGTTCCTAGCACCAAGTTTTTGGCTCTGCAGTTGAAAGGGGTAGCTATCCTTTAGGCAACTAAACTTTGAGTAATTCATGTAGGAGGCAGGTTCATGTGGGTTTTACGGGTTCTTTGAGCACCTTTTCAAGGTTTGTCTGTTAATATGGCTTTAGACTCGTTCCCCCCAAACCTTACTTACCTACCATGAGGTATAAGAATATAAAATGTCTCTAAATGTGTCTCTAGGTTTTAGAGGAAAGAAACTGCATCGAGAGGCAACTTTTGCAAGAACAGAACACCAGAATCTTACAGGATGAGATTCTGGCAAATCACCTTCACAAACAAAAAGAGCTAAAAATCGCACAAGAAAAAATTAGTTCTCAGGTATTTCTCTAGTTGCCTTCAAGTCACTACAGATCACTTTCCAATATCCTATGTGGATATCCTAAATACATACCTTGATGTGGGCATAGCTCTTTTTCTTTTTCTTTTTTCTTTTTTTTTTTTAGCAACTTGGATAAAGTAATGTTAATTCAAGTCCATTTGTGTACAGCATAGTGACCTCATCCAAACGTTAAGCAAGTCCCACTTTAGACAGCATAGAATAATGCCTTTGTCCCTGGCTTCCTCCGAAGAAAGGGTTTTGGTTATTTCCCATAAGAATGCATCTTTCTGTTGTCACAAAAGCCTTGCTAGTAACAATGTATCATCTGCTTTGGGGCACGACTTCACTCTCACTCTGCTAATGGAGACATTTGATTATTTGTTTCAACATTTGATAAAGGGGAAAAATACAGGCAACAGAGATCATATTTTAGATGTCATTTCTTTCCTTTCCAGAAGAATAACAGTTTGCTACAATTCTTTATGTCACTACAAAGAGCTTTTGACAAGGATGGACTCTAATGTAGATGGAGAACTGCTCTACTGCCAAGTCTCACCTAGAACAAAGGCTTTATTTCTGTACCATGATTTCTATGGTGCTGTGGCTGGAGTCCAGGTCTTCACACACGCTATACAGTAACCTCAGAAGTGAATATATTTATTCCATATTTTTTCAAGATAACACTATAAAAAGGCCATTATGGTTTTCTCAAAAGATATTTAAAGTGTTTGAAAGATGAGGCATCTCCTTGTCATTTTAGATATTTTACAGCACAGAAATGGTAGGAATAAGTATGGTATTTATATCCTAAGTAAATCCATTAAAAATTATCTAGACTCTGTCAACTGGAACATTGGAAAGCAATTTTATGTAGATATAACACTACATATATAACAGATGTACCATGTAATTTCGACACTTAATATACAGAATTCACTGTTTTTTAATGTGCACACGGAGTTCATAACCACTTCCACCATCACAGGCAATTTTAAAACATTTTTATGATTTTGAAAAGAAACCATAAACTCTTATCTGGGAAACCCCTAGAGACTGGCTCCTTCCTCTTCTCCTGTGCTAGAAACCCACCAATCTGTTCCTTGTCTCTTTAATCTCTCTGTTCTAGAAATAGAGTCCCATGAAATTAGTTCTTCTTGTGTGGCTTATCTCTCTTAACCTAATGTGATGCATTATCAAGTGTGAGTACTTTTTCACTTCTGTTTATTCTGCATCTGTGGCACTTCTCCGTTCACTGGCTGTCAGATGTCAAGGTTCTGCCTGCTGGCTGTTGTAGTTAACTTCTCTTTTGCCATGAAGAGGCACTATGACCAAGGCAACTTAGAAAAGAAAGACTTTACTAGGGCTTATGGTTTCAGAGGGTGAGTCCATGACCATCCTGGTGAGGAGCATGACATCAGACATGACACTGAAGTAGTAGCTGATAGCTTATATTCTTATCCACAGCGGAAGGCAGAGAGAGGGGGAGAGGGAGAGGGAAAGGGAGGGAGAAGGGGAGAGGGAGAGGGAGAGACAGAGAGACGAAGACTGGGAATAGCATCTCTCCTAATCCTTACCAAATAGTTCTATCAACTGGGGAGCAGACATTTAAACGTATTAGCCATTTTCACTCAAACCACCACACTGACTGTTACTGAAAATACTTCCATGAACTCTCATTTATAAAGTACTGGTACAATACGGATATCTCCCCATTTCTCTTCTTTTGCTCTTGCTGACTTATTCTGGTTGTTTGTTTGCTTGCTTGCTTGGGAGTACAGGGTCTAATGCTGTAGCCATGATAGATATGGAACTCAATATATAGACGAGTAAGCCTGGAACTCACAATGAGTCTCCCGCCTCATCCCCCCAAAGGCTTGGATTCTAGGCATAAACCACTGTACAAGGCTACATGTCTCATGCTGTTAAATACATGTGCTTGCCTGTTGTTAGGATAGCATTAGCTCTTCAAATCTAAGTCAGTAACTACACAGAGGCTTGCACAGCCATATTTATTGTGGCATTGTTTATAACAGTCAACTTAAGGACTCATCTTATATGTCCATCAGTGGATAAAGAAAAAATGGTATCTATACACAGTGGAATTTTATTGTGACATCAAGAACATATACATATATATGTGTTCTCATGGTGTATGTGAATGCTATGAGAGAGACAGGAAGACCATGTGGGAAAGTGAAGGGGTTGGCAGAGCCTACAGGATAAAGAGAAAGACAGAAAAGGTCATTGCTGGATAGGGTTAAATATGGTCAACGCACATGGTATGTAGAGATGAAAATGTATTTTTGAAATTCACCACTACACACAGTGAAAATACGCTAATAGCTAAAAGAAAGAAAAAGAATAAAATGACATTTTTCATACCACAGCAATATAATTACTTAAGACACTGACATAATAAGGCTCTCATTGTAAATATGTTAAGAAATTAAATACAAAATTAATAGCACTCACATTAACAGTGAAAAATTGCCTTGCATTTATCTCACTATGCATAAAGACTGGTCATCATTCATCGTTCTGCAGTTGGAGCTGAGATTTATAGATGTGTAGTAATTTACCAACTCAAGTGCTCTGGAGACAGCGTTTCTCATGTGCCTTCATTCCACATAATCCCCAGTATTCATCAGAGCACACCCTAAAGCATCCCAGCATGAGCAGTGACTGGGAATGAACTGATTCAGGAATAATCTTGATTTCACATTACAGTCCAGCATTTTCAGCCCATTGGCTTTTGCCCATCTCTGATGACCATGTCTCTTGCATATTACTTAATCCAAGAGGAAACATTTGCTTTATGCTACGTCACCACTGACCACCAAGGAGTCCTGAGAACAAATGGGTCATAAATAATGATAAGCTGACAAAAGTACCATTGGTTAGTGATATTATGGTTTCATAGGGTGTTAAGAAATTAATGGTGAGCATGAAGCTCACCATTTGTTGCTCTCTCAGAGGAAAGAATGGTTCAGTCCACTTCACAGAGATTATTTCTTCCACTGGCATGCCACTTACCTAGATCAAGTTTTAATAAAACATAAAGCATAATAATAATGCCAATGCAGTATCAACCTATTAAGTTCTTGATGTATGTGCTATAATTTAGCCTTACCAATCACTCAATAAAGCATATAGTATTATTGACTCCAGTTTACAGAGAAGAAATAGACATAGCAAAGATAACTTATTTGGGACCACATAGCCAGTAATTGTTGAGTCTGAGCTTCAGACTCAGCATTTAGACTGCGAATGACTATCATCATTGAAATAGCAGCAGTCATTTATATATGCATGAACATTTCAGATCACACTCGAGGTAATCTTTGGAATGCAACAATTTAAGTTGGCCCCATGGGAGAGGTCTTGTTTCCCTCCATTGTATCAATTTTTGTTATTTTCAGTGTTACTGTGGCTTGAATGGAAATGTCTCATGTGTGTAGTACTTGGTCTGTTGTGATGATCCGTGAAACCTTGAGGAAGCGAGTCCTGGATGAAGGAAGCGGGTTCGGGGAAGGAGGTCTTGCGGCACATAGCCTGGCCCAGATTCATTACATGACTGCTTCCTGATTTATAGACACACAGCAAGCTGTACGGCAGATTCTTGCTCCCATGTATTGAACCCCAGCTGCCATGTCTTCCTCTCTATAAAACTGAAATGAAATACATTTCTATTCTCCTAAGTTTTATATCTTGGCAGGTTTAATATCACAGCAAAGAGGAAAGAAACTAACTGAAAATTGGTACCAAAATGTGGGGCTATCTCTGTAAGAAACCCAGGCGTGTGGTTCCTGGGCCTTTGGAACCGGTTTGCTTTGACTGTTGTGAGTGGAGTTTCTTTTTGCAGTCGATGATAGCAACAACACAGAGAGAGATGTACAACCAGTCAGTACGCAGCATGTAAGAGACTGTGATGTGTTCGGCTCTAAATGGGACATCTGTTTCACATTCCCTCTCAGAACTCATTGCAGAAAATGGGCAGAAAGATTGTAAGAGCCAAGACAATTGGCACCCAGAGCAAAGCAGTATTTACCAGACATGACAGGGTCATTTCAAGCATGAACTCACAGAGGCGGTGACTGCAAGCTGAAGGCCTGCACAAGAGCTAGCCCAAGTCCCAGTATGGAAAGATGAGGGCTTAGCATTTCCCTCAGCTACAAGGTCTGCCAGGATGTGAGCCAGCTCCCCCCCCCCCCCCGCCACACCAGCACCCAGGATGTGAGCCAGCTACCCATCCCCCCCCCCACGCCAGCACCATGGGCCTTACATACCATGATGGAATGTATTCCTCAAATCCTGAGTGAGCACAAAAGGAATCCATTATTTCTGTAAAATGTTCTCATACAGTCACACAGAAAGTAACTAATACAATAATACGTAAACTAACAACAATACTTTTTTTTCAGTCCTAATGGAAGTATCTTACACAGAGAGTTCCAGGACAGCCAGGGCTACACAGGAAATCTCTATCTCAAAACAATAAACTTTTTAAAGGACTATTGGTGTTATTTAGGTTTTGTGAATTATAAATGCTCTGTGTTTTGTTGTAAGGAATGCTTTTGGATGTGTCTATAATAATTTAGGTAATTTTGCAGTAGCAGCAACAACAAAAAGTATCTATACATAGTGAAGGGTTACTGTATCCACTGATATTTAAGCACAAAACCTAGCATGGGCACATTTATACCAGATTGTTAATAAAGGATTTTTTTTCCTTTGTTTTAGTTACAAGAAGCACTGGACCAACACATACAGCCCACCCAATGCCCTAAGAAGATGCATGACTTCATACAAAAGTACAAGGCCGCATGCAAAATGACTTGAGTATTTACAAAGCAAACAAATAGTGTGGTATGAGAATCATACCAGTCACGACAATTTATGAGGCTTATTCGTAACTTACTTGAAATACATAATTTAGGCTGGGGCACAGTTTAGTAGCATAATAATTTTCTGCAAATCTTATGTTTGCTTTGTTATTCACAAAACAAAGCTAGAAAATGATACATTTATTATCTTACCTTTTATTTTTAAGAATTTAAATAACTATTATTTAAGATGTGAGTTGACACATTACGTGATGTTTTTAAAATTGGCGTGTGGGAGTAACTATTCTAAAATGTACATTGTAGACTTGGACTTGAAAATCACAAGTTAAAAGCAACAGCAAGAAAGCAAGCGGAGAAAATTGAACAGTTAAAGAAAAATCTACTAAGTGAATTTTTGGTAAGTTATTCTCTTACTTCTTGTAATAAAAAAAAAAAAGAAAGTTTTACTTCTCTATTATTAGGAATGTTGCATGCTCCAGCAGTGAGGTCAGCGATCCAACAAGGAGATGCGGGGTCAGCGACTGATGTAAAGCAGGGGTACTCACTCACACACACACACACACACACACACACACACACACACACACGTGGTTGACAAAATGAAGCTCCAGCAACTTTATTTTTTTCTCCCACAGTCCTCAGAAAAACCTTCCAAGGAATACATCAATTACAATGTGCGTACATTCTATTTTCTTTAAGTGAATTATTACAATAAACGTAAGTAAAAAAAACAAACCAGCATGTTCCCCAATACATTTACATGATTAAACATTTCTTGCATTGCAGGTGAAAAACAAATCATTACCAAGGACCCACGTACATTCATGTCTAAGTAAATTGTTATAGATTAACAAAGTGTAAGCAAGTGATGTATTTTTCTCAGACAGTTCTCTTCCTGGCAGGTTGCAGTTTGCAGTTAGACAGAAAGGACAAATCATTAAATCATTTTTATATTTATCTCAAAAGATAATTTTATAAAATGTCTTAAAAGAATCACAAATCTAAACATATATATATATATATATATATATATATATATATATATATATATATATTCAACCATTTCTACTTTAAATCCTTAGGGTGCACACCTATTCACCAACAATTTTTTTTTAATTAAATAATATCAGGAAGCCAAGGGCAAAAATGAGTACTATAAATTCATCATTGCCTTGATCACCAATCCATCTTTAGCAAGAGAGGCACATCAGCTAGCAATAGCCAGTCTGCCATTGTTCTTGCCTCTGACCTCAGTGAGCCCCTCCTTCGACTATCAAAAATGTGCCTTTCTGAACCTTACACTTCCCCGCAAGATTCTCCATAGTGAAGCTACTAACAAAAACAACTTTACCTAACTTTACTGTCTACATCTCTAAATTCTAAGGATGGTGGTTGACTCATTAATCGGTTCCAGCAGCAGTACAGTAAAGATCACTCATTCACGATTATTGTAAGTACAAATGACACTGCCAAGTGAGGGGCTGGAAACCCCTTAGAGTTTTCACACAGCTCATAGATTATGAGGGAAATAATGATCCTGCAGACAACACTCCAAGCAGAGTGATAGTCCATAACAGTATGAGGTCATCAGGACATGCAGTTCCTGGGGCTCTGCCTCCCCAAGGCACACCCATCAGGGTCATGTTAACCTGTGGGCTGTTCTCTGTTGCGTGTAATAATTTAAAAAATCTACGCTATCGACGGCTGCTCTCTGGCCCCGGCGGTCTCTAAGCCCCATTCTCATGGTTCACTGTTTTCTCAGTCATTTGCCCCCTGTGGTTAGCTGTCACAAATCCCTGTAACCCAGTAACCCAGTAAAATCAAAACTCCAGAGATTTGTGAATTAGCAGTCAGATTTATATCAGTAAATTCTCAACCCACAAAAAGCCCACACAATGAACTCAGAGTCAATTGATATTGAACAAGCTGCCCACCTAGACTGATATAAACAAAGCTGCGCTCCTAGATTGGACAAATTGCCCTACATTACTCTATTGCTCTTCTATGACATTCATAGTTACTTGTGGCTATTTCAAGCCACGTGGATCCCGGTTCATCCTCTTCCTCCATCTTTCTCTGTCCTTGTCTGTCTTTCCCCTGTCCTGTCTCTCAGAAACTCTTAGCCCCTCCTACCTTTTCCATTGCCCAATCAGAGACTCCAGTCTTATATTTCACTTGCCCTCACCTGCGTATGGACAGCAACCCACAGTTCTCCATGAGTTCCAAAGCTGTGTATTGTTCCTCTTATATGGCTCTTGACAATTTTAGCTAGTAGGACATTTTCACTGGTAAACACATTCTTGCTCTCAGCAGCACATTCACTTATATTAGTGATACAAGTCGTCCCGTTTCTAGAGGTTTGCTGCGAACAATTCTTGATACTTCATAAAATTACAGATCTGGGCGGTAAGTTTCAAATAAAGATGTTGTAACAGTTTAAAACCAACTTGTACGACCTACATTTTTAGCCACTCACCCACCGAAGAACATATAAGTATTTTCTGTGCTTTGACTATTGTGCATAGTGCTGCTCTTACTAAATTGTTTGTTGTGAATAATGTGTGAACTTTAGGGACAATGTACAAAAGGAATACATTTATTTTATTAAGTAGCTGTTGTTGCGATTACTATTACGATTTTTGTGGCATGGAGATTGGAAGCAAGCATCCTAGCACTGAGCCACACACCAAGCCTAAGCTGTGCATTCTAGGTATGTGTTTGATTCTCTGTATTTTAGGACAACCTTTAAAATGATAGTAGTTATTTGATCTAGAATTTGAGATATCTATTTTTATCTAAGACTTTTTCAGCAAGATTTTGATAATGAATTTCATATAACACATATCTCATCAGGAATAAGTCATTATATGAGCATTTTCTCCCAGAGGACAGTGGCTTGATCTTTGGATCTTAGAAAAGAATTTCTTATATTCATCTGTGATCATCAGGCAAACACTTAACTATTCAATCTCAGGGGGGGAAAAATGTAGTTCATTATGTCAATATAATCATGTGTATTAAAACTCTGTTTCCAAGCTGGGCAGTGGTGGCGCACGCCTTTAATCCCAGCACTTGGGAGGCAGAGGCAGGCGGATTTCTGAGTTCGAGGCCAGCCTGGTCTACAGAGTGAGTTCCAGGACAGCCAGGGCTACACAGAGAAACCCTGTCTCGAAAAACCAAAAAAAAAAAAAAAAACAACCAACAAACCTCTGTTTCCTAAAGAGAACTCAATTCTGTCATTCACGCTTTTGCCTGTAGAGCTTCAGATCCTAAGTCTGCAATGGACACTAAATTGGAACAACCCAGTCTTTGCTTCCACTTTGTATTTTCAGGCCACAGTTACTAGGTTGTTACAATCCCACTGTACACCCATAGTCTTCAGTGCGTGTGTGGGTAATAGGTAGTCACTCTCTCCACTCCCATCCTGCGCACACAAGGACTTACTAGGTTGTTACAATCCCACTGTACACCCATAGTCTTCAGTGCGTGTGTGGGTAATAGGTAGTCATTCTCCCCACTCCCATCCTGCGCACACAAGGACTTACTAGGTTGTTACAATCCCACTGTTCGTCCATAGTCTTCAGTGCGTGTGTGGGTAATAGGTAGTCACTCTCCCCACTCCCATCCTGCGCACACAAGGACTTACATGCTGAAGACATATTTAGGTAGTAGGATCTGCCGAGTGTAACGGAAGAAAGTGGGTCGCTGCAGGCATATCTGTCCTTGGCCTCAGCCCTGTTTCTCTGCTCCATGGCCACCATGAAGCAAGATACCTCCTTGGCAACACACTCCTATGGCTGCGGTATTCTGCTTCACTTCAGGGCTAACATGATAGGGTCAAATGATTAAGGACTGACATCTTTGAAATCATGATCCAAAACAAATCTATATTTTTTCTTACCCAACTAACTAAACAAGGGCGGGGAAACCTGACCGAGAGTATCAGCACCAAGAATTAGAGTAGCTGCTGTGTCAAAAATCCCTTGTGAAGAATTTGGAAATGATTTTTAAAATCAGCATATAGCTTTAAGAGAACTTTTTTGTGGGAGCTGAGAAGAGCAGAACGTGGAGAGTTCATGAGGTTTCAAATAGGAACAAGGATTCCATTGTGGCAGATCTCTATTAGTTCAAGGCTAGCCTGCTCTACATAGTGAGACAAGGCTATATAGTAAGACCATTTTAAATATATATGAGATCATCTCAAATAAAAGAGTGATTTCATTTAAACAGACTTGAAAAGTCTGACACAAGACTGTCTAAGAGGTTTTTTTCCCAGCATTCCTTGTACAGTGCTCATTTCATAGCTAAGAGTTTGCTTGTATCACAGAATCAAACTATTCAACAAAAGGTGGCTGGAACTCTTGAAGGTACACAAAATGCATTTGCATTATGACAAGGTCATGAGCCTTTAAGGGACAGAGAGAGAATATTATGGTTTGGAGAGATGGTATTCTCCCACCCCCAAACCTCGTGTGTTGAAGGCTTATGCCCCAGCTGATGATTGATTAATGCATTCATGAATTCATAGCTGAATATGGTATATGGATGTGGGACCTATAAGTCATTGGAAAATCACCTTGGAAACATGAATCTATCCTTGAAAAAAACCCACTAACCGTTGTGCTGATTGGTCTATCTTACAGATAGAAAAGTCTCATTTTCTTACTATATTTTTATTACACATAATTTGACATTTTATTGCTCACGAGTTAGCCAAGATTAAGAGCCATAAGATATCAGCTTACATCAGTGTCATGCAGAAATGTATTAATGGATCAGAAAAATGAAAGTCCAGTAATAGTACCCCAGGCCTATTACAGTTATTAAAAGTGATGAGGGTTTTTCTACATAGTCTCAAAAATTGGAAATGCTAACTAAAATCATTAAACATTTTGAACTCCTACCCAAAGGTCTAAAGTGTCCCATATGTTCCAGTTGTTTTATTTCCTTATATAATGACACTTCACATTCAGTAACATCACCTCACCTCCACTCAGTAACATCACCTCACCCCCATTCAGTAGCATCATCTCACCTCCA
>JADRCH010000012.1:687276-697812 GCA_019843965.1 Rhynchomys soricoides
TCAGTAACATCACCTCACCCCCATTCAGTAGCATCATCTCACCTCCATTCTGTAATATCATCTCACCCCCATTCCATAGCATCATCTCACCTCCATTCAGTAACATCATCTCACCCCCATTGAGTAGCATCATCTCACCTCCATTCAGTAACATCACCTCACCCCCCATTCAGTAACATGATCTCACCTCCATTCAGTAACATCACCTCACCCCCATTCAGTAACATCATCTCACCTCCATTCTGTAATATCATCTCACCCCCATTCCATAGCATCATCTCACCTCCATTCAGTAACATCATCTCACCTCCATTCAGTAACATCATCTCACCCCCATTCAGTAACATCACCTTTCCTCCATTCAGTAACATCTCACCTCACATATCTGTGTCACTTTTTCTTAAATCATCTTAAAGTTCAGTCTCTCAAAGACAATGTTTTTCATAATCTACATTTAAATAAGGCTTAACGTGGCCAGATCACCTAGCATCAACTTCAGTAACTTGAAACTAGTCACTAAAATAATCTAAAAGTTTGTTCATCCACATGTTTGGCAATAGAATCTGACTAAGCCTTTGGCAGGGTTGCCTACATTAGAATTCTTTGTGTGGCTTGAGCTGCCTCACAATTATAATATGGATATCTCATGGGAGATATCAGTTCTTTCTGAGAATCATTACATCTTAGAATTCAATTCAAATACTATCAAACATTTGCAGTTCAGGAAAAGGATTTTTGACATTAGAATTCTTAGTTATAAGATTAATTCACTATTATTGTTGTTGCTGCTGTTGTTATTATTTTACATGTCTTATTTTCCTTCTCCTGGGAGCCAATTATTTGTAGAATGTATATAATGCCATATGATACTCTCATGTCTTCTTTAAAAGATAGATAAAAAAAGATAGTTACTGTAAGAGGCATTCTTCTAAGAGGTGACTTCATTTTAAGACAAAGCTACAGAAAAATAACACTTATGTAACAAAGGTAATGAGCATAAATACTATGTTCTGTGACTCTTGGTGAATTTTTCCTTGTTGACTTTCTGAGTAATAAAAACATTGTAAGAATCAAGTAGACATGATACTTTGTTGCAACTAAAATTGTGTCAGATTTTGTTGCTTGTATTCTGTTAGACTATTGTCAACTCACTTTCCTCAGCACCAAGGTGTATTATTTTATATCTACAGAGTGATGATCTTACTGCAAAACTGGAAAGTGCATCTTCCAAATGTCTACATCTCTATAAACAAAATCAGCTGCTTCAGCAGGAGTTACTGTCTATGAAAATGATACAAAGGAAGTGTGAAAAACTAAAGAAGCATAAAAAGAAGTTAGAACAAGAAGTAGTTAGCCTCCGAAGCCACATGGAAAAGAATATGATAGAGTGTGGTCAAATAGAACAGTACAAATGGGAAATCGAAGAGAGAACAAAGCAGGAATTGGTGGAAAAGTTAAAACAAGTCAACGTATTCTTGCAGGTTAATTGTATGCAATATGTCTTCATTCTTTTCACTGCAAATAATATCTTGTGTGTGCACATTTTATGCTGCTTCTCCTTCTCATGTCACAAGCTGCTTTATAAATTTTTAAAGAAATTGTGGGAAAGGCCAGAGGTTCAGGAGGACCAGATTGAACAGGACAGGACAAAACCACAGTATTCATAAACTCACAGTAGATGTGATAGCCAGCAGAAGACCTGGACAAGATCAAACCAGTCAACATTTTAACATGGTGTGGAGGGGTTTCATGCCCCTCCCCCGAGGAGCTATGGACAGTTGATGGCTTCTAGGGAGGGGGGAGTAGGTTTTTAATGGGTGTGGCCCTAGTAAGTCAACCATGCTCAGTGGATGATCCCACACTCGTGAGTATATGAATAGCACAAATTGGGTACATTACTTTTTTTTTTTTTTTAAACAACGGGAAATTGGATGTAGGAGGAGTTGAAGGGAGTTGATCAAAATGCATTCTACGAAACGCTCAAAGAATAAAGTATATTGTCAGAAATTTTGGAAGGAAGGTGATACACATTTTCCCTTGAAATAGTTCCATCAGTGTATGTAAACTGATCATGCAAAACTACTGTTCTTAGAGAATCATTTGATGTTTTAGACTAGCTGGCATAAAACCTGACTTAGGAAGGAAAGGGAAGACTATGGAACAAAAATTGCACTTTGAATTGGACTGAAGTTGCCTTGTTCATTTTTTTTTTTTTTTAAATTTGGAGTTGCTGCTATTTTGTGACTTGTCAGATTCTGTGAGTGTGAATATGGAATAACGTTGATCTGAGGCCACAGTTCATTGGTAGAGCACAGGCTAAGCACGTGATCTGAGGCCACAGTTCATTGGTAGAGCACATGCTAAGCACGTGAACTCGAGCCTCAGCACCACAAAAGAATTACAAGGGAAACAAAAGAACTATCCCATTTTTAAATTCAAGTTTGACATAACTCACATTAAGAAAAAATATTTGGAATTTAGCATCGTTTGACATATTTAAAATGCATCTGTGAAATAGCTGGTCAAATTGAAGGAAATGGGTGCATAATAACTACTTGAGCTACAGTTATCTTTAAACTGTTTTCGTTCAATTTGCTATAGACACAAGCAGCATATGAAGACAAGCTAGAGAAGTTAAGACACAAACAGAACGCTTCGGTGCGAACTCAGATGGAGCTCAGAATAAGGGACCTGGAGTCTGAATTCTCTAAGATGAAGAGTCAAGTTGATTGTAATCAAATAGAAATGGAAAACTACAAGCAGCTCTACCTAGAAGAAGTGAAAATTAGAAAATCATTGTCAAGTAAATTAAGCAAGTAAGTCAGAACCCAGAGAAGATAAATCAAGCTCAGTGTTCTGTCCCTAGAATGCAATTTTTAGTAAAACGGGTTATAGCAATTGGTGTGAAAATCAACTATAGGATGTAAATTTGTAGGCTGGTGCTGACGCCCAGTCCAGGTGCGGATCTAGCACATGCAGTGCCCACCCCACCCTCACAAAGTTACAAAGGAAAAGAGAATCGAATTTTAGAAAACAAAATCAACAACATAACTTATCCTCAAGAGATTGGAGAGATGGCCCCAATGTCTAGGAGTGCATACTCTTGAGCACCCAAGTTCAGTTCCCAGCATCCATGTCAGGCAGCTCAACACCTGTAATTCCAGCTCCCAGGGATCCAGTGCTTCAAGCTCTGCCAGCACCTGCAACTGTGTGAGCACGTGTATACTCCTGTTTATTTATTTATTTTTGGTTTTTCAAGACAGGGTTTCTCTGTGTAGCCCTGGCTTCCTCTTTTTAAAAATTTATTTTTAATAACTTAATCCATGTCAACTTCTACCTCCTCTTTTTTTATATATAGCTTTGTGTCCTTCTTTATGCTATCCTACAGTTAATCTGGCATACCTCTAAAGCTTTGTATTTCATATATTCTCGTTACCAAACTTCTGCGTATCATCCTCTCAAAAAAGAAAATTGACAGATTTGAAAATGACAGCTTGAGCCCATGGGTCATGGGATACTATTACTGTTGCAGTGGGCACATTTAAGTCACTGGCAGATTAACTTTCCTTGATTAAGTTTGTTTGGTATTACTACTTGAGGGTCCCTAGACACAGACTCTCCTTTACCGTTCTCTGTTGTACCTTAAAGCATAGTTTTGTCCCAGGAAAACATTAGCATAAGACTTAAGGAAAGCATACACTGGAAAATGGTAAGACATAGTTTCTGACTCGGTGCGGGGCTAAGTAGAAGACAGGAAGGGTGGAGCCTGCCTGTAAAATCTTGGCAAATGTGTAATGACCACATGGTCCTCAGAGGTGCTTCAGCTGTTTGTGATCACCGACTGGGCCACCTTGTTCTCTTCTAGAAGCTATTCCTCTGGGTTATTTTTCAGTGCTGCATGCTTAATTTCTTTGAGGAAATGTGTGAAATGTGCATATGGTAAAAATGTCTTTGAGGGAAAGTTTTATTTGTCCTTATACTGATTTACTAAATTTGTGTATTTCTAACTTCCTCACTCTTCCTTCAACCTTCTCACGAAGTAGAATGGTGGCTAAAGCCAGGCAAGCTAACATACATGTCTTTCCACAGTTTCCCTTTTCATGTATTTTTAATGATATCAGGAATCTTGTGCATTGGGCTTTTCCAGAAGTTTGCAGCATACGTGTCGAGCCACGTGTCATCAACAGACATCTCTCTCCTCTACACCAGTTGAACTGCTTGCGAGTTAGACATTCTCCTAGGTATATAAGCATGCACTACTTTAGAATAGTTTTTACTGTACGTTTAGATCCACTGAATATGCCCTGACACAATTTGAGTACTAAGATCCTGCTCAATGGGGAATATCGTTAACTCTTTTAAAATGTAGGCTATTTAGGATCCACTGAGGAACATGAGGTATGAAGACTTTGTCTTTGCATTCTTCGTAGAACAGATGAAAGACTGGCAGAGGTCAAAACCAAACTTCTCCTGGAGAGACGACAGAACAGAGCTTCACAATACAGCATGGAGGACACACAGCCTGTCCTGGAGTCCACTTGTCGTAGAGACAGTAATAAATTTTTCATTCCAAGAAGTTTCTCAGGAGAGAACACGCTTCCTAAATCAAACCTCTGGCACTCAGTTGAGACCATGGAAAACTGCAAGACCAAGGTTAGTTTATCTTCCTTACTTTATTTTGGATTCCATTCCTGGTGTAGCTCTTGTTCATTTCATGTAACGCCAAGCCATTTAGTTGACTTACACATAATGAGTGAACATTATAAAAATGTATGCTCATGAATAAAGAAAATAGAAATTTTATAATTTTCAAAATTTCCAAAATTCTCATTTGCAAGCAATGCTCATTTATTGACTTGATGTTTCAGATGTAACTGATCAATGGGACTTCCAGCTTCTTTAAAAGCTTATCAGCTTGCTACATTAGCAAACAGATGCCACCTCAGAAAACTAAAGGTTTTAGAAATGTTTTGGCGTCCCTTGCAAGTGATTTAATTTGTGCTTCTATATTAGTTTTAGGGTGGTTTTTCCTAGTTGAGTGAAAAATATTATTAGAATTTTAATGTAATTGATTTGACTCAAGGTTTGCTTTCCAGAACATGGCCAAATCCACAATATTAGCTCTGGTGTCCTATTAGCATTATGACATCTCTCCATCTTCTGTTGCCTTCATCAGTTGTGTGCTCTGCTGCTTTAAACTGTTTGTGGTAAACTCTCCAGCATCCTCTTCCTTACCCACTCTACTTTGTGGGCACCTCTCCTTTTATTCAACCATCAAGCCCAGTTTTGGTGCCCATGAGTCCATGAATGTAGAACGTGTGCAATCCGTCTGTGACAACACTCTTAAAGAAAACAGTGTCTCTTTCAACAGCTATCAAGTGTAATAGGTTCCCTGATAGGCCTGGAATTTCTTGTCCATCGTCAATTGCCATGCTGATATTTCTTCTGGCTTGACCTTGCTCCAGGCTTCTGGATGCTGTCATAGCCACTGTCAGTTCATATGTGCATCTGCCTGGAAAACACTTATTCTTTGTATTCACTCACCTCTTCTTGCTTTTACATTCTTTATGCCCCTTCTGCAATGATCCCTTAGGGTGCCGTATAAATGTGCCACTTAGGGCTGAGCATTCTGCAGGCTCTTATTCCCTGGACCTTGACCAGCTGCGAGTCTCTGTGTTCATCCCTATCTCTAGCAAACAGAAAGCTTTTCCATGAGGGTTGAGGACATGTGTTAATCTATGGGTATAATGGTAAGTCATTAGCAGTCAGTTTAACATGGTGTCCATTTACCAGATGAATTAGTAGTAGACTCCCTGAGACCCAGACTTCTCTAGCCACAGGCTCTTGGCCCAGTAATAATGGCAGGTAATGGTTTTATCTTGTTTAACAGTACTTAAATCAAATCAGACAGTTGTTGGTTACCCCCATGGTGTTTATGACACTATTGCACCAATTAACAGTCTCTTGCCCGGTCAATTGCTCTCATACACCACAGGGTTTCTCAGCCAGGAAAAATTGATGATTATCTCCCTCTTCTGGTAGCATACATAGCATGCTCCAGCACTATGCAAGCTAGCCAGTATGAATACATTTTACAGGTCAGGACCAGCTTGATTTCTCCATATCCTATGACTCAAATATGTGGTGTCTTCAGGGGTAGGATTTTGACATCTAGTTCTGTGGATAACCAAGAGCATTGGCAGAAACCTGTAGTGTTAGCCTTGATGGCCAACAACACCTACAGAAGTAACCCATATCCAGGACTTGGATTTTATTGGTTGGACTGTGGTGTCTAGTAGGGTCATTGCTGCCATGTTATAGCAGAACTCCAGTTTGTCTCTTTTCTGTACATGTGTACATATACTTTCGTAAGTATTTGCATTAGTAGGATTCAATAGAACTCTCGTGCTATTTATCTTTCCCAATTTTATTATTTTATCTCACTCTCTGCCTCTTCACCAAAAATTAACCCCTTCCTGCTCCATAATTCCTCTTTAGCCTTTGATACCCCTGCATTATATACCCCCTCTTTTGAAAGCCTCTCCATAGGCCCTTTGTAATTTCCTCTCCTCAGTGGGTATTCCATATGAAACACATAGGTTGAAAGATTCAAGGTGGCAACAACAAATGAGAAAACTAAACGAAATACGTGTTTATCTTTCTGGGGCTGGGTTGCTGCACTCCGGGTGATTGTTTCCAGCTCTATCCAATTACTAATGAAGTTCATTTAAAAAAAAAAGTTGCATATAAGGAGCCGAAGGGGATTGCAACCCCATAGAAAGAGCAATATCAACTAACCGAACCACCCAGAGCTCCCAGAGACTAAACCACCAACCAAAGAGGGATCCATGTCTCCAGCTGCATATGTAGCAGAGGATGGCCTTTTCTGACACCAAAGGTTGGGGAGGCCCTTGGTCCTGTGGAGGTTGGATGCCCCAGCGTAGGGGGATGCTAGAGCGGTGAGGCGGGAGTGGGTGGAGGAGCAGCCTCATAGAGGCCAAGAGGAGGGGTAACAGGGAAGGAGGATATTATTTTAAATGTAAACAAATAAAAAGATTAATAAAACTTTTAGTTTAAATAGCTGATTAATTTATTTTAATAGCTTTTTCTTAGTAGCTGATTAACTTTAATTGTGTAAATATACTACATATTTATTATCCGTTCATCACCTGATGGATATCTAGGCTGTTTCTATATCCTGGCTATTGTGAATAGAACAGCCGAGAACATGGGCACACACACATCTCTGTAGTGGTACATAGAGTCCTGGGAATCCAAGAATCGTAGAGCTAGGCCATGGAGATGTGTTTTCAGCTTTTGAGCAACCCCCACCTTAATTTTTATACTGATCGAACCACGTTGCAATTCAACCAAAGTGAATAAGTGTATGTTTCCTTACACCCATGCCACCGTTTGTTAGCATTGGTTTGTGCAATCTATAAATTCATATAAATAATATCTGACTGATTTCAGGTGCTTCAGGAGTGGGAACGAAGTATAACCAGAGAATTAAGACAAGGTAGGTATAAATTTTATTTGGGTTAACTAATTCATGAAATAAAGAATAAACATCTGGTTGTGTCACTTTCATTGGTAGTTTCTACATTACTATTTGTTCTTACAAAACCAAGTAGAAGGTGGGAAAAGACAAATGTCCTTAGTGAAGAGTGCATTTACACATCATTTATTCCTGTCCTACCACTTAGAATTTTTTGAAACCCTCTGTACCTTATCTGGCCTACCACTTTCTTCACTTCTGCAACCCTTTCGAAAGCATCGGCCTGCATGCTGAAGCTCTCCTTGAAGACAATGCTGTAGCTTCCAAAAACCTAGGGAACACAGGCAACTAAGGAGCTCTGAGATCAGGTTAAGTACTCTACTCTCAGCACACAGGTTGGTCATCCCTGAGAACATACACACAAACAATAGCACAGAGATGGAGCGGGGTGTACTCATGCATTTAGTAATGTGTGTGTGTGTGTGTGTGTGTGTGTGTGTGTGTGTGTAGCAACAGTTATTGAAAAAGAGGCCATGGATTTGAAAAAGGCTTGAGGGAGGGGTACATGAGAGGACTGAAGAGAGGGAAGGGAAGGAGAAGTGATACAATTACATTATAATCTCAAAAAATAAAAAATGATTAAATATGAAAATGTAATGGCATGCTGATCTTCTCAGTTTGGGACCCAGAAACCAAGGTTTATTTACTAAAGCTTACCAACAACAACAACAACGAAAACACACACACACACACACACACACACACACTTCATAAATTGTCACCTGACAAGTACTATTTCCAATCCTCTTGGATTTATTTCCTTATTTGTTTAGCTCAGGGAAAGCTAAAGTTTCCTTAACATGAACTGAAAATATCCAAACCACCTTTATTCCAGACAGTAACTGAGACTTACCTCTGGACAAGAGCCCTGTTGTGCCTTTTGCACTCACTTGTGAGCCAGACTACTCACAATTCTCCACGATCACTTGTAGCCAGCCCAGACTACCCACAATTCTCCACGAGCTCTTCCTCACCTCCCTGTTGTCATGTCTCTTTCATTCTGCTCCTGGCTTTCTTACTATCCATCAGCTATCAACTTCTATTGCCTCCACCAAAAAGCTGTACTGACACAACAGAAAGCATCTAAGTGCCTCCCCTTCATTCCAGTGGTGCTCTGTCTTGTACCTGTCCACACAGCTGTGACTTCGTGGACATTGTCTATTCATCTACCCTTTTTTTTTTTTATAGAATCATAGCATTGGGCTGTGGGGAAATGATCGCACGTGTCATACCAGTGCCTGTCATAGCATCTGGCCAGTGAAAATGTAAAGACGAGGAAAACCAAATGCACTGATACTTAACCACACTGACAGTAATTCAGTAATTACTACCAAATTGTGGTTTATAGTTTGGACTGTGACATTTTTATTTTTTCTTTATTCTTAAGACTTTCATACAGGTATACAAAGATAGATAGATAGATAGATAGATAGATAGATAGATAGATAGATATAGGTAGATCATATCTATCTGTCTATCTACCATTTCCTCCTTCATCCTCACTTCTACCTCCTCCAACATGGCCTCTTTCCAGCTTCATTGCTTTGTTTTATAATTTGCTAGCTCCAGTTAGAGCTGCCATGTGTGCATGGGTGTGGAGCAATTCACCAGAGCATAAGGATCCTTCTGATGGCTACATTCCCCAAAAAGAATGGTTCTTTTTGCTCCAGAAACTGTCAGCTGTCAAGAGCTCCTCAGTAAGAGGTGAAGCCCGGAATTCATTAGCCCATCTGTGCCAGATGTTGATCTTGTATAAGCCACGAACTCATCTGCTGCGAGTTCATGCATATGATAGGCATTTCATATCCAGACACCAGCATTCCCCCTCCCTCCCCACTCTCATGCTATTGTGTTCTTTCCACCTGTTTTTCTTCACGATTCCCCAAGTCTTGGGTAGGTGGGGTCGTCCTGTTCAGGGCTGAGCACTCAGTCTCTTATTCTTAGCCTTCTGACCAGTCATACATCTATCTCTCCATTGACTGCTGTCCACTGCAGAAAGAAGCTTCTCTGATGGATGCTGAGACCAGCCCAGGACCACAGGTACAAACACAACTATTTAACTGACATCATGAGCATTAGGAAAATGCCAAGAGTGGGTTCTACCCTCCAGCCTATGATCTACCCAGCTGTCCTACTTTTTTGTCAACTTGATAAAAGGTATAGTCATCAGAGAGGGGGGAACCTCAACTGATAAAATGTCAGGAGCTACCATAGCAGAAGCTAAAAACTAGCAGGTGATCTTCCTGAGATGGGTCTGCCTTAGATTAATATCTATGACAGCTCTGGTAGGCAAGATCCAGGAGAAATTCATTTTAGGGAAGATTCCCCCTATTAATATGCTTTTCCTATTATTATTAAATATATAACTATCACTAGGTATTAGCCCACCCTTTTGGGCAGATCTCTGCAGACCTATGAAGATATACTATCTTGTAGTGATGCTAGATAGACAAATAGATAATAATTCTGTAGAATTCCTGATTTGATTCAAATAATTTTAGGGAAGAAAGTTTTTAGAGATGGTCTCAGTTGCTAGAAAGATGTAATAAAGTTAGAATCAAGAACAGAATGTGCCCACTCCTTAGAATAGTAAGTAAAGGCTGCATAATAAAAAACACAATGAGCTTTCATAATCACACTGGTAAGAGAAATAGACTTGGGACAATTTTGTGTTCAAAGAAAAACATTTAGGTCCAAGGATGAAGTCACAGATGTACAGTATGATAAGGCAAGGCCATGTAAAAACTGTTGCTTTGAGCTTTTAATAAGTATGTTATGATGAAACACTGCTTTGAACTTAATATCAACATCCTTCTGTAACTCCTATTTTATATAACATTTTATCTCTTGAGTTAATTTTCCAAAAATCTTTTTATCTAAGAAAGTATAAAAAAGACCAGAGAAAAGAAATAAGGTTGTTGGTTGTTGGTTTGAATGGTCTGACTTGGGGAGCTTTGCCCCATCCATCCATCCATCCA
>JADRCH010000012.1:712295-733525 GCA_019843965.1 Rhynchomys soricoides
GAAGAAGAAGAAGAAGAAGAAGAAGAAGAAGAAGAAGAAGAAGAAGAGAAAATGTATTACTAGGGCAGCCATGATTGTTGTGAGGAGAGAGAGTTGAGAAGTAAAGCCCAAACTCATCAAAGTTTTTAAGTCTTATACTTGAGAGGAACTGAGAAGATTGAAGGGAGGGGAAACTGTATTCAGATTTATGTAATATGAGAAAAGGATCTATGTTTAATAAAAGTGGGAGTTTAAAAAACAAAACAAAACAACAACAACAAAAAACCAAACCAAAGGCCTTCTAAATCAACACAGTCAAAGCTCACTTGAACTCACAGACACTGAGGCAGCAAGCACAGGAGCAGTACGCATCTGCACCAGATCCTTTGCATATATATCATGGCTTCCAGTTTAGTGTTTTTATGAGATTCCTGAGTGCGTGAATGAGTGAGTCTCTGTTTCTTGTGCCTTCTCTTGGGCTCTTTTCCTTCAGTTTGTTTTATCCAATTCCCAACCCATTAGTTTTGTCTTGTTTTATTATTACCCTTCAGAAGCCTATTTTGTGTTGTTTGTTTGTTGTTTTGTTCTGCTTTGTTTTTTTCTGTTGAGAGACAAAAAGGAGGTGGATCTGGATGGGAGGGAGGTAGGAAGGAACCAGGGGGAGTAAAATCAGGGAAAACTTTTGGGTGCTTCCTGACCTGGAGAGAGTTGAAATGAGACACAGAGTCAGACTCAGGAATAGCTTTAAAGACTGATGTTCTCCAGCTGTTCTAGCCCTCTAACTATACTTAATGCTTGTAGATAGCTTTTAAAAGGCCCTAAAAAACGTTCTTGCTATTTTTGAGGGTTAAAAGCCACTGCCTTAGGTGATTAATACCTGTAGCCTAAGGGCTGTGGGGGAATTAAGTAAAAATAGCCTTTGTTTTTATCTCAACAGGAATTGCAGGGCTCTTAGTTCTGCTAGTTGAAGTCTCAGGAAGGAAAATAAAAGACATTTTGAAAAGTGATTTTGGCATTTATTTCTTTTGTTTGTTTGTTTTTGTTTTGTTGTTGTTTTTTGAGACAGGGTTTCTCTGTGTAGCCCCGGCTGTCCTGGAACTCACTCTGTAGACCAGGCTGACCTCGAACTCAGAAATCTGCCTGCCTCTGCCTCCCGAGTGCTGGGATTAAAGGCACCACTGCCGGCAGCATTTATTTCTAAGTTGTAAAAAGTTTCCTATGAAAGCTCTAAGAAAAGGGGGAAAGAGCTTCTAAGAAGGGGAATAAGGAGTGCCAAGAAGAGGCAGGTAAAGAGAGCATTGCTAAGAAGGGGGTAAGAAGAATAATGCTTAGAAAGGGGGATAAAGAGAACACGCTGTCCTCAGCACTTATACATCTCTCAGAATACATGATCGCGTAGTAAAGGGTTCATCACAAGTTCACACATAAATTCAAATCATAAATTGAATGGGAAGTTTACAACAGAGAATGTTTACACGAATATCCATTAGGAGTAATTATCTTGCTAAACATTCATCACCTGTCACAACTCCACAGGTTCATGGAGAGTTAAAGGCCATAACTAAAAGTTATTAGTGAAGTTTTGTATAGGCAAACCCCGTCAATATTTTATCTTCTGTTCTAGCACCTATAATAAATCATTAGTTCCCTTTTTATGACCTTTTGGGTAATGGTTTTGCAACCTTTTGGAATCTGCTCTGAGATAGTAGAATGCCTGCTTACTTTCAGAAGTGACACTAAAGACTGGCAGAGTTCTCACTGCAGATTAAACAGCACTGCTGTTAAAAGAGCTTAATAATTACTGCAAATTTAGGATTTCTTATGAGGTCATCGTTAAGGATTAAGAAATTAAGGATCATCTGTTTGTCTATATAGCATCACTTCAAGAGAATGTACCTTTGTTGTTCTGTAGAGATCTATTCAAAAGGGTGGGCTAATTCATAGTGATTGTTATGTATGTCTAATAATAACAGGAAAAACATATTAATAGCAGAAATCTTTCCTGAAATGAGTTTCTCCTGGGCCTTTCCTACTGGAGTTTTATTATAGATTTTTAGCCCAAGCTAGAGTCATCTCAGGAAGATCACCTGCTAGTTATTAGCTTCTCCTACGACAGCTAGTGACAGGAAGTGGTAATCAAGATATATTAATCGATAAAAAAACTCTACTTTCAATAAAAAGAGAAAAAAAATATCCAGTGTTCTGGTGGTTTTTGTTGTTGTAGAAATGTAGGTCCAAGGAAAAAGAAAAAGCTGTAGAAATAATGGAAGAACTTACACAACAATTTCCTTGATTTTTGTAGTGCTCTTGATATCAAGTGCAATTTTTCCAACCTGTCCAATAGAAACTGATGTCAAGTCTGTGAGTGGCTTGGCAGCCTTCCAGCATTTGTGATACTGAGCTGGCCTTGCTCCATGCTTTCTCAACTGCAGCATGTGGGTCTCATGCAACTAGGACAATCTAGCTGGAAGGAGAACTGTATGCTGAAAGAACCCTGTCATAGTTTTAGTCCCCCAGTTAACATAGCTGAGGAAAAATAGCTTTAGCATATACGAATCATAAATAAAGATTCAGAGAAGCAATTGCTAATCCTACTGGGCAAGAATAAGACAACTACCACAATTTTTGAGCCAAATTTGAAGCAAGCCTTGTTAAGTACTAGCAGGATGATGAACACTGTCCAGGTCCATGAATGGGATTCCCAGAGAATGGCCCAGAATTATGTTAATCCCATGCTTATAATGGCAAAACCCACAAGACTTCGTGAGTTTCACATTCATCCAATCAGAGGTAAGCATACATCATGATGTACTTCCTGAGTATGTCCCTACTAGCTACTTGGGACCAAGCACATCCTGTACAATTGGGGGAACCAATCTTGTTCACAAAAGTAAAACACAAACAACAGCACCCAGCATTCCAGGAAGTTATCTGTTTTTGGACAAGCATGGCATACAGGTTCTGGGCATTTTTGTTTATAGGTCACTTAAGCACAGCAATCAAAGCTTAAAACATAACTTTAGCTGTCACATAATAATAAGAAAAAAGGAAAATCTATGTTATTTTTGAGACAGAGTCTCATGGAGCTCATGCTAGCCACAGATTCCCTGTGTGGCTTTTGCACTAACCATCTGGCTTGTATCTGACTAGGCTTGGCTGTTGGATCTAACTCTATCCTCCTCCTGCTATGATAGGATCCATTCATCTGCCTTCTGCAATGCATCTGGCTGCCTTTGCATAGCCTGAGTATTCCCTTCACCCTGGTCTCTATTTTTTTTTTTTGATAGTATACTTACTTTATTTACATTTCAAATGTTTTCCCCTTTCCAGGTCTTGCCTTTAGAAACCCCTTATCCCATTCCCCCTCCCCCTGCCTCTATGAGGGTGCTCCCCCAGCCACCCACTCCCATCTTCCAGCCCTGGCATTCCCCTACACTGAGGCATTGAACACCCTCAGACCCAGGGGCCTCTCCTTCCACTGATGTCCAACAAGGCCATCCTCTGCCACATATGTGGCCAGCACCATGGGTCCCTTCATGTATATTCTTTGGTTGATGGTCCAGTCTCCAGGAGTATGGGGGTGTCTGGTCAGTTGACACTGTTGCTCCCTCCATAGGTCAGCAAACCCTCTCAGCCCCTTTAGTCTCTTCTCCAACTCCTCCATCCAGGACCACATGCTCAGTGCAGTGGTTGGCTGTAAGCATCTGCCTCTGTATTTGTCAGGCTCTGCCTGAGCCTCTCTGAAGACAGCTTATCGTGCTTCCATCAGCAAACACTTCCCAGCATCCACAATACCACCCGGGTTTGGTGGCTGTATATGAGATGTATCCCCATGTGGGGCAGTCTCTGGATGGCCTTTCCTTGAGTCTCTGCTCCACACTTTGGCTCCATATTTCCTCCTGTGAGCATTTTGTTCACCCTTTTAAGAAACACTGAAGTATCCATTTTAGTCTTTCTTCTTCTTAGGCTTCATATGGTCTGTGAGTTGAATCTTGGGTATTCCGAACTTTTAGGGTCATATCCACTTATCAATGAGTACATACCGGGTTCATTCTTTTGTGACTGAGTTACTTCGCTCAGGATGATATTTTAAAGTTCCATCCATTTGGCTGTGAATTTCATGAAGTCATTGTTTTTAATAGCTGAGTAGTATTCCATTGTGTAAATGTGCCACATTTTCTGAATCCATTCCTCTGTTGAGGGACATCTGGGTTGTTTCCAGCTTCTGGCTATTATAACTATGGCTGCTATGAACATAATGCAGCATGTGTCCTTTTTACATGTTGGAGCATCTTTTGGGTATATGCCCAAGAATGGTATAGCTGGGTCCTCAGGTAGTATTATGTCCATTTTTCTGAGGGTCCACTAAACTGATTTCCAGAGAGGATGTGTCAGCTTGCATTCCCACCAGCAATGGAGGAGAGTTCCTCTTTCTTCACATCCTCACCAACATCTGCTGTCACCTGAGTTTTTAATCTTAGCCATTCTGACTGGTGTGAGGTAGAATCTCAGGGTTGTTTTGATTTGCATTTCCCTGATGACTATTGATGTTGAACATTTCTTTAAGTGCTTCTCAGCCCTTTGAG
Source organism: Rhynchomys soricoides (assembly GCA_019843965.1). Lineage (NCBI taxonomy): Eukaryota > Metazoa > Chordata > Mammalia > Rodentia > Muridae > Rhynchomys > Rhynchomys soricoides. The sequence goes on from JADRCH010000012.1 coordinate 716,861, forward strand.
TTTCCTCAGTTGAGAATTCTCTGTTTAGCTCTCTTCCCCATTTTTTGATAGGGTTATTTGGTTCTCTGGAGTCTAGCTTCTTGAGTTCTTTGTATATATTGAATATTAGCCCTCTATCAGATGTAGGATTGGTAAAGATCTTTTCCCAATCTATTGGTTGCCATTTTGGCCTATTGACTGTGTCCTCTGCCTTACAGAAGCTTTGAAATTTCATGAGGTCCCATTTGTTGATGCTTGATCTTAGAGCATAAGCCATTGGTATTCTGTTCAGGAACATTCCCCCTGTGCCCATGTGTTCGAGACATTTCCCCACTTTCTCTTCTATTAGATTCAGTGTATCTAATAGAGGTCCTTGATCCACTTGGACTTGAGCTTTGTACAGTGTCTTAGTCAGGGTTTCTATTCCTGCACAAACATCATGACCAAGATGCAAATTGAGGAGGAATGGGTTTATTGAACTTACACTTCCATGCTGCTGTTCATCACCAAAGGAAGTCAGGACTGGAACTCAAGCAGGTTAGAAAGCAGGATCAGAAGCAGAGGCCATGAAGGGATTTGACTTACTGGCTTGCTTGCTTATCCTGGCTTGCTCAGCCTGCTTACTTATAGAACTCAAGATTACCAGCCCAGAGATGGTACCTCTCACAAGGGGCCCTCCCCACCTTGATCACTAATTGAGAACATGCCTTACCGCTGGATCTCATGGAGGCATTTTCTCAACTGAAACTCCTTTCTCTGTGATAATTTCAGCTTGTGTCAAGATGACACACAAAACTAGCCAGTACATAGAGGGAGAGAGGAATGGACCAATCTGCATTCTTCTACATGCTGACAACCAGTTGAATCATCACTATTTGTCGAAAATGCTGTCTTTTTTCCACTGGGTGGTTTTAGCTCCTTTGTCAAAGATCAGGTGACCATAGGTGTGTGAGTTCATTTCTGGGTCTTCAATTCTATTCCATTGATCTCCCTGCCTGTCATTGTACCAATACCATGCAGTTTTTATCACTACTGCTCTGTAGTACAGCTTGAGGTCAGGGATGCTGATTCCCCCAGAAGCCCTTTTATTGTTGACAATAGTTGTACTGTCTAGTTTTGTGTGTCAACTTGACACAAGCTGAATTTATCACAGAGAAAGGAGTTTCAGTTGAGAAAATGCCTCCATGAGATCCAGCGGTAAGGCATGTTCTCAATTAGTTATCAAGGTGGGGAGGGCCCCTTGTGAGAGGTACCATCTCTGGGCTGGTAATCTTGAGTTCTATAAGTAAGCAGGCTGAGCAAGCCAGGAGAAGCAAGCAAGCCAGTAAGTCAAATCCCTTCATGGCCTCTGCTTCTGATCCTGCTTCCTAACCTGCTTGAGTTCCAGTCCTGACTTCCTTTGGTGATGAACAGCAGCATGGAAGTGTAAGTTCAATAAACCCATTCCTCCTCAATTTGCATCTTGGTCATGATGTTTGTGCAGGAATAGAAACCCTGACTAAGACAAATTGGTACCAGTGTTGTGGAGTATTCCTGTGACAACCTGACCATGTCTTGGGGAGGATTGTGGAAGGACTTTGGAACTTTGGGCTAGAAGATCCATTCAGTGTTAAGAACTTTGTGGGATGTTGTATAGGAGCTTGGAAGATAATATTGAGAACAGTGCAGAAGATGGAGGTCTGGCTTGTGAAGTTTCTGAGGGAAGATTAAAGACTCTTATCAGGGCCATTGCTAGTTTGACTTAAGATTCTGTGGTTTTGGTTAGCTGGGGCTGAAGAAATCAGCTGTGATTAACAAGATACCAGAACTACTAAAGCACAAACATTCTATTGCTGGGACTATTGATGCTGGTTAGCTAGAGCTAAGAAATTAGTGGTGATTAAGAAGAGACCAGCATCATTGAGGTGACATCTTCTGGGAAGTGTTTTCTGAGAGCACAAGAGGCTGTGTTCCAGAGATGGCCAAGGTTGTACCTTGTGCTGTGGCAGGACTTGGTAATGTGTAAGAGTCACCCAGGTGGTACTGGTTTTGAAGGCATGAAGGAGTCATGAAGAACAGCTGAGGCCTGGGCACTGTGAGAGGCTGAGGAATGCCATTGGTGAAGGTGCAGCCTCAGTTGCAATTTCAGGACTGAAGGGGTCATGAAAAGGAGTCGAGGCTCAGTACTGTGAGAGGCTGAGGAATGACATCAGTTAAGGTGCAACCTCAGTTGCAATTGACAGCCCAGGACTGAAGAGGGTCATGCAAAGGAGGTGAGGCTTGGCACCATGAAGAAAGCCTATGAGAGGCTATTGGTGAAGCCTAGTTACAGCAGGAAACAGCAGTGTTTTGGAGATGCCAGTACCATGAGATGACCACCAAGAGCAGCAGCAGCAGCAGTGGAGTACAGGCATCTGGAGCCTAGAAGACAAGGTGTGTGCTACAAAGGGCAGAGCTGGAGAAGTGACTCAAGCCCTTGGAGGAATCCAGAAAATCATGAGTGGATCCCAGACATTGGACAGTTGGAGTTTGATTTTGCTTTTGATTGTTACTATGGCCTGATATTTTTCCCTCTGGAAGAAAGAAGGTATTTTAGTGGAGCCCACAGTTAAGAGACTTTAAATTTTTAAAAGACTTTGAATTTTAAGATATTGGATGTTTAAAAAGGACTGACATGTTAATATGTAAGAATTTGCAAAGACTGTGGGACTTTTAAAGTTATTTAGATCTTCGGAATGAAAAAGGAAGTAAGAGTTGAGGCTTATTGATGATGTGTTTGTGTGTCAAGTTGACAAGGGATCAATTGTACTAGCTAGTTTTGTGTGTCAACTTGACACAAGCTGAAGTTATCACAGAGAAAGGAGTTTCAGTTGAGAAAATGCCTCCATGAGATCCAGTGGTAAGGCATGTTCTCAATTAGTGATCAAGGTGGGGAGGGCCCCTTGTGGGTGGTACCATCTGTGGGCTGGTAGTCTTGGGTTATATAAATAAGCAGGCTGAGCAAGCCAGGAGACGCAAGCCAGTAAGTTACATCCCTCCATGGCCTCTGCTTCAGCTCCTGCTTCCTAACCTGCTTGAGTTCCAGTCCTGACTTCCTTTGGTAATGAACAGCAGCATGGAAGTATAAGCTCAATAAACCCTTTCCTCCTCAATTTGCATCTTGATCATGATGTTTGTGTAGGAATAGAATCCCTGACCAAGACAATAGTTTTTCAAATCTTGGGGGGTTTTTTGTTGTTGTTGTTGTTGTTTTGTTATTCCAAATGAATTTGAGAATTGCTCTTTCTAACTCTATGAAGAATTGAGTTGGAATTTTGATGGAGACTGCATTGAATCTGTAAATTGCTTTCAGCAGGATGGCCATTTTAACTATATTAATCCTGCCAATCCATGAGCATGGGAGATCTTTCCATCTTCTGAGGTCTTCTTCGATTCTTTCTTCAGAAACTTAAAGTTCTTGTCAAACAGATCTTTCACTTGTTTGGTTAGAGTCACACCAAGATACTTTATATTGTTTGTGACTATTGTGAAGGGTGTCATTTCCCTAATTTCTGTCTCAGCCTGTTTATCCTTCGAGTATAGGAAGGCTACTGATTTGCTTGAGTTAATTTTATATCCGGCCACTTTGCTGAAGTTGTTTATCAACTGTAGGAGTTCTCTGGTGGAGTTTTTCGGGTCACTTAAGTATACGATCATATCATCTGCAAATAGTGATATTTTGATTTCTTCCTTTCCAATTTGTATCCCTTTGACCTCCTGTTGTTGTCTAATTGCTCTAGCTAGATGGTCTCTGTAATGTTTATCTATCAGTGCCAATGTGTTGCTGTTTCTCCCCAGATACGTTTTTCTTAAGAAGAGCACACATTTATCCAAAAGATCTAGGAATCTGACACTTCAACCAAAATTTCAGTTATATACTGTGATTTTTAGTCATTATGATACACTAAATTTCAGAGGTAGTTTGTGACTCTAAAACTAAGCTTTACCTGTCAGTATGTGCATTTCACATAATAAGCTGCTAATGGTGAGCAAAGCCTTATAGGCTTCCCATATCTGTAAGGTATATGTATTCTGTGGCATTGAGTTTATAGGAAGTTATACATGCATGTGTATGGATGTGTGCATTTAGGATGTGTGCATGTGGTTTTGTCTATTTAAGGCACATTTGGTATTGAGTGTTAAAAGTGAATAAGGATCTGTATCAGTTAGGGTTTCACAGCTGTGAGCAGACACCACGACCAAGGCAACACTTACAGGGACAACATTTAACTGAGGCTGGCTTACGGGTTCTGAGGTTCAGTCCATTATCATCAAGGCGGGAACATGGCAGCATCCAGGCAGGCATGGTGCAGGAGGAGCTGAGAGTTCTACATCTTCATCTGAAGGCTGCTAGCAGAATAGGCAGCTAGGACTAGGGTACTAAAGCCCACACCCACAGTGACACACCTACTCCAACAAGGCCACACCTCCAAATAGTGCTACTCCCTGGGTCAAGCCTATACAGACCATCACAGGATCCAACATTTCTTTTCCAGAGAGTCTAACCCTATCTCTTGAATTCAATTAAAATACAGAAACTGCCTGGGTTTTGTCAAACAGTGGTCAAGTACCTATGAGCATATTTTCTTTTCTTTGAAACATTAAACAATCAACTATATCAGTGACTTCTCAATAGTAAGCCAACCTTCCATTTCTACAGTAATACTTACCTTTTTGTATATCATTGTATGTTTTAGTTAATGTTTATATGGGATTTTTTCCATTAATACCCACAACGGCATTTGTCTATCAGTGTTTGTGAAGTACATGTTCTTTTTATTGATTTTGGCATCAATGTTATCTTACCTTCATAGAAAGAACTTTAATATTTTCCATCTTTTGTGCTCTAGAAAAATTAATAGCATTGCAGTGAACCATTGTTTATTACATATGAAATATCTTTTAGCTAGTCAAGGTGAGTTTTTCATCAGTTGGGGTAGAGGTAAAGAGGGGTTCAGAACGTAAGGAAGGACTGTTTGTTCTTTGATCATATAGTCTCGTTCCCCTGTGCCGATGGTTTGTCTAGATCTTGTTTCTTTTCTGGCATTTATTTTAGTAAACAGTATTTTCTTGTAAACTCCATTTCATTTCTGGTTTGTTCAAAGCTGTCTAAAATTAGCTTCTTGGTAATTTATTGTTTTCTGTATCTGTGATTTTCCTACTTTTAAATATTATGTCAAGACCAGTGTGGTGGTACACACGTTCAGTCGGAGCCCTTAGGAGGCAGAGGCAGGCTCTCAAACTGTGAGTTTGAGGACAGCCCCGTCTTACATAGTGAGCTCCAGGACAGTGAGGGCTACATACAGAGACCCTGTCTCAAAAAGAGGGGAAAAAAAAGTCAAGTGAGGTTTTTATCTTTTTATTTCTTGCTTATTTGGGGGGCATGTTCACTTTTTTGTTATTTTAAAAATATATCTGACATTCATTTTAAGTACAAGATAGTCCGTCTTCTAACTTACCACAATCCTTCTGCTTCAGCTTCTTCAGTTCTGGGATTGCAAATATGTACCACTATGCCCCATTGCACTAGTAACCCTTCAACTGGCTGTTTCACTTACTGTGCTTCCCCCGCCCCCCCCCTTCCGCCCACACATGAGCCCTGCCCCAGCTGTATCAAACACCCACGGATAGTTTTTACTATGTATTTGTTTTCTAGATATTCTGCCACGCAGTTTCGACTACCCCCTTTTTCCTGGTTTTTAGTAATAACGCTTGCATTTTGATTGGATTGAAAGGCCTCTGTATTTTCCTCTCATGCTCTGTGCTAAAAAAGACCCGGCCCCGCCCCTCCAGATGGAGCCCAGCCCCTCACAGTTCACCTCCCACCCCCAGGCACATGGTCCAATCAGCCAATCAGTGCCTTGGAGACACCCAGTTCTAGGATTGGCTCTTGCGGAGACGCCCACTTATTCTTTGGCGGTACGTTGGCCGACACGGGACAAGAAGCTTACGCAGGGAGAGACGCTTTCACGTGTAAGCTTAGCAGCTTTTGGTATCCAACAGGACAGCTCGGAGATGGCGGCGGCGGCGTTGTTGGCTGCGGTCGACAGGAACCAGTTGCGGCGGGTCCCGATCCTGCTGCTGCAGCCCAGGTGACTCGTGGGGGCAACAGGCCCGTGCACGGACTGCGGGTTCGTGCGCGGCCCGGACGCGGGGCGCTGGGTCACGTGAGCAGCCCTTTAAGTGGCTGTGCGTAGTTTAGGTAGGCGCTGTCCCACTTCATCCTTTTGGCTCTTCCTACAGTCCTAGCTCTGAGCTTGCGGAGCTGGGCACCCCGCACGCCGCTGCAACCAAAGACGGCATACATAGCTAGAGGCTTGTGCCAGGACCCCCTTCCCAAAGTCACTTTCAGCTCAGCTCCCCCATTTTGAGTGCAGTTTAGAGAAGGATTCCTAGAGATCTTTCCCTTGCTGGAAAGAATCAAATTAACGAGAGGTGAGATTTGTCGAACGCTCTTTGTTCACAAGTTTGAACAAAGCTGACAGATGACTACCCCGGGTCTTTTTGGAGATGAAGCTCCACGCTTTGGGGACGGTGAAAACCCCGAGTCGTGTAGGTAGATTGCTTCATCCATAACCATCACCTTGCATTCTGAAAAAATGTACTGGCCCAAGGGCAAGAGCTGCCTGCAGAAGGCGGGGTTCCCAGCTTAACTGCTCACTACATCTGTGACCTTGGTCGAGTTACCTAATATCCATGCTTCATCTTCTTCTCCTAGGAGAAGGTGATGATGCTTGTATCTAGCAGAGATAATATTAAGACGATACTAGTCCCCTCGTTTGTCCAAATCAACGTGTGGATAAAAATTTAGCCACATTATGGTCCATTCAACAAACAATGGTCATGCCCTGGATTTTTGGTTAATACTTAAATATAGATCTTCACCCTATATTTTAAATAAGAAAGACGGTCAAAGTCATATTAATGCTGCTCTCCTTCTTGTGAATTTCCTTAGGTTCCCAAGAATACCACAGACCCATTCTCCTCTCAAAGCTTAGTTATAGCTGTCATCCTGCCAATAATTTTTAAAATTAAAACTCCTACCCACATGAGAATTTTACTTTTTTTTTTTTACCAGCCATGATTTCTCTAGTATCTCAGAGAAAAGAATTCTGAGTAGTAAGACTGTACTCATGAGAATAGAGGCTGTCTTAATTAGTGAATTAAATCGGCAGGCAATTTACTCATCTTGTTTAAATGTTTTGAGATATAGCAAAAAGAACTTTGAAAAATGAGAAAGAGAAATGAGAACATTGTCAAGACAGAGGATCGCAGTTAAGGCGTGTGTCTGTCTGCCTGACTCAGTCTTTACTAGCTGAAAGGAGAAAAGCTTTAGGCTATCAGTGGATCCAGGTTGGGTGCATGACAAGGCTGTCATTTCATAGGCACAAAAGAAGTCAAAGGGAAAACAGTACTCCAAGCTGGAAAATTCTTTTAAAAGATGAGGAAAGTTAAGTCTTCCTCCTTGAAGAGCAAGAATGTGAGGTGAGCAGAATTGGAAAGACTTGCTAGAGCACCGATTTCTGGGGAAGCCATCCACAGAGCGATCATGCCAAAGATGAAGTGTGCCTCCCCGGATGCTAAGTGTATGGTGTACCTCACATGACCCTTGGGAGATACTAGTCTTGCTGGTTACATAGTTACACGCAAAAGGTATATGCATATTGTTGCAGTCGTCTAGTATCTAATGCATCCTGTGATCTTTGTGCTTTATGAAGGAACTAAGCTCATCAGTCTATGTATAACCATGGTTTTGTTTGGGAAAATTGTATACTTTAAAACCAGGCAGTGTCTTCAAGATTGCCTCTTATGGAGTAGGAGCTATAAGTTAAGCACTTGGCTAGCTTATTTGTGACCCTCTAAAACTCAGATTTATCTGTTTGTAAAGCTTACTCCTTGCTATATGAGTTTTCTCCTTGGGAGGGTATTAATGAAAAAGAGATTTAAAAACCCAATGTGGAGTGATCTGACTGTGGACAAGCGTATGTTGAAGAGTGACCAGAGGGGACCAGACCAGAGCCAATGTTTCTTATTTCTGTTATTCCTGTTCAGCTTCCGTCCTTTTAATTTCTCTGGTTTAATGTCAATACTGCCTTACCAGAGGGTTGCATTCAGTTGTATTTTCAAACTGTCGTTTGATTTAATAAAATAGAACAGAAAGCATCAAAATGCAGTCTGTCATCTTCCATGACAATGCTAATTTTGTGTGCTGAATAGTTTTTACTATTACTCACAGTCCAACGAGAGTTTTTTGTTGTTGTTGTTTGTTTGTTTTCTAAAGCTGAGGTAGATGATTTTAAAGCACCTTAGCTTTTTAATCACCTCTCTGGCCAAAAGCCAGCTTCAGATATTAAACAGGATAGGTGACTCATGCAAAGACATGAACACAAAGGGAAGCTGGCCAGGACACGACATCCCAGGTTGTAGATAGATTTTCTTTCCAGAGAGAGCCTTACTAAATCACTTTGCTAATGGGCTTAAGGTTAACCTTCCACTGTATCTGGACTTGTTTGTACATTTTGAAAGAGCAGCAGCTGATCTTGTATATTGTGATGAATTATAATTCTGTTTGGGTTTATATTATAGGGAATGGGCTTGGAAGCTGAGAACCGTGAAGTATGGAACAGCCCCAGGTACTGGCAGCCTTTGTTTAGCTTTGCACTAGAGTGTGAGCCAAGAAAAAAAAATATTTAGTCTTTAATGTGTGCACTCAAAGTCTTTCACACTTTCGTATTTTCATAGAAACTTTCTTATTAATGCTAAGTCACCAGTTCTACTTTCTATGTCAAGCCCTTTGTGCTATTGAGTATGAATTTTGATGTGTAATGATGGAAAACATCTTAAAGTCTTTGTTTCTTTGTTTGTTTGTTTTGAGACAGGGTCTCTCTATGCAGCCGTGGCTGTCCTAGAACTCATGTAGATCAGGCTGGCCTGGAACTCACAGAAGTCCACCTGCCTCTGCCTCCCAAGTGCTAGGATTAAAGGCATAGAACACCATGCCTAGTAAGGACATTTTATATTAATGGAATTTCTGCCTTTTAATAAAAGCACTGTTACTTTCTTCAAGTGAAATTTTACAGGGAATTCCGAAATGTAAAACGGATACAAGTGTAATGGAATAAGTGGATATGATCCCGACTTACATTAGATTGCAGCAGCCTCAATGACCTGTCATGGTGCTTGGAATATTTAGATCTTATGAAAACATTTTAAGTTATAGGAAACATGATTTTAAACTCTCAGCATTTATCTCATGTGTGATGATGAAACTATCATTTGTTTTCTATATCAGACAAATTTGCCATGGTTGAAACAAAAGAAAATAGTAAATCTCTTAGGCATTCAAAATTAAATATAAATCATCAGGTGACCATGCAGGCAATACTGTAAGGATTGCTCCCTGCTATACTGTATTATCTCCTTATAAAATTATGTAGGTTCATCTTATGGATGAACTATGAGTTTGTGAATAGGACATAATCAATATACATGACTTTTTAAGAGATAAATTGGAAAGAACTATGCAGACTGAAGAAGTGTAGGCAAAAGAAGTGGCCACTGTTATTGGACATATTTGAAATGCCTGTACTAATTAGGTTAATAAAGGTGGATCTAGTAATGGGAAGGAGTGAGTAGAAGGAACGGAAGGGAAAGTTCAAGAAACAGTACAGGAAAGCATTGGGAAGCCACCTGGTTTGACTGAGTAAGAGCTGGCCTCCAGAGAAAAGTCAGTGACAAGCTTAACTTGCCAGGAGTTTGGGAACTGGGAAAAGAGTGTCTGTGACAAGAAGCCATGGTTTGATCCTCTGATGTTAAGTTGACAAGGAGACTCACGTGGAAATTGATGTTAGAGAGATGGAAACATCAGTGAGCCTGAACCTCGGGGAGTGCTGATGTTTCCAACATATCGGGGATGGCATTCCACAGAAGCAGCAGGATGTTTCCGTGACATGATAAGAGAGAAACTGAGAGAGCCAAGTCTTGTCTCCTTCATACTGCAGCTCTTGATTTAAATACCCTACCCTTCCCATATGAAGAAGCTTTTTTAAGCTTTATGTATCTTTTACCGAGAAACTTGAGTTGTATTAACAGAGGTATTATGAACATTAGTGAATAGAAATGAAATCCACTATCTAATAACAAAATGGTCATTTTAGCCGTTCATATGCAGTTTTATTAAAACAAACCCTTATGGGTTGGCTAATAACATATCTTAATTTTTTATTTCCCAATAACACTTGTGTCTTATCCTCATGGTTTTTAACAGGAGGAAGCATTACCAAGGTCCTCATTGCAAACCGAGGAGAAATTGCCTGCAGGGTGATACGAACTGCTAAAAAAATGGGTGTGCAGTCTGTGGCTGTTTACAGTGAGGCCGACAGGAATTCCATGCATGTAGATATGGTATGTTGTTAGAAGCTGGGAACAAAATCTTGTTAGTGATTATGTGTATTTGCTTTTGTGTCCAGTTTAGCTCCTTAAATTATATCTATTTTTATTTCGTGTACATTGGTGTTTTGCCTGTGTGTATGGCTGTAGAACTGGAGTTATAGACAACTGTGATCTGCCGTGTGGGTGCTAGGAATTGAACCCAGGTCCTCTGAAAGAGCAGCCAGTGCTCTTAACCACTGAGTCATCTCTCCAGACATAATAATGATTAACTTTAGTTTTAGACATTGTATTTTTTAAATTATTTTTATTTGTGCATTTGGTTTTTTGTTGTTGTTTTGGTGTTTGTTTGTTTGTTTGTCTGAGACAGGGTTTCTCTGGCCCTGGCTGCCCTGGAATTCCCTCTTTAGATAGCACTGGCCTTGAACTCACAGAGATCTGCCTCCTAAGTGCTGGACCCAAAGGCATGTGCCCCCACCACCCAGCTTAGTTTATCTCTTTATGGTAACAGTTGATGCTCGCAAGTAGGAACAAGGTTTATGTAGGTGGGTTCCAGCTACTCAGTAAGCACTCCTCTTAGAGACACTTTTAAAATATAACACCAGCTGAACCAAACAGTATGTTCAGTCACACGACTTATAGGCAAGGTACTTGATCTCTTCGGGGGACTGCTTCATTCCAGGTCCCTGATATTCAAGGACAAAATGATCAAGATACTTGTTAACAGTGGTCAACTCCTGGCTTGAGTTACCTTAGACAAGTCACTTTGTGTTTCTGAACTTTAGTTCGTCAGGAAAATCCCAGCTAAAAACACCATCTCCTTTGAAGTTTGTGTTTCCAGTCATTACTGGTACTTACCTGCCAGACAGAGCTCGAGCAGAGATGAGTTCAGCTGTTGACTCTTTAGGCCCACAGCAAGACTGCATGTATCAGTTCCAGTTCCTGGACCAGCTTCCATTTGGCTTTTTTTTAAAATAATAGTAAACTACTTCCTCTTGCTGCCTTTCAGGCCTCTGCACCTTCTCCTTTCTCCCTGTCCCTTTCTGGACCCCCCACCCACCTGTATAAATTCCACCATACATGTGGAAGTTCAGATGCCAAGACTTGACCCTCCTCTTCCTTCTCCCTGAATCGAGTTTTGACTCTCTTTATATGCAAGATTGATCCTAAACCAGCTGCTTCTGCTTCATTCTTAAATTTTTCATGCCATGGCATTGCCTGTTGGGTCCATCATTCTATTTTTAATAGTAAATAAGGCTGATGTGGTTCTTTACACAAGTGCAAACTAGCTGTGCCTTCTTTGCAGGCAGATGAGGCATATTCCATTGGCCCTGCTCCGTCTCAGCAGAGCTACCTCGCAATGGAGAAAATCATTCAAGTGGCCAAGAGCTCTGCAGCACAGGTAAGATGTGCAGAAAAACTTACAATACAGAGCAAATCAATCTTCTATAATTTATGCAAACTTATTTCTTTGTAGACATTTCCTCTTTTTGGCTAGTTTTTATATCTGATTATTGAGTTATCTTTGTAAACTGTATTTGATCCTTCTCCCCCCTCAGCCTTCTTTCCGGGTCCTCTGCACTTGAAGCCTTTTGCGAAGCACGAGGAGGGAGAATCTGGACTATAAATTAGAATTAAGGAGAGCTGAGCTCTTCTTGGAACCTCGAAGGTTGGAGGTTAGGCTAGTTTTGCCCAGAAACAATAAACAAATTTCTCTTCCCAGGGTACGGTCCTTTTCTTTCTTTAGTAAAGATGTTGCTTTAAGTTAAAGTGTGGATTATTTTAGGGTGGATGAGATGGCTCATCGGGTAAAGCCACTCGCTGCTGAGCCTGTCAGTCTGAGTTCAGTTCCCGAGAACTGACTCCTCCAAATAGTCCTCTGACCTCCACATGCTTACCCCGCAGCACGCACGCACACACACACATACACACTCACGCAGAGTAAAAGATGTAGTAACAACTATTTAGTAACTATTACTGTCTTTTAACCTCAAATGAGTCTTAAGATAAAAAAGGCAAAGTATATTTTAATTATGCTTTAAAATTTAATCTATAATAATAGCCACTTCTTGTTTTAAGCATTTTAAAGTTCAGTTATTAAAATTTTTAAAAGTTGGGGCTGGAGAGATGGCTCAATGGTTAAGAGCACTGACTGCTCTTCAAGAGGTCCTGAGTTCAAATCCCAGCAACCACAGGGTGGCTCACAAACATCTGTAATGGAATTCGATATCCTCTTCTGGTGTATCTGAAGACAGTGACAGTGTACTCATATACATAAAATAAATTGTCTTAAAATTTTTTAAAAGTTTTTTTATAAAGGTAAAAAAATTTAATGTATATATATATATATATAAAATGATAAGTTTTCTAGAGATTACCATATAATTCATTAATTCTACTTTAAATTTTTTATTATATGTGTATATTTATGTGTATGTGTGTTTGTATGCATTTATGTATGAGTGTTTATATATGTGTGTATATGTTTTTATGTGTACATATATATTTGTGCTTGTGTATAGTGTGTGTGTGTGTGTGTGCAAGCATGCGTGCGTGTGTTTGCTGTAGGGGCTAAGAGCTCGTGAGAACAATTTTGTGGAGTTAGTTTTCTCCTTCTACCTTTTGATGGCTCGCAGGAATCAAACTCAAGTTGTCAGGCTTTCTGCAGGAACTTTTTACTCTTTATATTTTACTTCCCTGTTAGTTTTACTTCCTGGTTTATGACAAATAATTTATACCAGGGGCTCATACTTGTGTACCAGGGTTCACAATCACGTTCTTTATAGAAGATAAAAAGTAGAAACAACTCACATGCCTGTGAATTAGTGGATGACCAAATGTAGAAAGTATGTAGCCTTAAAATAAGTGAAATTCTAACACAGGTTGCTACATGGGTGAACTTTGAAATCATGCAATGTTAACTAAGTCAACCGTAGACTCACAAATATACAATTCCATCAATAGGCGACATCTATACCTGTAAATTCATAGAAATGGAAAGAGAAACAGTGGCCTGGCCATAGGGATTAGGTCTGGGAAGGTGACAGTGTTCTGGAGACAGGCACTAACGACTGGGGGAGGGTGACCTTGATGGGAATCAGGTGCTCACAACTGCTGAGGCTGGGGCCTTGTAGCTTTCATATGTGTTACTACGATAAAAGATTCAAGGCTGAAACCCTGTCTCAAAAAAACCAAAAAAAACCCAAAAACCAAAAAACAAACAAAACAAAAAAACCGATTCAAGGCCAAGGCTGTAACTCTGCGGTAGACAACTTGCCTTAGTGCACGTGAGGCCCTGGGTTTGATGTGAAAAAAAGAAAACCAAGAGGCTTCAGAACTTCAATAAGAATGCTCTAAGCATCTATCTCTTCCAGAGCAAGTTATGACAGAGACCTCGGTGTCTTGTCAGCCATGTCTGGAGAGGTCTCAGGAAGGCAGCTTTGCCAGCTGAGAGCTAGCGAGAGAGTTACTTGTCCTTTCTCTCCTGTAGGCCATCCATCCAGGATATGGTTTTCTTTCAGAAAACATGGAGTTTGCTGAACTTTGTAAGCAAGAAGGAATCATTTTCATAGGTCCTCCTTCATCTGCAATTAGAGACATGGGTATAAAGAGGTAAGTGTCAGAAGACAAATTGAAGTCATTTATTACATTGGGGAATTTTAAAATCAAATTAAATGTATTGTAATTTGTGTGTGTTTGTGCAAGCCAAATGCAGGCATGCAGGCATTCCACCTTTGCATGGGTCCTGCATGCAGGACTGAACTCAAGTAGTCAGGGCAAGCACTTTATCCACCAAGCCATCTGACCAGCTCCATTAATAGGTGTTGTAAACTTTACTCTTTGGTTGTTATTCTTCCAAAATGTAGGAAAATTCCACTGAATTTTGGAATATAGAGAGGTAATGGCACTGTAATTCTGAGATATATATTAGTATCTGGGGTTAAAAGATGGACGGTGGAATGAGCCACCACATGAAGTAAGAGGAAGTATGTACAAGGAGCTTTTAGTGTGTGTTTGTGTTAACATCGGCTTGGAGCCCTGCCTTTACCTGCAGGATGGTTTCTTTAAAGAGTTATGGTTTGTAGATATTTAATGAGGCCATCTTGGTTTTTTCACTCTGAAGCACATCCAAGTCCATCATGGCTGCGGCTGGAGTACCTGTTGTGGAAGGTTACCATGGCAAGGACCAGTCTGATCAGTGCCTAAGAGAGCATGCTGGGAAAATCGGGTACCCCGTGATGATCAAAGCCATCCGTGGTGGAGGAGGAAAAGTAAGGTTGTGGGTACCTGCCCTTGCCATTTCTGGCTAGAGGTCTGTGTTCACACTGTGGTCACACAATCAATCCTTTCTTTCTTAGGGCATGAGGATCATTAGGTCAGAGAAAGAATTCCAAGAGCAGTTAGAATCAGCCCGGAGGGAAGCTAAGAAGTCTTTCAATGACGATGCGATGTTGATCGAGAAGTTCGTGGACACACCAAGGTCGACTGCTGGTCTGGGTTTTTGGCTTTGTTGTCGTTTTTGGTTTGTTTCTGTGTGCTATAGGCAGCGCATGTGTGTTCTGTTAGATACGATGTTGTAATACCATGTAAGTTCTTGAAGTTCCCCAGTTCCACCTCTGTAGTCATGGGTTAAAGGACAGTGTACTTGCTCCTAAACATTTTCTCCTATATTAATAGAAAACTCATGCATAAACACATAAGAAACAAACTCTGTCCATAAGAAGAGTGGACAGAACCAATTATAACATTACAATGGTATACAGTGATATTATACCCCAGGCCTCTTTCTGTATCAGTAAATAATAACTGTCTTATTACCTTTGTTCAAGGTAGAGTGACTCTGTGACATTCATGCCCCAAAATGTGTCTGTTACTGGCGAAACTTAGGATTTTCTTCCAGTATAAATAAGTTCTTCTAGGAATGGGCCATGTGCTCCAAGCATCAATTGAGGAACTCAGAAAAATGGAGCTTGTGAGTTAGCTAGAGTTACAAAGATTTTTGCCATCACCTTGTGGTATTTTAACAAGTTGTAACCCTCCTGGCCAGCATGGACCATGTGCCAGGTTCTCCGTCTCTCGTATGCTAGGTGATCTTATTGTCTCAACAACCCTCCATGTATGCACTCCTGCTTTCAGTCTGCGTGTCAGGGCCCTAGGCAACAGAGCGGCTGTTGCTGCCTGTGCCCACCCACAGCTCTGGAGCTGGAATTGGAGTGCAGGCAGTTCCCGTTCTAGGCCATTGCACTGGGGTGCATCTCTAGGTGCCATAGAAGGATCATAAAGATTCCTAGCTTTTTCTGTTTTTTAAAAATAAGGTAATGATAAAATTACCTATGTCCTAGATTCTTGTGTGTGTGTGTATGAATATATATATATATATATGAATATATATATGAATGAACATAACCTTTTCTTAAAAGAAAGCCCAAGAAGGACCTCTCTTTTTAATTTTATCTTCTCTTTAAAGAGGGCCTGAGTTGGTTTTGCCTTTGATTTACACTTTATGAAAGGTAGAACTGGGGGCTGGAGAGACAGCTCAGCAGGGAAGAGGACTTGATACTCCTACAGAGGACCCAGGTTTAACTCCCAGCAGCCACATAGCAGCTCACAACCATCTGTAACTCAGGTTACAGAGGATCCAGCGACCTCTTCTGGTTTCTGTAGGCCAGGCACCAGTACGCATGTGGTGCATGATTATATGCACAGGCAAAACGCCCATACACATAAAACAAAAATAAATATATCTTTGAAAAAAATAGTAGAACTTTACCTGAGAATGACACAATAAATGAAATCTAATTGCACTTTGATAGTTAAAAAATAAATCAATTCAAGCCGGGCAGTGGTGGCGCATGCCTTTAATCCCATCACTCGGGAGGCAGAGACAGGTGGATTTCTGAGTTCGAGGCCAGCCTGGTCTACAGAGTGAGTTCCAGGACAGCCAGGGCTATACAGAGAAACCCTGTCTCGAAAAAGCAAATAAATAAATAAATAAATAAATAAATAAATAAATTCAAAACAGGGCAATTATTAGGAGAGCATAGCATATGCTACCTACTAGCGGGAGTATGGCAGAAATGAAGAAGGTTTTAGATGCTTCCTTCTGTAATACCTTTCAGAAGAAAATAGACAGGTCATCCAAGTCAGCGTCCTTTTACGTGAGCACTGTAGAAACACTTGCTGCCCCCAGTGTGAGTGGCTCAATACAGGGAACAGTGATTATTGGAGACAGGATTATTGGCTCATCCTGTAGCCCTGGCCACCATGCTGACCTAGAAT
>JADRCH010000012.1:733535-757173 GCA_019843965.1 Rhynchomys soricoides
CCATTGGGTGACCTCAGAGAATGAGACCCTTTGGATGACCTCAGAGAGTGAGAACCATTGGATGACCTCAGAAACCACAGCAGAACCTGAGTCTGTACTGAGCCTCCCTTATGTATTAAGTTCCAAAGGAGAGGAATTTCCTACTTCTGAGAGGGCAGCTCCTGTGTATGGTTTGGACCCACATGGTCACTTCATACCTTGGAGTCACTACTACAGTGTTTCCTTCCACAGAGCAATGACAATTTGAGAGAGGCAATTATCTTGACAAACACTTCCTCTCTGCTGGGTAAAGAGGTTGGATACCAATGACAGAAGAAGAAAAAACCAACCAAACAAAAACTGAACAACATGAAGGGCAGTGAGTAACATTTGTACTCATCAGAGAGTTAAAGGCACAAAGCAGACCACTCTGGAATGTGGACCTGTCTGTGAACACAAGTTGCAGTTGAGATTGGCTTACCTGAGGTAGCTACTGCTGAAGCTCTAAGACTTCATAGGAATTCCCACAAGTGTCTGGTGACTTAAGTATCGATCAACCTGAAAGAAAAGCTCCCCTGTGGGGTGGACGCACCCACTTTCGTGGAAAATCCAAATGACTTCCTAATTTGGAGGAGTGGGAGGGGAAACATTTTATACTCAGCCTAGAATATTCTGTTCTCTTTTAGAAGAATATCCTTCAGGGAAACCATGCTCAGGTTTTATACAGTGAGAGAGGCGCCATCCAGTCTGCTATTTCGGCTAAGGGAAGACACTTCGGGAAGTCACTTCGGAAGGCCACAGCTAAAGCCCTGGCACAGGATAACTGACTTAATGTTACTGTTACAGTACCTTTCTGTCACTAAGCTATGGTTGAAATGTGTGTCTGCAAAAGTCAAACAGCCATCATGGTGACAAGACCTTGGATGGAGCTAAGTGCAGAGCATTTGCCTGCCATTTGCAAGGCTTTGGGTTTAACCCTCGGAAAGTAAGAAAGTTTTTTAAAGTAATTAGGGCCTTTTGTAGGTGTTAGGTCCTTCTGAGTGGAATTAGTGCCCTTCTAGAAGGGCTTCAGGGAAGCCATCTACTTGTCTTTCTGCCACATGAAGACATAGCAATAAGACACCATCTGTGAAGAACAGGCTCTCAACATGCTCTGAATCTTGTAGGTCTATCTTATGCTTCTTAACTTCCTGAGCTGTGAGAAATAAACTTATGTTGTTTATAAATCTTTCAGCCTAAGGTGTTTTGTAATAATAGGCAGATGGACTGGGCTGTCTCCAGACTCCCTGTAATGAAGTGTGCTGCCCAGAAGGAGCTCTAGTGCAGGTTTAGTTGGAGAACTGCTTGGAAAACCCAACGTCACTCAGGAGAAAACAGCAAACGTGAAATGACTGTACTAGAGGAAACTGAATCTGTGGCAGGTGCAACGCTGACCACAATCTCCATCCTTCACGGGCTAACCTGAGAGCTCAGGTCCATCATCTGGTACAGAATGTTCTGTTTTCTGTCAAAAAACTTTACAAAGCCAAAAAAGCACATCCTGAAGAAACAAAGGAAGTGCCAACCAAACAGCCATGACTGAATTTAAGGACTCCCAGGTATGAAGTTTAAGTAACTTATAATTCATTATGGGCTTTGACCCAGCAAACAGAAAACACAGCAGAACAAATGGGAATGAGAAGCAGAGTCATGGAAAAGAATAAAAAGAAACTGCTGGGTGGGAAGACACTGTGAAGAAGTGGACATGTTGGATGGGTTTTCAGCAGCCTGGAACATGGGCAGCAAAGGCAAGAATTACCCGTCTGGACGTGTGCCAGTGGACACTCCCCAGGAGAAAAGAACATAAAACTCCCAACAGAACCATTTTAAAGGTGTTCTGTGATACCTTTGAATAACAAGAGAAGGGAAAAAAGGGAAGAAGGAATTTGAAATAGTTATAGTCAAGCATTTTCCAAAATTAGTGACGGTCAACATAGAAGGAGCACAGATGCCCAGCTCTCTGGGTGGGTAACTAGATACCTACTCCTGTGCACGTGAATTCTAACATGGAAGACAAATAGAATCCATGGGAGCAGAAGGCTGCTAGTTTGGATCGGGAACACTCATATTTGTAGGAAGATTTCGTCTCCAGCTTGATATTCATTGGAGGAAGAGAAACCTGGTCTGAGATGCTCCATTCAGGGAGGATGTGCCCTTGGAAGAGACAGTGGGGCTACCCCTATTTTCCTTCCTTAGCTATGAGATATTTTTGGCTCTGCCATGGCCTTCCACCTACATGAGCTGTCAAAGGCCCAGGGCAGCAGGGCCAGTTGGTTGTGGATTGAATCCCAGCAACCAAGAGCCACGAACAATGACAGTAGTCTCTCTTCTTATGATTTATGTATTTATTTTTAATTTTTGAAATTATAATTTTGCCACTCCCTTTCTTCCCTCAAAACACTCCTACATAACCCGTCTCGTCTTTCAGATTCACGGCCTCTTTTTCCATTAATTGTTACTACATGCATATACGTATATACATATACCCAACTATAACCTTCTCAGTCTGTACAGTGTTACTTGTATGTATCTTCTCAGAGCTGACCTTCTGACACTGGATAACTAATTTATGTGCTCTTCCCTGGAGAAGACTGTTTCTTCTCAATGCTCTTTACTTGCCTATAATTCTTTATGTAAGATTGAGGCGTCTGTCCTTTCTGCCGTCCACTTTGGCACATCTGTCGTTGTCCTTGTTCAGCTCACGTCTAGGCAGTCATGTTGGTCAGAGTTCATGAGTGTAAGTTCTGACATTACTAAAAGATGCACACACACAGTGCAATCCCTGGCCCTCTAGCTCTTAGGATATTTCCATTCCCTCTTTTACAGTGTTCCCCGGGCCATCGGAGCAGGTGTGATTTGTAGATGTATTGATTGGTCAGTGTTAGATTGATTCTGGTTTTCTGCAGTGTCCATCTGTTGCAAAGAGAAGTTTCCTTGGCGAGGGGTGACGACTCCACTCTGTGTGTGTACAGCCAGATGTTTCTATTGCTGTTAGGGATTATGCTGGTTTAGTAAAGGGGTGCTGGTTGGTTCTTCTCCAGGACCCGTGAGTTCACTAGCCCTGGGTAGTGAGCTAGGACCAAGTGGTGTGTGAGCCTCATTTTTCTAGGCACTATGTATGTCTGCTCTCAGTATGGCTTACCAGAATTTTACTAGCTTTTTTTTTTTTTACTCAATATTAAAGTAACTTTTTGTTTTTTTATAACTTAATGTTAGCACACTCTTAAAATACTAATGATCCATGTTTATTTTTAATTATTTGATGTATGTCTTAGCTCCTTTATAGCTGAGACATTTTAATTGCAGTTATCCATTGGTTTTAAAATCTAACTGCAAAAGTTTTTTTAAGCCAGATATTATTGGCCTTCTTATGAGCTATAGTTTGTAATTAATTTTTGTAACAAATTAATCAGTCTTTGATATTTTTTATTTTGTGATTAACCTCTATTTTGGGTCTCCTGTATTTTCACTCGTCTTCCCTACCAGTCATTTCAGATACATAAATTTGTTTTCTGTAGTATTTATCATACAAACAGGAATCTTTTAACACAGATTTTACAAGATTGTACCCATGTTCCTAGGTTGTAACCTCAACGTAAAGTCCAGATAACATATTTCTCAAAGAAAATGGAGGATTCTTGGTCATTTTGGCCAACTGTTTGGGTTGATAAATGTAAAATTTCTCAACTCTTAATGAAGTATATTAACATGTGTTTGTTTCTTTCTTTCCTTCCTTCCTTCCTTCTTTCTTTTTTTGAAATAGGCATGTGGAAGTCCAGGTGTTTGGTGATCACCATGGCAACGCAGTGTACTTGTTTGAAAGAGACTGTAGTGTGCAGAGACGACATCAGAAGATCATTGAGGAGGCCCCAGCGGTAAGGAAGCTAAGGGGACATTTCTGAGGTTCTCTTGAACAGATGCCTTGTTCAATCTCATTTTCACGACTGATCTGTAAAGCTACAGTCTCCCATCCCTAGCATCCAAAAAGTAACATAATAATAAAACTTTGGTGCGGAGCTGAGGATCCAGGGGTAGGGAGTAGAGTATTGTTCTGGGACCAAACACAGGTGAGTCGTGTTCTTTCTGGACAAAGTCCAGGAAGGTCTGTCTTGGTACAAGTATCTGACTAGGAGTTAACAACTGGACAGTGGGGTTAGAGCACGCAGTTTAAGCTGTAGTTAACTAGAATTGGTTGCGTAATTGAAATGGAATTGTCCAGTTAGTTGGACATCTTCTTCATAGAGAAGACTCTTGTTTTAACTGCTGTTTCAGTGTGTTCCTAAACTATTCTCGTCATCTTCTTGCCCGGTAGTTAGACTGTGGAGGAAGTATAATCACTGTTTGACACCTGCCCCTTAGTATGGTTCCCATCCCTTAGTTGGTTCAGGTTTCTAGGAGGGTCAAAGCCAGGGCTACCTATTTTTGGGTTTATGTTCCTTTGGGGCTTACAGTGGCCGTTGGTGAGATATATGTTGTCTGTATTTCCAAAACATCAGGGGTCTGAGGTTCCTAATTAACCAGTTTGTTCTTACATTATTCAAAATAGAGTATATTGTTGCAGAATATATTCGATATTTGAAATAGATGTCAACAAGTTCAGTAAAGCTTAATTTTTAAGCAGTGATCATTTATTTAACAGCACTGTTTTAAACAGTGCCTACAGAAGCAAAATACATCAGACACCCTTGGATTCCCTTACAGGTTGTGAACTGCCTGATGTGGGTGCTGGGAATCAAATTCTAACCCTCTGCAATGTAGACCCATCTCTACAGCTCAATACTTGTTATCTTTTATATAGTTATGGAGGCTATTGTGAAAATATAAGGCATAAAGATATGTAATTAATATCTGTAGTTCATAGACATCACTAGCAGAAGTATTCAACTTTGGTATATTGACGGCCAAATTGGCATATTATCTTTTTCATACAGCTACTATACACCATTATCTAATGTACATTTTAATTGTTTTTTTGCACTCTGGTGGAAATGTATTGTGAGACTACGTACTAGTGGAAATTATCTTGACTATCTTCCTATAGCCTGGTATTAATCCTGAAGTAAGAAGAAAGCTGGGGGAGGCTGCAGTCAGAGCTGCGAAGGCCGTCAAATACGTGGGAGCAGGTATGCTGAGACTTCCCCGCAAAATCTGTATTTGTTTCAGAAGATTAGAGGGGCAAAAACCAGGCTCCCTCAATGTTCTAACCATGTCCACAGTAAGAAATATACCTTTAAGAAATAAGCATTTTCCTAATCAGTGCTTAGCCTAATCAGATATGTGAAAACTCGATACTTCCTATTCTATTTCAAAATAAGATGAATACATTGCTCTTCTTTTGAGCTAAGAGTTGAAGCCAGGGCCTCACATATGCTAGTCAAGAACTTTATCATAGAGGTACGCCTGTAAGTCTTTAAGAGCAGTTTTTAGATCACAGCAAAACTGAACAGAAAGCCTACCATGTATTTCTACCTAGCCTGCCCCACCCCAGCCTCTAGCTGTGTTAGCATCCCTGGACCAGTTCATACCTTGTGTGAACTTGAATGGTTCACACCTACCCTAGTCCATGTTTATCCAGTCTAGACCGTAGTGTTGTACAGCCCGTGAGTTTTGAGAAATGTGTAATGATACGTACCTCGTCCTGCGTTAATAGTATCACACAGAAGAGTCTCACTGACATAAATATCCTCTCTGCTCTCTCTGTGCACTCCTTCCCTGGCATTAAACACTGGCAGCCATCGCTCTTTATTCTACCTTTGCAAGAATTTATACAGTTGGAATCATACAGTGTGAAGCCTTTACAGACTGGCCCCTTCTCCTTAGTACTGTCTATTTAACTGTCCTCCATGTCATCTCACAGTTTGATATCGATTCCTTATTGTTCTAAATAATACGCCATGTCTGTATAACTTATCCATTGATAAGCTTGATCACTTCCAACAATTACAGATGAAGTTACCATAAGCATTCATAAATAGAATTCTGTGTGGATATACGTTTTCATTTCATTTGTATAAACACAAAGGATTATAATTATTAGGTCATGGTACAAAAAATATTTATTTTGAAAGAAACTGCTGTCTTCCAAAATGTACTATTTTTACATTCCCATGAACAATCAACAGTTCCTGCTCCAAATCCCCTGCAGTTCTTGGCATTGTCTGGTCAGTTTTTGTCAACAAGACACAAACTAGAGTCACTTGAAAAGGGGGAACCTCAGTTGAGGAATTGCCTCCATCCGGTTGGCCAGAGGGCATGTGTATGGGGCATGAAAGGCTCTGGGCTCCATACCCAGCACCAACAGAGGAAGGACAACGTTCCCCTTTAACTGTCCCTGAGACCTGCTGACATTCTTACTTCATCTCCACACTGTCATTCCTGTTCTCTCCTTCCCTCAGCCTGGCTAAATGCTGTTGATTTTATTGATCTTTTTGAGGAACTGGTTTTGTCTTTTATTTTTTAATTATTATTTTTCTCTCTTGATTTTATAATTTTATGGTATATTATTTTATTTATTTATTTATTTATTCTCTGTGTATGTGTATGTGTAGACATTTCTTTGGTATTTTTTTTAGTTAGCCAGTCTAACTGGGTGAGCTATAAACTTAATGTGTTTTGATCTCTATCTTTCCAGCCTTAATCTTTTCTCTAACCTCTTGGGTTTTACATTCGTATTTCTTGTGTTTCTATAATGAGATGTTTCACATCTGGTAACCTTACATGTTTAGTTAGAGATTGTCTTCTCTCAATAATGTGTCCAGATTGGTTTGTGCAGTGTTGCCCTTAATTACAAATGACTACTTACTGTCAGTTGGCTTCTTTTGCTCATTGTTAGTGGAGTTTGATACAGAATATTTTGTGTTGGCGCCCAAGACACCTCCTTTCTCTGTAGGTCTACAGGGTAGAGATACTGTGGAATCTAAGGTACATATGCTGAAGACCTCTCTCTCTCTCTCTCTCTATTTCTCTTTCTCTGTGTGTGTGTGTGTGTGTGTGTGTGTGTGTGTGTGTGTTGTTCTCAAAGATGTGCCAGCCACATGTGGTCTGAAGCATATGTTGGTCACTCCTTGGTGTGCTGCTGTAGGGTGAATGACTCAAAATGGGGCCTCAGACTTCCTCACTGGAGTTCACTGTGGCTTAGTCATCAGCTGGAGGCTTGATGTGTGATCAAAGCATTGCCAAGCATGATGGCTAGCATGAATTGTCAACTTCTCAGGATCTAGAATCATCAAAGAGACTATCCAGATGGGCCTCAGAAGGATTACCTAGCTTAAGTTCACTGGGATTATGTTAATTGAGGTGGGAGGTCCCACCTCAGTGCCCCGGTATTCATCCTATCTTCTTCCTGCCTATGGAGCTCATGGCCTGGACAGACTGTCCCTCTGAACTGTGAACCCAGATAAATCCCTCTTTCCTTATATTGCTTTGATCAGGGATTCTCACAGCAACAGGGAAAGGAACAAATCCATGAGGAAGCAGGGAGAGCTATGTCATGGTTGGATTGAGGCAGTTTCTTAAAACTGGCTTGGGGTGGCTCTGTGTCATAACACCCATTCAACATGACTAAGGCCCCAGGCTCCAGCTCCATCGTGATAGAGATCGAAGAAAACAGCAGTGATAGCAATGACATATTAACAACCCGATACAGAAATGCTGCGACAGCTGAGAGCTTTTACTAGCACAATCCGAATAACAGAAGAGAAGGGCACAAGGGTAGTATGAAATGAACTAAAAGGTTACTATTGATAAGCATGAAAGTAAAAAAGTTAGATTATTTGGGTTGTTGGTGGTTACTTTGAGTTCTTTATATATTTTGGATATTAGTCCTCTGTCAGATGTAGGATTGATGAAGATCCTTTCCCAATCTGTAGGCTGCTGTTGTCCTATTGACAGTGTCCTTTGCCTTACAGAAGCTTTTCAGTTTCAAAAGGTCCCATTTACCAATTGTTGATCTTAGAGCCTGAACCACTGGTGTTCTGTTCAGGAAGTTGTCTCATTGTACCAATAATTCAAGGCTAGTCCCCACTTTCTCTTCTGTTAGATTTAGTGTATCCAGTTTTATGCTGAGGTCTGCCTTGTCTGGCCTCAGTGAGAGGATGTGCTTAGTCCTGATGAGACTTGATGTGCCAGGGCAGGTTGGTACTGGGGTGGGGGCAGGGGTGGAGCTCTGAGGAAAAGGGGAGGGAGAATAGGGGTGGGAGGGTGGGACTGTGAAGAAAGGGGGTCTGCAATTGGGATATAAAGTGAATAAATTAATTAATTAAAAAGATAGAGACCAATAAAAAGGAAATTTTAGTGGTAAAAAAAATAATAAAACAAAAATATTTTTAAAAGAATGAAAAATGTAGGGAAAACCTTTGTTTTTGAGACAGGGTCTCATCATGTAGTCCAGGCTGACCTGGAGCTTACTATGTAAACTAGCCTAACTCCCAACTCAGAGGGATTTACCTGCCTTTGCCTCTCAGGTGCTGGGATTAAAGGTGTACAAGGCTAGAAAATAAAATTGTAGAAATGCTAAATGAAAATAGAAAAAAAAGAGAGACTGAATTGAACATAAAAACTGGAGGCACCAGATGTGTGTTAGCCTTCCAGAGAGAAGCATGGAGAAGGAAAGACAGGCAGTTATACAAGGAAAATAAGGAGAAAGGAACCAATTACAAGATTTCAGAGGGAAAATTACACATTAAGAAGAGAAAAGAGTAAGCAGAATCTGGACCTGCTCAGGCTCCAGCCTGCCTGTGGCCTGGGGTTGCCGATGGTGTCAAAAGCACTAGAATTTTATCACCCAGGACACAGTGTTCTCTGAAGTGGTGGTTTGGGCATTTCCCAGGAGTAGCAATGCACGAGTGGAAACCTCATGAGCTGGGGTTCCAGTTGGGGTCAGGGTTATGACAGTAACTGATGAGAAAACCCAGACTGCAGTATAGCTAATTCTCAGAGCCTGGATTTCACCAGTTACAGACTTGGGGTCCTTAACCACACAAGATTAAAGCCCAGCAAGGGAATACTTTAAATGTGTATTTATATACTACACATAAGCATGTGTTTGTTTATATTTAATATAATTTGTATATTTTAATAACCCTTGGCAGTGTGGTGGTTTGAATGAGAATGTCCCCCACAGGCTCAAAATTTGATTACTAGGTCCCCAGGTGGTGGGGCTGTTTGGGTAGGTTTGCGAAGTGTGGCCTTGCTGGAAGAAGTGTGTCACAGCCGGCAGGCTTTCAGGTCTCAAAGCCTTGGGCCATGCTAAGTGCTCTGCACTTGTGGTTCCAGATGTAAGCCCTCAGCCTTCTGCTCCAGCCGCCATATTTGCCTCCTGACACCCTCCGGTGCTGTAAGCCCAAATAAGGTCTTCTGTGAGTTGCTTTGGTCATGGTGCTTTGTCACAGCACAGAAAAGTAATTCGTATGGATGGAGTGGGTGCAGAGCATGCTCTGATGGGATTGGGTCAGTCACTCATGCTTGAGGGAGAATGGGGATTATGTTAGAGCTCATACTCCTCTCTGGTATTCCAAAATGTCGCTCCTAAATTGTATCATGCAATTATGTGCCTTTTTTCAAGGCTTTGTTCCCTTACCCTCCTGGACCAATTTTCCTCCCTGGCATAGAGCTCTCAGCACGTTTGCTTCAGAATCTTTCCCTCATCCTCAAACTAGCTCTGAAGACCAATGCCCAGTGCATGTACATAACCTTTGCTGTGGGTTCTTGATACAAAACAGTGTTAGGGCCTTTGACTCCCAAACCAGTAAGTTCAGACAAGATGTTCTCAAGAAGCTCGAAAGATGTTGCACTGCAGAATTTTCATGTCTTCCGTGTGTTTAGACTGCCCTTCCCCCAGTGTTGAGGCCTGTACTAACTGCTTTCTTGGTCTGGCTTTCAATTTTCATCTTTATCCCACCTCATATGTATGGTGGGCCATTTGCCTAAAGCTCTCTTCTCATCCCTTACTCTACAAACTTACGGGCTTTGTCAAGTATCTGTTTGCCACTAAATTCATTGCCTTCCCATAGTCACAAGTCCAAGAACATCTGCTTCCTGGTTGTTTTTATTCTATTCCCTAGAGAAGTGGCTGATTGTGTATTTATAATCTCATTTCTGTTTCTCATTGGTAAGGAGTCATTTGTAGCCCAGAATATGATCATTGCAAGTTTGAGAATCTATTCTACTATTGTAGTTCATAGGTAACAATTTACCTAATTGATACGGTGCAGTTCATTTTAAGAATATGTCATTGCTAATTATCTGCGTGCTGGATATGTCTAATCTGATAGAACATTGCCATTTTTCAACTACTGTGATGAATTCATCTATCTCTCCTTGTTCTCAGGTTTTGCCACATGTATTCTGATATTGCTAGGTATTTTTGCAGGACTGACCCTTTACCATTTTTATATTATCATCTTTATATTATTACTCATTTATGATAATGTTCCTTGCTCTGAAATGTGATCTGTCTCAAATAACTACTCCTGCTTTCTTTGGTGTTTATATGAAGTGCCTTTCTTCTATACTTTTTCTTTAAGTCAGTTAAGGTTTTAAATTAAAGATGGGTTTCTTGTAGACAGAATACAGTTGAGTCTTTTTTTTTTTTTTATTCTCTTACTCTGTTTCTGTCTTTTATTGGTATGGGACTATTGGAATTTACAATAATTGCTGCTACCATTCAGATAATGTCTGCCATGCTTGTAGCTGTTTGCCATTTACAATCCTTGTTCTTCATTCTTGTTTTTGTCCTTTACTCATTTTCTTCCTTCCATGTTTTTCGCCACTCAGTTCTGTTACTTTCATGGTTTTTATTGACAGTTTATAGGATCCCCCCCAACCCAACATTATCAGTTAGTAGCACAAGACTCATAGTATGCATTCAAATGAGTACTAGTCCACTTTCAGATGACAGGCTTGGGCCAGTCAGATGCACTTGTCATGCATTCCAGCCTGACCATCTGAGCTCAGCCCCAGAATCCGCAGTGGAAGTCATCCTCTGACCTCCACATGTGTGCCGCGTCACGTATGTGCCTCTACTCACAGACATGCCCAATAAATAATAAAACTTACAGACTTAAGAAGTTGTATCATGGCATAAGCACAGGTACTGTATAATAGCACTTAGACATCTCTAACATCCCCCTCTTGTCCCTTCTGTGATTGTTGTCATGCAGTATTACTACATGAGCAAACATATGGGGACATACCTAATCATAACCAATAATCATTTCTGTTATTTTAAACTGTTTGTTACATCAACAAGCAATCAAATGAACCAAGAATTCATTCTACTCTCATCTCTGTATTTTATGATTATTCCTTTATATAGACACATATTTCTTACAAGGCTGGTATAGTGGTTATAGTCTTTGACAAAAATCAGCTCACCTGTACCTAAAATAATTAAAGTATTGTGTAAAAGTAAGCCTAATAAACCCAAAGGACATTTGCCTCCTCTTGGGTCTGGGATCCATGCCAAACACTAAGAGAAGTATTGGATCTCTTAATAGACTACTGATACTGATAGACTTGGTATCAGCATATGGCGTGGATACCAAACAGCTGGAAGGCCTTTCAGTGTTCCTAACAAAAGGACTTCTCTTGTTGGGGTTGAGGAGCAATACTTAGTACACCTGAGATAAAAGATTACCGGGAGCTACAGCCCCACACGGACTTTAAAGGAGAACTTGTGGCGCCCACCATGATTAGGGGAAGAAAGTTTCAAGTGAGGTGGGCATCATGGTATGAGGCTTCTGGGGTAGGTGTGCTGGGACAGTACCTCACGGTCCAAACATGTTCTCATTACTACAGCAGGTACCACTGGTGTATACTTTGGGTTTAACATGCACTCAGGATTGCTGAGACATTTCCACTGCTACACTTCATACAGTTCTCTATTGCAAACTGTGACTCATTTGCTGCTGAAAAATACAGTGTTTACTTCGTGAAACGCAAATTATATACCATAAACGATGTCCGCAGCAGTTAAATCAATGTGCTGCATCATAGAGAGTATTTTATAAACATATTTTAAAAATTGTATTTGCATCTTTCTCTGTGCATGGGTGTTTTGCCTGCACGTATGCAGCCTTCCTATAGAAGCCAGAAGAAGACATCAGATGTCTGTTAGTCACCGTGTGGGTACTGGGAACTGAACTGGTCAGGGAGTGGGTTGGTGCTCTGAGCTTTCGAGCTGTCTTTCTGTCCCATCCTAGCTCCCATCCTAGAGAATCCTGATTTGCTTCTGATTATATGCCACTGAAGTGTGACCCTGTATTTTATCTTTTAGGAACTGTGGAATTCATTATGGACTCAAAACAAAATTTTTATTTCATGGAGATGAACACAAGGCTGCAAGTGGAACATCCCGTCACTGAGATGGTCACAGGGACTGACTTGGTGGAGTGGCAGCTCAGGGTAAGAAGGTTTTTCTGGTAGACATCAGTCCTGAGCGGTGGATGCAGCTTAGTGTTAGGATGCCTGCCTAGCACAAGTGGTCCCTGGGTGCAGCCCCCAGCACTACCAGAAAGAAGATCAGTGTTGAGAACACATTATATGCTAGGCTCCTTTCATGCTACTTTGGGTGGGATCCAGCTTTGTGGTTTTGATGGGGACAGGGAAATAGCAGGTTTAAAAAAAAAAAAAATGCTTCTGCTTTCCCACTGTTATTGGCACATTCAGAATTCAGATTCCTAATTTGTCAATTACCTTCATCTCCCCTTGGGCGCAGGGCTGCAGGCAAGCGAGCTGTATCACTGTATCTTGTTCTGATCACATGGCTCTCCTGGAACTCCCTTTGTATACCAGTGTGTCCTCTAACTCACAGCAATCCTGAGTGAGGGATTAAAGCTGTGCCCTACCACACCCTGGCTGCACAACGACTTCTTAAAAATGGGGTTCTGTGGTTCAAACAGCTGAGTTCAGGCTATAGTATAGAGGGCCTGCAGGGTTTAGGGATGCCAGTGAAGCAAACCTCAAGGCTTTCAGGTACTTTGTATCTGTCTGAGAGTGATAACGGCACAGAATTCCCAACCAAAGGGTATAGTTAGGACCAATCTCTCTTGGACTTGGATGGAAGCCAGTCTCAGAGAAAAAAAAATCCAGTAAAGATAAACCAGTTTGAAAATGGTCTGTGTAATAAGAAATAACCGTGAGATGCATGGTCAGCACTTTTTTCTTTTGCATAAGAAGATGGAACTCTATCAGTGTATCACAAAGTTTCATTTTGAAACATAGGAAGGAAAGGGATACCAGACAATAATACTTCCACAGTGCTTTCTATATAGCCAGACTCTGAATGCAGAAGCTTGAGAAATGTCCCTGGTCAGGTTGGGTGTAGAGACAAACTGAGCCCAGTCAGGATAGACATGGGCTGTGGTTTGAAACACCATAAACACACTGAATTTAGTTATTTCTACTCTGGTTCTGTACTATGGTTCCTGATCTTTCCTGATAGCAGGTTCTGAGGGCCAACCTTATCTCTGTTGTGTGCTTACCTTTTCAGCTCAGAGTCATGTTAAGTGACCTATGGTCTTTTCTTCTATGTCTTATGTTGCTTTCCTGTGTGCGTGGATGTGTGTGTGTGCACTCATGTGAGTGCATGTGTGTGCGTGTGTGTGTGTGTGTGTGTGTGTGTGTGTTTTATCTTAGGAAGCAGCTTGTAAAAAGCGAGGAAGAGGCTACACAGTCCCCATTAGCTTTTCCAAGTCGTACTTATTAAGAAGTGGAATATTTTGAATTGGCATACACGAGCCCAGATGACAAGTATTTAGTAACAGTGGGTGAGCACATTTCTACAGCTTGTGATCTAGGGTCACACAGACCTCCGGTTCTTCATCCTGCCTTACTCTGTCATACACTTGGTGGTGAGAGCAACAGCATAGATGGACTGCTCACAGTCTTTGTCGTGGGTGTGAATGTAATCCAAATACCAAGTGAAAAGATAAAGATGACTGGGGAACTGAGTGTTATATTGTAAATGAAAAGTTTCTTACCAATAAGAAACTTAGGTTTTCATAGTATCAAACACCAATTTTTAGAAATTATCCATCAAATAGGCTTTCTCCTAAGTCTTTTATAGACTTAAAACTCTAGAGCCCATGATAATTAATAGATTATCTCCAAGCTTGACTCTTTTGTCTGATCTATGTCCGTCTTACCTAGGACTTAAGGGGATGGACAGCCACCATTTTTATTTGACTGCTTTACAGATCCAGATGTCCAGGCTATAAGCAAGACCATTGGCCTGTAGGTCTGTTTGCCAACTCTTAATGTGCATTTTCATAAGAAGCGCTATTCTGTCACCAGATTGCAGCAGGAGAGAAGATTCCTTTGAGCCAGGAAGAAATCCCTCTGCAGGGCCATGCCTTTGAGGCTAGAATCTATGCAGAAGACCCTGACAATAACTTCATGCCAGGAGCCGGACCATTGGTTCACCTCTCTACCCCTCCAGCAGACATGTCTACGAGGATTGAAACTGGAGTCCGGCAAGGTAACATTAAATAAGGTCAAAGCCAGCACTCTGGTTGGCTTGTAATTTGTTACTTTTCTCTAAGATGAGGTCTCATACTGTTTTGCCCAGTCTGGACTTAATCTCTAGGGCTCAGGTGAGTCTCCTGCCTCCACCTGCCAATGAGTTAAAACTATAGATCTCACCACCATACCCAGACTCAACATTATCGCTGTGCATGTTCTTGATTTACATTTTATTTATCTAATTACTTTGTGGGTTGAATGGGTTGGTGTACATGTGCATAGTGTGCAAGTGTAGAACCTAGGACAACATACAGGAATGGCTTCTCGCCTACTTTGTGGACCCAGGGGGTTGAAGGCTTAGAAGCTCAGAGTGGAAATAAGTTTAACAAGAGAAGGTAGGACTTTGCCTTGACCTGCAAAGAGAGAAAGGAAAAAGAAGACAAACTAAAGAAAGCCAGCCTGTGTGTCACATGATGAATCACATGAGAAAGTCTGAGGCTCTCAGTGACCAATCCTTGTTAGATTTGGGACAAGTTTTTAAATCCCTCTGAGCCATGGTTTCCTTGGAAATAAAACTCTGCCAAGGGCACCTGCCATGCGGGAAGTAGGGAGGACCGAGGGTGA
Source organism: Rhynchomys soricoides (assembly GCA_019843965.1). Classification (NCBI taxonomy): domain Eukaryota; kingdom Metazoa; phylum Chordata; class Mammalia; order Rodentia; family Muridae; genus Rhynchomys; species Rhynchomys soricoides. Next base: position 748,638 of record JADRCH010000012.1, read on the forward strand.
GGTAACAGGAAGCATGTCTTGCTCAGCCTTGCTTCAATCCTCAGAGATCTGGCATCGACAGCTTACAGTGTCTGTCGATTCCAGGAGATGAAGTCTCGGTGCATTACGACCCCATGATCGCAAAGCTCGTTGTGTGGGCCTCAGACCGCCAGTCAGCCCTGTCGAAACTGAGGTACAGCCTTCATCAGTACAACGTGAGTGAGCTGAGGCCAGAGGCCTGGTGTTAGCACCTCATCCCTACACTCCTCTGTGTCAGACACAAGCAGTTCTTCAGCGGGCAGTTCCCCAAGCATCGGTGTGTGCAGGCTTTGAGCTCTTCTTTATTCCAGTTGGAAAACAAAGGATTGTAGAAATACAACCACTGAGGTCCCCACTGCATTCTAGTGAAGTCCTAGGCATCTATAAATAAAACCAACTGTAGGAATCAGTTTCCTGTAAAAATAAATTTTGATCTTCATTTTCATTCATTGTCAGAGGTAGGTGTGTTGTTGTTGTTTTGGGGTTTGGGTTTTTTTGTTTTTTGTTTTTTTGTTTTTCGAGACAGGGTTTCTCTATGTAGCCCTGTCTGTCCTGGAACTCACTCTGTAGACCAGGCTGGCCTCGAACTCAGAAATCCACCTGCCTCTGCCTCCCAAGTGCTGGGATTAAAGGCGTGCACCACCACTTCCCAGCTATGGGGGTTTTTTATATCACATTAATTTTTGTGGTGTATACGTCCCAACCACCTTAATTTCACTTCATGGAAGGATTTATAACTCATGATTTTAAAATTATTGTATGTGACTAATCCGTGTAAAGGCTGTGACTCCTAAGGCTCCTATCACTGTGGCCACACCTGCTATCCCTTCAGTGGGCCAGTGTGGAGAAGTGCTCTTGTCTTCCCTTTAGCGTGTCCTCACCCCATACTGTGTGCTGACTGTCCTCGGTCTGCTTCCTCAGGGTTCATTTGTTCCATTTAGACCAGGACACTGTCACCTTGGGCAGCCTCAGCCTCTGTCGGGGCTCTTTGAAGGCAGGGGCTGCATCTGTTTTTCCTCACTGTCCCTAGAGCCTGGGTCAGAACCTGGCACCTACAGCTGCTCATGGAATGGAATAAGAAGGGGTGGCTAGGTGAGTGAATGCATGACCCCTAGGCCATAGTTACCCTCATCTTTAATCCCTTTATTTTTATTTTTCTTAAAGATTTATTTATTTATTATATGTAAGTACACTGTAGCTGTCTTCAGACACCCCAGAAGAGGGCATCAGATCTCACTATATAGATGATTGTGAGCCACCATGTGGTTGCTGGGATTTGAACTCATGACCTTCAGAAGAGTAGTCAGTGCTCTTTACCGTTGAGCCATCTCTCCAGTCCCATCCTTTTATTTATTTATTTATTTATTTTTGAGGAGAGATTTGAAGATGGTGTTGCTCCTTTTTTTTTTTTTAATTTTTATACCCATGTCTGAACGTTAGATCTCAGTGTTGGAAAGAGGTTCCTTTCAGGTCGTTTATTCTTGTTCCCTCTCCAGTACCGCAGCCCTTCCTGCCTACATCTGCAGTGGAATGTTCTAAATGAAAATCTTTGTCTCTTGCACATACGTTTCCTGTCTGTTTTCCCAGTGTAAGCCAATTAACCCCCTCCCTGTCGTCCATGTCCTATATCCTGTTAAGCTACATTTTGAAGTGTAGGTCAGATATGCAATGATAAATCAAGTGACAGTGAATGTAGCCTTTCTACACACGACACCTTAGTAGGTCATAGAGCAGATGCTTTCCTGAAAATGTTGTTTTCTATGCTCAGCAGGAACCTGGGTTTGCTTCTCTTCCTAGATTGTCGGCTTGCGCACCAATGTGGACTTCCTGCTCCGGCTCTCTGGCCACCCAGAGTTTGAAGCTGGGAATGTACACACTGACTTCATCCCTCAGCACCACAAGGACCTGCTGCCCACTCACAGCACCATAGCCAAAGAGTCTGTGTGCCAGGCAGCTTTGGGGCTCATCCTCAAAGAGAAAGAAATGACCAGCGCTTTTAATCTCCACACTCAAGGTACAGAACACTCTTTTCTTCCCTTGCCATGTTCTCTGAATCAGCAAGAAACATGTTTCTGTTTCTGGGACATTCTTGCCTTTCTGGCTTACAGGGACTGATTCTATTTTCTGAAGATGTTTTGGGAAGTTTTCTTTCTTTCTTTCTTTCTTTCTTTCTTTCGTTCTTTCTGTGTGTATTGTGAAAGAAATCTTCATATATCCTAAGTACATAAGAATACATGCATGTATCACAAGTGCACACTAAGCATAAGAGCATATGTCACACATGCATATATCACAAGTGCACACATAAGCATAAGAGCATATGTCACACATACATGTATCACAAGTACACACTAAGCATAAGAGCATATGTCACACATGCATGTATCACAAGTGCACACATGAGCATATGTCACACATGCATGTATCACAAATGCACATATAAGCATAAGAGCATATGTCACACATGCATGTATCACAAGTGCACACATAAGCACTATTGAGCTCATTAAATGAGCTCTGCGAATGCCCTAGTATTACAGAAATGTGTCTCTTTCTAAGCAAACACTGTGCTGATCCCTGCTGGCCATGTGCATTCACTGCACTTGTGGCTTGCTTCACCGCACCTGCTGTACCTGCGGCAGTGCCCTTGGTCTAAGGACAGAACACTGGAGAATCGGACTCCTGTGAGTGAGCCTCACCTCACTATTAAGTTATGTCTTCCTCTGTGTTTCCATCCTCTGATTGAATTTCTGTCTGGATAGAGGTTTAGGCCCTTCAGGGTGTCAGAGGACTCACCATGGAGAGAGTTGTCATGGTTTGCACACATACGCTCCTCCAGCATGCACTCGGTGGTTTCCCAACCTCCTCCTTACAGCTTCAGTCAGCTCTGCACTGAAAGGTCTCTCCCTCTAAACAAATAAAACATCTACACTCTCTCAAACCTGCCCCACAGTATTTACTCAGGATAATGCTGAACAGTGGAGTAAACATAATTCTTAAATCTACTTTTTTATAATTAGAATTGTTATATTTTTCTTTATTATGTCTATGAGTGTTTCGCCTGCATCTAGATCTGTGCTTTATGTGCATGCAGTGTCCATGGAGGCCAGAAGAGAGCATCATATACCCTAGGACTGGACCTATGGATGGTTGTAAACCTCCATCTATCTGGGAGAGCGGCTGGAAGAGCAGCTCCTGCTGTTAACCATTAAGCCAGCTCTTTAGCCCCAAGATTATTATATGTTCCTGCTTCCTATAGGACTCTTTTGCTATCATCTTTGATTTTTAGGTTTGTTCATGGTCATATCAAAAAGGGAAAGAATATAACCATGTCCTTAGGTTTGGAAAGTATCACAGTTACAGGTTTCACACTACATGGCTTCCGTTAGTTGTACCACAGCCACTGGGTTATATCCAGCAGAGTGTGTATGCTCAGCACATAGAGCTGGACCAGTGACACAGACACAGGGAAAGGGAAACTGAGGCCCAGTGGGACCTCTGTGCCTCCGGAGGACAAGAGCTGAGTCACAGATAATCATTCTTCCAGAGAAGCTGGGACTTCTCACATAAAAAGTCTCTAAGATACAAGTGAGAGTATCTAGCTTAAATTTAAAAGAGAACACACAACTGAGCTGCCAACAGAGGACCCGTGGTTAACGTTCACTTTTGTAAAGTATACATGTTTGGGGGACTTGATACCTGTAATTTTGTTGTTGTATTTTAATTTTTTTCTAGATCAATTCTCTCCGTTTTCATTCAGCAGTGGGAGAAGACTGAATATCTCTTATACCAGGAACATGACTCTGAGAAGTGGTAAAAGTGGTGAGTGATATTTCTTTACAAGAGAAATGCAGAGTGTAGAGACATAGCACATTAAACTGAAGCACAGTCAGTTCGGGGATTTTAAGTGGCCGAGGTGGAACTGACTGGCTCAGGGCCATGGGTTTAACGGTGCACATATTTTCCCTACTTCTGTGTGTTTATGTATTCTGAAAATAAGCTGTAAGACATACCTAGCACATAGCTGAAATGGAATATGGCGAAGTGTCAGTGAGGTGACCCGGGTGTGATTTTAGGCAAGGTCTTTCTTTGTACGGGATTCTTTCCCCTGCTCTAAGAGCCTTGCTTTTGATTAAGGAAACAATGTTGCGGTTGAAGACTGAGGGCAGCCCACTGTTCTCGCAGGGCTCAAGATCCAGGTGGAATGGGTCACTGAAGAGCTGTCATTTAGTGTACGTCCAATCACCTGAGTGTTTATCTTCACAACAACTTCAGGAGGGAGCGGAGTGAGGGAGTCACTGCTCACCTGTAGATGCTGAAGCACAGGAAACAGGGTGACTTGCTGAAGGCCAGTCAGCGCAGAGCATTATGGATGCCTGCTCCTTTTGATACTGACTCCAGGGTTTTCTAACACTTTTGGTTTGGTGGCTTTGGTTTTGGTTTTGGTTTTGAACCGTGTACCAGTTTGAGAAGGCGCAATGTAAAGACTAATGTTTTAACTAAAGTTAGAAGACACTGGCATCTAAGCCAGAAGATGGTAAATGAGTCGTGACCAGGCAGGATACAGAGGGTCAGAACACCATGAGAGCCAGTGACTTTCCCTTCTGCCACAGGACAGTGTTCGTGAGCTGCCAGAGTAGGTGAAGTATGCTAGACATGAGGATGTGAGGTATTCCTGAGCTATGGCAGCTCTCATAAAAAGCCTGCCTACTAGCTAGAGCAGCCACCTACCAGCTTCAACCACCCCTTTCTCAGAGCGGAGCAGGGCCTTCTTGACTCTAGAGATCACAGGTGTCATTCCTGTGCAGCAAATGCATCTTCACAAAGCGACTGCATTGTAACTAATACGTCACCGTTAGCCTAGATGGATATTACTAGAAATACACTGGGTGGTCTCCAAGGACGTTTGCAAATGTCCCTCCACTCCGTAGCTTAAGTGAGTAACCCCTGGATTTTGAGCTGGAGTGTTTATTCATATTGTCCTACAAAGCAATCTCCAAAGTCTGAGAATGTCTCGTTGGCCACCCCTGTTTGCTGAATGCACCTAGAGAAGTTTGCAGTGTGCTCTCCAACCTAAATTAAACAGAGAAACCACATGTGCCACGGAAATTCAGATGTGCTATTTGGCATGGGTCTTCATTAAACCATGCAGTGCTCTTTGGAATTGTACTGAATTTTCTTAGAATTTAAAAACGTTTTCATTTTAAAATGAATGAGTGCATAGTTGAAATGCCATCATGATTGCTGTTCAGTATACACGTCTCTTTTTAACACTATTCCACAAAGATGCTCTAATTCTGAATGTAACTCCCTGGAGGTGTTCTAGAGAGCCCTTGCAAACTGCCAATGAGCAGTAACCAGCGGAGTATCCCAGACACAAAGCCCAAGGCATTTGAGTGTAACGTAGGACCAGTCTTCAGTCTTCTTAGTGAAAATGACCACGTGTTTTCTTACCATGTCTATAACTTGAATCTTTTATATATTATTTTGCTACTGGTGATCATGTTTTCAAAGCCCTGAGTTGGCCCTCAATAGTAATAATAGCTGAGACTTATTTAAGGCTTTCAGATAAAATATTAAACATTTTCCAGAGACTGCCTCATTTGCAGTTTTCAGAGCAGGCCAATGAGAGTCACGCTGTCTATTAACATCACTTTTATTTTCATCAACTAATTTTTCTTAACCAAGGACAAAGCTCGAATATTAGTACTTTTCCACAGGTCATACAAAACTAACTGAAGCCCGGGTTTGACCCCATACTCCAGGAAGGCATGCTTACATAACACTACATCCACTAAATTCCCATGCCTTAGTAAACGTGGACCGAGCTATTTAAGAGTCTCCAGTGGGAAACAAAAGTATCTGGGGAGGGGATCACAGTTTCATGCTGTGAAATTACAGTCAGATCTCCGATGTAGTTCTGCTTGCATCAATGTCACTTAAACACTTTTACTGTCTTGTAATTGAAAAACATGATCTGGTATACTTGAAGACATTTTCTCCTAAAAAAGTGTAAAGCATGGTTATAGCACACAGAGCTGAGGATTTTCACCTACTCCGTGTAAAATCTCTGAAAACAACTGTAGTGATAGATGCCAGAAAAAGTAAATCAGTTTATGTCCCCTCCCCTTGTGTGTGTGTGTGTGTGTGTGTGTGTGTGTGTGTAACATAGGTATTGTACTATGTGAAGGTGCCAGTCACAGGGTTAATAAAATTCATTTGTGAATAGTTTCAGTTTTGTAGGTTTTTTTTAAAGAGAAAACTTTCTCATAAATTGGTATGAAGAGGGAATCATGATTGATTTATAGTTAGAAGTATAGTTAGAAATGTCCTAAAGAGTGAGTTCAGAAGACCTAGGCAGACACTTCCCAAGGACATGTCTTGGAAATAAGCTGTAAATAAGGCATAGCCACCCATGCTGGTGTGAGGAGCATGGTGAAGGAGTAATCCTCAGCAAAGAGGCCTGTGGGGATATCAGGTGGTCCATTTTCCAGTTTGCTGTTAACTGAGTCACATGGAGGGGAAACAGTGCTGGAAGGCTGGGCCCTTGTTCCCAGGATGATAATTTGAATATGAAGCCAGAAGGGCTGAGATGGGAAGCAGGGAGGGCTCTGAAGAGCCAGTCAGCCTTGGTCACGCCAGTAGAATACCAGGAAGGGAAGGAAGAGACTCATAAGTCAGGTTTTGGAAGGAAACTTGGAGCCAGGTGCTGCCCACTGGACGTGGTGTCAGGCAAAGGTCAAGGGCTTCACCCCAGATGGTGGGAGATGAGCTGTGCCAGTGTGGAGTTTGTGAGGCAGGAGGGACAGCAGGGGCCTAACATGTTCACGGCAAGATATCAGCAGCATTCAGTTGGGCATAACTAATCAAGGTTGTGGAGAAGATCAAGATTAAAAACATTCAAGTTGGAAGTAGGCAGATGATGGCCAAGACTTCAGGAGTTCATCAAAGGGTGTTAACTTGCATAACTCTGGTCACAAATATGTTTGTTGCTGGAGATTGAGCCTGGAGCCTTGTAGATAATACAGGAGAACACCTATGTAAAACTTCTGATTTCCAACTTGCAGAATAGTCTTCCCCCAATTCCATATTCATGTACAGCATGAATCATCTCATATTCTTATGATCTGTTACCATTTTAAAGCACTTCAAATGCACTTGGTTATTACATTCCCATACCCATTTAGTGGCTGGCCAATGAAGGCACATAGAAACAATGACTTAGACAAGGCCACAGCCGTAACCAGGTGGTAAATTTGGTTCTCTTTCTGGTTGATTGCTCTTTCTGCACTATTGCTATAGCTTTTGTGTGCAAGTGAAAATGTGTGGAATATTAAAAGTCCATTTTCAAAAGAGAAAGGTTTGCCAATCCCTCTGTACTGAAGCCAGTCAGAGACTTTGCTAAGAGAAGCATTGTATCCCCAGGAGTTACAATGGTGCCTTTTCTTTGAATGCCTACCTAAGGTTGAGAGGGAGAATTCTGTCGTCTCCATTGTTACATAATGTTTTCTCTCTCTTTTTTTCTTCGATTTCTCCCTTGTTCCATAAAGATATAGTTGTAGCTGTGACGTATAACCACGATGGGTCATATGACATGCAGGTAAGTCTTGTTGGTTTTGGTCAGTGGCTCAGAGCCAAATCCTATCTTCCTCATTCTGAGTAGAGTCAGTTTTCCTTCTCAACTTTCCTGTAAGCCTTTGACCATTGTAACTGTAATGAGAATGCCATGTGCTTTTATTTCAAAGCAGTTTGAGGGAATCACCCCTGCATTGTTTCTAACTTGTTTGCAGTGATTCCCTTAAGCATAAAATCTTAGCAAAAAGAATAGCCTTGAATTAAATGGGTAATAAGCCCCTCAGGTATGTGCACACATTCACCAAAACAGCAGCCCCTGGATTTTCCAGGCTTAGGAACCCTATATATACTTAAAAATTATTGGGAGGTCAGATGTGCAAAGAGTATCAGAAAATCTAAGAAAATTAGACGTGCAGCTTAGTGTGGCACAAATACATTCACATTGTATAACTGTCAATGGAGCTGTTTAAAACTATAAACAAAAACTTGCCTTTCTTCCTCTCTTTCTGAGAGTGTATCTCACAAATGCAGTGTACTGGGAACACATTCCGTCTGCCATTGCTCTCTTACCCCTTCCCTGTCCTCAGCTAGTCCTACAACCTTCATGACTTCATTCAAACCCACAGTTAGTTAGGGCTGCTGTGTGCACACGGGTAGGGAGCTGTTGGCTGGCCATAGGTACTTTCCACTAGTTACACCACTTAAGAAGGTGATACCCTTCCCTGGCAACCATTAACTGCCAATGGCCCCTCTTCCTCCTCCTCCCCCATAAGGCCCCACCCGGTCTATGATAGGATGTTGAAGAACCCAGGTCTCCTGCAGGCTTTGTGCAGGTGTGCCTAGTTACTTCGTACCCTGATTACAAACACCTTTGTCTTTTTGTGCAGGTGTGCATAGTTACTGCGTGCCCCTAATTACAAACACCTGTGTGTCTTTGTGCAGG
>JADRCH010000012.1:757183-771856 GCA_019843965.1 Rhynchomys soricoides
ATTACAAACACCTGTGTGTCTTTGTGCAGGTGTGCATAGTTACTGCGTGCCCCTGATTACAAACACCTGTGTCTGGGCATTCACTGTTTTACAGCACACCTCCTCCCTCTCTGTTATCTTCTGTTCTCTCCACTTCCTCTTCTGGGCTTTGGAGAGGGTGAGGCAGGTGCACACTCACACTTAATTCTCAGCACACTGACCACTTGTGCGTCTCTGCATCGACCATCAGCCATTGCAAAAGGGAGCCTCTCCACCCACGGCCAAGAGTAGTACTGATGTGCTGGCAGAAACACAGATATTTAGAAGGTGGTTCCTGTGACAACATGAGGTGTTTTCTTCATCTTTTGAAACTAAAACTCTGCCTTGTAAGCAGCTACAGCAGTGATTCTCAACCTGGGGGTCGTGACCCCTTTCACAGGGGACCTAAGACCATCGGAAAGTACAGATATGTACATTACCATTCGTAACAGTAGCAAAGTTACTTAAGAAGTAGCAACAAAAATGATTTTATGGTTGGGGTTCAGTACACCATGAGGGACAGTATTACAGGGTCGCAGCCTTAGGAAGGTTGAGAACCACTGAGCTACAGTCTCTTCCCCTCTCTTCCTGAGAACCACTGTTCTGCTTCCTTTCTCTGTGAGTTTGATGCAATAGGTACCTGATTGACTTGAAATAATTTAATATTTGACCTTTTGTGACTGGCACATTTCACTTCAGCATCATGTCTTCAAGGGACAAAACTTCCTTTTGGAGATGGATAATTTTCATGCACTGTCTACTCCTTGCCCATCCATGTGTGGAAGCAGAGGAGTTCTTCCTAACTTCTGTGGAAGCAGAGGGGTTCTTCCTAACTTCTGGCTGTTGTGAAAAATGCTGCTAGCCACGGGTGTGCACAGATAGATAGTTCTTCAAAGTTGTTTTAAAGTTTCGAGTATGTATCTAAAAGTAGAATTGCTGCCTCATGTAGTAATTCTGTTTTTCATTTTTGAGGAACTACTGTAGTTTCCTGTAGTAACTGCCGCGTTCTGCGTTCTCACGAGCAGTGCCCAGGACTGTGTCTACATCCTGGCCATTGCACTTGGGATTTCCCCCCTTTCTTGTTGTTGAATAACAACATTAATAATTATAATTAATAATAACATAATTAATATCTTAATTGGTGTGAAGTGGCAAGGTGTTGATGCTTTGGTTTATAAATGACTTAAGGATAATGGCTTTTTTTTCTTTTTTTTCACTGTGTGTGTGTGTGTGTGTGTATATGTGTGTGTGTGTACTTACTGGCCATTGGTATGTCTTCTTGGAAAAATTTCTCTCTGTTAACCTTTGCCTATCTATATTTTGATCCAACTATTTTGTTGTAGCTGTTGAGTTATGGGAAGACTAGGAAAAAAATCTAAGATCACACACATACCCGTTACACTAGTCATCATTAAGTGTAACGTTCTCAAAGGTCCAGTGGCTTCTAGAGAATTCTACTCCATACTCATGAGGGAGAAAACGTTTTAAAAGCCAGATAGCATCTTGGTCCTAATGTGAAGATAGTTTGATTTTAAAGGCTTTCTGAATGGCTGTTAGAAAACCCAAGGAGACTAAGCCATTGCGTAAGAAGCTGCCAGGGTAAAGCTTATGCTAGTCCTTAATTAAAAGAAGTCTATTGCAAACTGAGATGCTGAGAAGGTTCTTGTCTACTTTTGTGTGTGAACTCAGGCATGGGTCACAGAGCCCATGTAGAAGTCAGAGGACAATTCACGGGAGTCAGTTCCATTTCCACTCTGGGCTCCTGGGGCTCAGACATGAAACTTGGGTCATCAGGCTTGGTAGCAGGCATCATTCACTGGGCCATCTTGCCTGGCTCTTTTAAAGGGTGTTAAAGTGTAAAAATTCAGTTACAAGTTCAGTAAATCTAATATATCACTTTTAATATGAACTGAAAGATTTCAAATTCTTCAGAATGGATTTACCAGTGATATCCAAACACTTTGAGATGCAGCAGTTTTCTCTGTCTAAGCTTCGGAAGAGCCATGGGAAGTCTACTCACTTTAGACATGTACACTGTGCTTCATATGGGTGCCTCTCGTCTGTGATGACTAGTAAATTTATCCTGTTTGGTTTGTGTGTTGTTGTGAACTTTTAGACAAAACGTTTATCCCCTAAGATTTCACAGATATTCAAACAGCTGTTTTGGTAGCTTAGAAGGTAGAGTAAATGTCATGTTTAACTTACGAGAGATGAGAACCAATCTACAAATACTGCCATGTAACCTATTTCACTTCAGCCCAAACAGCAGGTTTACAAAGAACAGACACAGACTTCTGTACAAATATGTTAGGAATTGGAAAGAAAAACACAGATTTACATGGATTTTCTGTGTGTGAGGGAAATTTTCTCTTACATGTATATTCGAGAAAACACTCTTCGAGACAGAGAACTTGTGTTCGTTTGCGACCTCCCTTGAGACGTAAGTTGTCTTCTGGTACAGCCTCTGAGAGCAAGACAACAGTGGTCAGTCTGCAGCCCCTCTGTCTTTTCTGATCATAACCACAGCCCATGGGTCAGGTCTGTGTGTTGGTGAGATGGAGGGAAATGCCTTCTAACTCCGTGTGAGCTCTAGTTTTGTCTTGTTTCGTTGCTGACCTTAGCACGGGGATGCTGCACTTAAGAAGTCAGAAGTGAGTACCAGCATATAATATAGCTGGGAGAACTGAATAATTTTGTTTGTTATCTGTCTGTCTGTCTGTCTGTCTGCATTTTGAGTTATACGAATGGAAGGGAGAGTGTGCGCAGCTGAGGGAAGTTGTCTGGAGAGGGCAGGAGACGGCATCAGACCCCCTGGGCTGCTTGGCATGGGTGCAGGACCCCGAACTCAGGTCCTGCAAGAGCAGCACGCGCCCATCACTGCTGAGCCATCTCTCAGAAAAGAAAGCCATTCTTTCCGTTCTCAAATGAACTTTCGTCTGTGGCTTTATACTGACACAGATAACATATCTAGTTATTTTTCTTTTACCGCTATTTGTATCTAAATTGTCCTGGTTAGGAATCTTGGAGGGAGTTGGTTCATTGAAAAATATGCTTTTGAAACTGCTAATGATGAAGATGTTCTGATTTTATTAACTCTACCTGGTCATTTATTTTAAAGACTTTTCCCCCCTGCCCCTAGATTGAAAATAAGTCCTTCCGAGTCCTGGGTGATCTGTCCAGTGAGGATGGCTGTACCTACCTGAAGTCTTCTATTAATGGAGTAGCCAGTAAATCCAAGTTCATCCTTCTGGACAACACTATCTACCTGTTTTCTATGGTGATGTCTCCCATTCTTGTCTTGTCTTGTTTTGGTGAGGTCTGGGTCTACAGCTCAAGCTGGGCTAAAACTCATGGCAATCCTCCTGCCTTAGTTTTCCAAGTGCTAGAGTAGAATGCCAGGCTAGGGGACGGGACATGGAAGGGCAAATAGCTCTGGAGGTAAAGTCCTGATCAAACCCTGGCCCTCAGGGCCACTCAGCAGGGGGTGTGACCCTGTACAGTTAACCTTTCTGGGATTTGGTTCTACCATCTATAACCTTGGCTAGTAAGCATGGCTACCTTACAGAATTCTGACAGTTAATGGCACAGTGTCTGTATAAGTGTAAAGATCTCACTTGACACTGTGCTGTCCATAGTAAAGATCCTACCAAAAGCCGCTTCCAGAGAGGGACCATCACATCACCTCCAGTCCTGCCCTTTATTTCCTAGTCCCTGGTCAGGCGTTTAAACCATGACCTGTGTGTCATGGGGGAGGGAGGAGACGGAGCAAGGCTTAGTAACCTGTTTAGATCACCTAGGTTCATTAGCACCCGGTGTCAATGACAACTAACAGTTACTAATAGCTTGAAACCTACCCGTCCCTCTTGGACTAGCGGGAAAGCAATACGATCTTGACCCTGTGCTCACCATTGTGTATAGGAAGGCAGCTTTGAAGTCGGCATTCCAGTACCCAAGTACATGTCTCCGGTGAGTGCAGAGGGAAGTCAGGGAGGCACCGTCGCGCCCATGACTGGAACCATTGAAAAGGTAACCAGGGGACACCTGTTAAGTGATGCCAGCAATGGCTAGCAGATGTCATTTTGGAGTTTGCTGTGTCCCTTCCTTGTAATCCTTCCCCCTCCTAAATTGTGCTCATTGGGAAGCACTCAGTTCAAAAAAAAGATTATAGCATATTGGTTCATTTGTCAATACAAATAACTGTTTGCCTATTTTTTCAAAAAAATAACTGGGTTTATTTTTTTGGGGGGGGGGGGCACACTGCATGCATCTGAATTCAAACCCAGAGCCTCATACATGTTGAAAACTCTAAACCTGAACTCCACCCCAAAACTGCTGGGGGAAATTGTTTATTTGCTTCTGTATTTTAATTTTATGTATATGGATGTTTTCCTTGCATGGATGTCTACACGCCACATGTGTACAGTGCCCACAGAGGCTAGAAGAGAGTATTAGAGCCCCCTGGAACTGGAGTTAGACATTGTTGTCAGCTTCCATGTAGATCCAGGGAACCAGACTGGGTCCCCTGGAAGAGCAGCCAGTGCTCTTAACCACCGGGCCATCTCTGTTGCCCTGAAGCTAAGAGTTCAAGATATAGTATACTGTATATCACAGTACAGTGTGTCTTGCCTGATGTCTTGAGCCTGTGATCTCAGCACACTGAAACAGGAGGGGTCACGCTGGGGGTGGGGGCGTACAACTAATGCTGATCCAGGAGCGCGGCTCAGTGGCAGACCAGGTGCTTAGCATGCTGGGAACTTGGATTCAACCCCCCAAGTCCCACCCCATGCCAAAGAAAAGTGAAGGAGAGAGAGGGGGTGAATTAAAATATGAACACAAATAAGCAGATTCTTTCTTTTAACAGTGACGTATTTCCCAGGCTGGTCTTAAGTTTCTGGGCCAAAGGTCTCCTCCTCCCCCTTCAGGCTCTCAGGGCTTGTCACCACACCCAACTCAGAACGTATATTTAAGAATGCAAAAGTCCACATTTTAATGTGAAATTTAACAACAAACAGGCTTGTCATGAAATAGTGACATAGTACATATGCATTAAAATAAATTTTGGGAGACCCATATCGGGGAGACCCGTGTGACTCGGGGTGGGGTGCAGGTTGGAGAGGGAGTTGTTGGTTTCACTGTTGTAGCCCAGACTGACCTCAGACTTGGGGCACTTGCCTTGTCGGGTCCTCCAAGTGCTGACATTACAAGCACACACCTCTACACCCAGAAAGCTACGTGGCTGGTGTAGTCGAAAGATGGAATCAGGTGATATTCATTACTCTCTTTGTCCATTTGGGCTGCTAGCAAGGGTTCCATAAACATCAGACTTGAATCTCCATACATCAGTCCTTCCTGGTTCTGGAGGTTGAGAAAATCTCGGAGCAAGGCACTGGCGGATTATATGGCTGGTGAGAAGTCTTCTTGGTATCAACCAGACGGACTGTCTTATCCCTTAGGACCTCTCTTGGGCTTTCTCTGTGATGATGCAGATCCCTGGTGACCTAGTCACCTTCAAGAAACCCTAGCTTCAAACCATCACCCTGTGTTTAAATTTTCAACATGAACTGCAGCAGAATGCAGACATTCAGATGATAACACAAGATGATGTAACTGCTGCAGGGATAGATATCTGGTCTCCCCAGCACAGTAAGTCACAACAATTCCATCTTGGCTAGAGATATGGTTCTGTGGTAGGAAACCTGCCTCACACAGGGTGAAGTCCTCAGTTCATTCACTAGCACCGCAAAGATGATAGATAGATAGATAGATAGATAGATAGACCGACCAATAGAAATAATAATCAATTCAGTTCAGCTGTATATTATTGGAACCCACACACACAAAAAATCAGAAAATAATCACAATCTCCCACTGTTCTCCACTGTGTGAGCTGACAGACTGGGATCTGCTTTTAGGATGATTAATCTGAGTTCACACCAGCCTCACACAATGAGGAATACCAGCGAGAACATTCATCCTACATCTAAAGTTGCACACACATTGGCTTCCAGAGGCTGTACCAAAGGAGTGTCACCAAGGTTCAGGTGATCTTTAGAGCATCCAAATATGCTTGGTGCCTGTGACTGTGTGATCTAACTCTCCTGGTGATGTCTTTATACTGTTTAGTAACTGTATTAATTTAAAAGACATTTGGCCTCCTAAACTAGAAAACTAGTCAGGACCTTTACCCTCCACCCTGTATTAGACATTCACAGGTATCTGTCCTTCTGTGTGTCATTTCCATGTGTCAGGCATCCCTAGCTATCCTGATTCTACATTCACAGAGAAAAATTAAAAAAAAAAAAAAAAAAAAAAAAGCAGTACCAAGTTATGTAAAAATCCATTCATCTGAATCCAGCCCAGCTAGATCATAACCTAAGAGATGCAGCATAGAATGTACACACTCAGCAGTGCCAGCCATGCTGGGTGGACAGCAGTCTCCAGTCTACCTGGTGCTTCTATCTGTCTTTGGCATATAACACAGATGGGCAGGCATGTGCTTCAGTTCTGTTCATTCATGTACCAGCTCTTGGAAGCAAGAAGGGCGTGTGTTTCACTGCATCTCTCAATCTCTAGGTGTTTGTGAAAGCTGGGGACAGAGTAAGAGCTGGAGACTCACTGGTGGTTATGATCGCCATGAAGATGGAGGTAATAAAGTCGTAGGTTCAGCTGCCAAGTAAACCTTGGGGACAGCCAGGCCTAGCTGCTTGCGGTATTTGATGGGTTAATGACACTTTAAATACTGTGCGGGTCATGAACTGGAGGAGTATTCATTGAAAGAAGCTAAAGCAACTATACTTCTGGTAATACAGTTTCATTTTGTGAAGCCATAGGTGTCATTCTGAACTTAATGAAAGTCTCACCAGCAGTGTCCTAGCTCTCTGTCATTATTTTCTAAAGCTGAATTAAGGATGGCAAGCAGTGGACTGTGGGCCAGTGGCTCCTAGCCCTGGGCAAGTACTACATTCACTTTTGGAAGCTATGTAGACCTGCTTCCAGAGACAAATTGATGCTGAGCTTCCCCCAGTAGGGCCCAGGGATCAGCATTATGCTGTCATTCTGGGATTGATCCCAGGGTCTTATGGAGCCGGGTGGGTACACTGAGCTGCACTCTGAGTCCTGGTACTGCATGTTAGCTTCCCACGTGAGAGTCTAATGTCAAACCAGGTTGAGACCTAGGTAGACAAGAGTTTCCTAGTCATGTTTTTGAGTGTATTACTACTCAGTATTGACCCTTTTCAATAAAAGTAAATATAACACTGTAAAATAAAAATAAATATAATAATAATTAAATAAAACCCTGTAAAAGTCTTTCCACTTTCTCTATGGATGGAGATGTGTGTAAACAGAGATACTACAAAGCATTGCAGGTGTTAGCTGTGCCTTCATGCCTGTCTGCCTCTTTTGGCTTGGTGTATGCCTGGCACTCCCTGGCGTGACTACCATTGTTATCTCTGTCCCTGCAGCATACCATAAAAGCTCCAAAGGATGGCAGGATAAAAAAGGTATTCTTCAGCGAAGGAGCCCAAGCCAACAGACATGCACCACTAGTGGAGTTTGAGGAGGAGTCTGACAAATCACAGTGAACTGTGTCCGTAAAGAAATGGTCTACTGCACAGCGCCTTACCTGTCAGCAAACAGCAAGTGCCTCTTCAGTCTCTAGACCTCTGAGAGAGGAGATTTATTAAGTCAATGATGGTGTGATTGTATTTAAATTCTTTCATACTTATAAATTATCTCAAAAGATTCCATAGAAATAAAACTGAGTATATTTTTTTTTTAATTTGGAAAGTAATGTTTTCTTTAAATTATATATGTTGTACATGAACATGCTTCAGAGGCATGTATCACAGAGCTAAACTCAGCCAACAGTCAAGGAATCAAGTAAGACACGAGAGTTATTTGTCTCTTGTCCTTATGTTTGGAAAGTTCCTCTCTAGATACTTCTCCCTTTGTTGTACTTGTGGGGAGCCCAGAAAGCCCCGAGTGGTGTTGAGTCAGTGTGTGCTGTTGACATGGCCATAGCCATATCAAGGACCTCACTTCACCTTACAGCACTCCCCCCAAATTGCAAAGGCTCTTCCTCCCCTCTTCCCCTTACCAAGATCCCCTTGGGGGGGAGGGGATGAGGCTCAGAGGAATTTTGGGAAACCTTTGCTCTGTTTCATATGCAGATATTGATATTATGTGCAAAAACAATGTCCACCTTCTGTTCCCTGGAATGTTTACAGCCCGATCTCCAGTAGAGAACGCTTCTACCAAAAATTAGCTATCCCTGTGGCCCTGGTCCAGCTGTGCACCATAAACCCTGAGACCTTGTTTATGTGTATACAGCAATCCCGCCTCTTGTTCACTCTGAGCATCCAAGGTGCAGCCGTTTCTCCATCAGAGAGCCCGTCCAGTCTGATCCCAGCTTTTGCTGTGTGTCTCTGGTGCTCGTCTTTTCTTCATTCTCTTGCCACCCCTGTCAGGTCTATCCCTGGATTGCTGCTGGCCATGGCAGGATGTGCTAAGCATGTGTTGTAACGAGTATATCATACTAGAATGTTGTGGATTGGTTCTGATGCTATTTGTGTTAATTCTGCTCCCAAAATCACATGGGAACCCACATGCGCTGAGGGTCCCTGCCCCCAGTTGGCTCTGATTGGGAAATAAAGGTGCCAACAGTCAATGGCTGGGCAAGGAAACAGGCAGGACTGTAGGATTCCTGGGCAAGAAGTGCAGGAGAAGGGGGAAGGGATTCCACCATGACAAGGGCGTAGGAAATGGACCACACTGAAAGGTGCAGGATGGCTGAAATGTAGGTGCAAAGGAGAAAGAGCCCCGGCAGGGCTACACAGAAGGGTCGGGCAGCAAAGGTAAAATACAGATTTAGTAAGTATTAACTCAGGAATATTGAAGGGGAGTGTGTTAGCCATGTGAAGGTTCAGGAGTGGCCCAGCCATTTAGCTAGATAATTCACATTAAAATATAAAGGGTGTGTGTGCATCTTTCCATTGGGATCCAGAACATAAGGGTGGGTGGCAAGAAGCACAAGTGTACTCACCTGGGAGTTTGGAGTGGATTAACAATTTACCACTTCATTAGAACATTATTTAATTTGAATAAATTTTAAACAAAAACAAAAACCAGTGGCTGGGTGGTGGTGGCACATGCCATTAATCCTAGCACTTGAGAGTTCAAGGCCAGCCTGGTCTACAAATTGAGCTCCAGGACAGCCAGGACTACAAAGAGAAACCCTGTCATGGGGAAAGAAAAAAAAAAACAAACAAAAAACTAGCTTTACACAAAGAGTGAGTAAATGTGCCTACACAAAAGCAAGCTGGCCCGAAGTATTGACTCCTAGAGTGCATGAAAATGCCAGGTATGCATGCCAACTCGCCTATAATTCCACCCTCAGAAGGTGGAGGCTGGGTCCTCGGCATAAGCTAGGCAGTAAGACTAGCCCTATCAGTGAGCTCTGGGTGTGGCTGGAGGACCCTGCCTCACAATAGGGTTGAGTACAGCTGAGGAAGATCCCTCAGGCCTCTACACAGGTGGCAGATACGAAGGAATGGAGGTGGGGGAGAAAGGAGGGTCCACAGGAGGAGGAATGCTGGCAGAACATCCAAACCATGACTTTTCAAACTATTGATTCATCAACAGGTACTTTCCCACCCAAACAAAACTTGATTTATTTTTGGTGCAAGAGAGCAAACCTAGGACCTTGCTCCTGTAGGCAAGTGCTCTGACGCTGGGCTGGGCCTCCAGTCCCCTACCTTTCCTTCTCTGGAAAAAATAATGGCAAACTTTCCCTGATGGAAATTTCTAGTTGCTATTTGCCCCCTTTCAGATAATACTGTTTAGATCTTTCAGTGAAGCAAAGGGAACTCTTTAAGTGATTGTATCTGGGATATGGGAATCTGTACACATAGAGAATTTAAAGCCAGCCAGTGCCATTACCAGCTGTGGGGGGTTAAATAAGAATGACCCCCATAGGCTAGTGTAGTTCAATGCTTGGTCATCAGAGAGTGTCACTACTTGAGAGGGGTTAGAAGATGTGGCCTTGTTGGACTAGGTGTGGCCTTCTTAGAGGAAGTGTGTCAGTGAGAGTGGGTTTTGAGGTTTTAAAACCCAAGCCAGTTCATGTGTCTCTCTCTTCCAGCTAACTGTGGATCCAGATGTAGAACTCTCAGCTCCTTCTCCAGCACCATGCCTTCCTGCATGCCACCATGCTTCCTGCCATGTTGATAATAGACTAAACCTCTAAACCTGCAAGCAAGCCCCAATTAAATAATTTCCTTTATAAGAGTCGCCTTGGTCATGATGTCCCTTCACAGCAATAGAGCACTGACTAAGACACCACCATATTGGGGTTTATTTATGGTCACCAGTTGTAGGTGCATAAACCCAGGCAGTGGGTTTAGATCTCCTACAAATAATTCACTGAATTTTCCCTGACTTGTCTTGTACAGTAATCAAGAAGTTTTTTTATTATTATTATTATTATTATTATTATTATTATTATTATACAATTTTGACAACCAGCAAAAAAGGGGGCAGACCACCCCTCTAGTCTTAGTGTTATGTGTCAGGACCTGCATAGCAGCAGACTCCTCAATGGCTGGGAAGTGAAGCAGGAGGCTCACTAGTCGCAGGCTGACTAGGCCTACATAATGAGAACTCATTTTCCCCCAAGGCAAAAAAGCCCAGAGGTACAGTGTTTCAGAACTGAAAGGTGTTTCATGGTTAGACAATTGGGATCTGGTATGCATCACTTGAGCTGTTATAAGACACTGAAAACACCCTCTGCTCATTTCAACCATTCCCAGAGCAACCTTCTAGCAAGATATGCTTGTGACAAGAGTCACCTGTTCTCCAGCATTGAGCCAACTTGACACTGTCACCTTTCCTGTTCTCTCTCAGCTTGATGGGCTTGTGTGTGGTGAGCAGCCTAACTTGATCTGATAGCAGAGTTCCTTTATGCACACATGTGTGTCAGTTCTACAGACATTTGGTGTTTGCTTCTGTCCCTGGAAACAAAGATCGTAGAAATGGCTTCTCTGGCACTGTCCAATGGGAAGCGATGCAGCCATATAGGAAAAGGTAATAAACCTATAGTAAGAAGCACAGGGACAAGGTGCCCTGGGAATCAGGTGAGTAGAAAACATAGCAGAGATGAAGACAAGGAAAAGAGAGTGGCATTTTAACTACAGGACAGCTGTTTTCCATGTAGAGAACAGAGAAGGTAATATCAGGATACTTCCGGCAGAGGGACTAGCTGAGGCTAATAGGCAGGAAAGCCATGGTGTATTGGACAGAATGCTCTGACCTGGACTGGACAACAGGCTTAGCACACACAGGAAGCAGCTGCCTACAAGGGGAAGGACTCTTTGTGCTTCAGTCTGTACCTGGAGCCTGGGAGCTGCTGAAGACTTCCTAACTTACGTTTTGCAAGCTATATAATGTGCACAATCTTGAGTATACCTTGGAGGATGTGCTGTGAGGAGTGTGGGTCTCCGGAGGAGACCAAATGTGGGGCCTCAGGTTGGGAACTGAGTAGGGAAGACAAACCTTGGTATATATTTGTCTTAACTTCTTTTTCTTTTCTTTTCTCTCTCTCTCTCTGAAACAGGGCCTTGCTGTGTAGCACTAGCTGGCTTAGAACTCACTGTGTAAATTGTTGTGTGACAAAATGTTTCCAGGGGGGGATGCAACACACACATTCACTCACTCCAGATAGGCATCCCCTGATAGACCTAAGTACAGATACCACTAGAGCCTGGCATGGCGAACTAATGAATTTTATTGGAGTTACTTACAGGAATATAGGTAAGGGGTTATTCACAGGAGCAGAAATGACTCAAAGACAAATACATCACCAAGGCTCTCCCCCAGAATGGGTGACAGCTCACAAAAGCTGGAAACCTGGAGCACACTGCACAGCCTGCAGGCAGCTGAAAACGTTGAAGAGTATCATTTCCAAGTAACTCTGGTCTAAACCTCTCTCAGGCTTTTCGGCTTGTTTCTGCTTTTCTCCAGGAAGCTGGTCTAGTCTCAGAATTTTCTTTGTAGCTTGGCTTGAATGACAGTCATCTTTGCATTTTAGATAAGATTGTTTAGTCTGAGAGTGACCCTAGCTTTTATTGTTTACTTTTGCAGAGACGGGCCTGGTGAATTTGGTCAGTTTCAGGTACTTCCTGAAGCTGTTTTGAGTTATTTAACCTTCCTGTTTGAAGAGCTTCCCTGCAGGTTGGAATGTTTCAACCTGGAAGGCAATTGGTACATGACACAGTCCAAGTGGCTTGAAAATTGCAACATTCCCCCTGCTTCTGCCACTCAAATTCTGGTATTATAGGCATAAGCTACCACACATGTTTTGTGATAGGATCTCTCTGTAGCCCAGGCTGGCCTTGAATTCATAGCAGTCTTCCTGCCTCAGACTTCCAAATGCTAGCATTATAGGCTTGAGCCATTACATGTCTTTAATATAAAAGTAGTTCTTCCAGGCCAGAGGTATCATTCAGGGGTGGAGTACTAGCCTGGTGTGCACAGGATTCTGAGTTCTATGGAGAGAGGAAAGGAGAGTGTCGGGTGGAAGAGGGGGCTAACTTCCATCTAGCCCATTGCTCTTGCAAACACCAAGGCCTTGGGTGCTGACAAGCCTTGGTTAGACATGCATCAGCCAGTTCTTTATCTTCCCTCCTTTGTCTCTAGTCTATTCCAGTGACACCATGACACCTGTCAACCACAAACAGATTCTGACTATCTAGGAAAGCCTCCCGTGTTTGCCAGGCTGGCGTGTCACTGGAATCTGTGATCTAACAGGGTATAAGCATGCCTATAAGGCAGCTCATCTCTGGCATGAAGGCTGGGTCTGGATTTGTTCTGTTTGTCTGTTAGCTGTAACACAGCTATAGTTGTTCCTGGAGGTAAACTGTCGTGTCTTGCTGCAGTCTCTGTGGAGATATCACTATTTTCGCTGGACAGCAAAGTAGAGCTGTCCCGTAGCTGAACTCATTATTTTTTTTGTCTTTTGCTGTCATGTTTTCTCGCTTTTGCACATGCGTGGTGCTTAACCCTCAAAACAAAACCCTCAGGTGTGTCAGAAGTTGAAATGTAGCTCCATGCCCTGCTCTTCTGTTGTGCGTAAAATGTCTTTAGTGCTGGTAGCAACACTTTACACTTCTGTCACACCTTTAATCAGAGGATCCCAAGATACACTCCTAGATATTCATACAGTGCCAAAATGTTCAGGAAGACAAGGAGAATGTGATTTGAACTAGGTGTGACAGGAGAAAAGATGGAGGTCACCAAATGCTTAGCTTTGTGCCTGTATTAGCTACTTCTCTGTTGCTGTAATAAAACCCCAAGACCAAGACAACTTAAAAAGATTGTGTTGGGGTTACCGTTCCAAAAGGACAGAGATCTTGACCATGGTGGGGAGCATGGCAACAGGTAGGCAAGCGTGGTACAGGAGTAGTAGCTGAGAGCTCATATCTCGATCAGCAAACACAAGGCAGAGTGAGTGCTGGGAATCCTGAGGGTCTTTTGAAACCTCAAAGGTTACCCCCAGCAACACACCTTCTCTAGCAGGGGCACACCCCTAAATCCTTCCCAAACAGTTCCACTAACAGGGGTGGGGGGATCAAGTATTCAAATATATGAGCCTATGGGGGGGGCTTTTCATTCAAACTCCCACAGTGTCCAATCCAGGGATCCCTTGGTCATGGCTCCTCTCTTGCTGGCACACTTTTGTTCACACTTTATCAGGTTGCCTCCATGATAGACTTTTAAATCCTTCCAGGCACCCTGAAAGCCCTGCTCATAGCTCTCAAGCCTCAGACAGAATGGAAGCATCTTGCCCTTTTCTTCCAGACTGTGCAGTCACCCTGGGGACACTATTCCTTCTGGTATATGGGATTCTCAGACTATCATCATCACTAGATATTTGCTTTACAGCTTCTGGAATCAGAATGCCTTGGTTCCACAATCTCTGCATGATGAGTTCCCAAGATACATACTCTTTGTCATCCTTGCAAGCCTCATCAGTGATACAAATTCCTTCTACCCCAAGTAATGGCTGACTCAATTCTTTGTATGTAACAATCTTCATTATTGTCTTTATATTAGTTTAGAAATAATTCTCAAGGAGTTAGATAGCGTAGCTCAGTAGTAGAGTATATGGTTAGCCTGGGCAAGGTCCTGGGAATAATCCCTAGCATGCACACACACACCAAAACTGACTTAGTAACTTTTCCTATTGTCTTCTTAAAATACCATGACAAAATGTATGGAAAACCAGTATTTCATAAGCTAATATTGAAAGAAAGAAAGAAAGAAAAGAAAAGAAATTCGAATAGTGGTAGATAGCATGGGTGACAGACAATACTGCCCCCTAAGACACCAAACTGGGGTACTCTCTGTGACCTGCTGATTAAAGAGGCCCTAGAGACTTCAAATTAACACAGGCTACTGTCATTGCTTGTTTGCCCACCAGAGCTAGATGTTAAGAGTCTGTTGTTAAAGATAGCACACACTTTGGTTTCATGACAGAGAAATTCATCTGGAAATGACCAGAAAATGTCCTTCTGCCGGCTAGCTCTCATGAGGCCAGTCCTTCTGCTGGCTAGCTCTCATGAGGCCAGTCCTTCTGCTGGCTGGCTCTCATGAGGCCAG
>JADRCH010000012.1:771866-846563 GCA_019843965.1 Rhynchomys soricoides
GCTCTCATGAGGCCAGTCCTTCTGCTGGCTGGCTCTCATGAGGCCAGAAGGTGCTAAGGAGGAAAAAAAGTCTGACCTAGAACTCGACCCTGTGCTAGAATGCTGATAAATGCTGGTATGCCAGGCAAGATCTGCCTGTTGCTGTAACACAGGGACAAAGATTTATAGGGTGGCAAAACTCATAGAGGTAATCAAACACTTATAGAAAACTGCAGTTAAGGCAGACATTACAAAAGAGAACCCATACCCAGTACTGACTTAGTTAGGGTTTCTATTGCTGTCATAAAACACCACGACCAAAACCAAGTCGGGAAGGAAGAAAGGGTTTATTTCATCTTCTAGCGTGTTGCTCATCACTCAGGGAACTCAGGAAAGGCACTCAAGGGAGGAACCTGAGAGCAGGAGCTGATGCAGAGGCCAGAGAGCAGTACTGCTTACTGGCTTGCTCTCATTGAGTGTTCAGTTTGTTTTCTTGCACACCCCAGGACCACCTTCACAGAGGTGGCTCTGCCCACAGTGATATGAGCCCTTTTTCATCAATCACGAATCAAGAAAATGTCCTACAGACTTGCCTACAGTACTATGCAGGCATCCTCTCAAGATCTCATCTTCAAGTCACTGCAGGACTAGGTGCGCATCCTCTCACATTGAGGCCCAGCTAGGGGGACGGGTTCCATAGGCAGATGACAGATTCAGGGACAGCTCCCACTCCAGTTGTTGGGGGACCCGCATGAAGACCAAGCTGCTCATTGCTACACATGTGCAGGTAGCCTAGATCCTACCTGAGCCTGCTCTTTGGTTGGTGGTTCAGTCTCTGGGAGCCCCCAAGTGTCCTGGTTAGTTACGGGGGTGGGGGGCTCCCCATTCTCAGAAGAGAAAGGGAGAGGAAGATGTGGGGAGGATTTGTGTGAGGAGGTACTGGGAGGAGAAAAGGAGCTGATATTGGGGTATAAAGTGAAAAAATAAATAAATTTATAAAAAGATCCATCTTCCCAGATGACCCTACCTTGTGTCCAGTTGGCATAAAACTAGCCAGCATGTAATGTAAAGCTAGTCAACATTTTATGGCTGAGGAGGTCATAGCTTTAGGGGAGAACTTACTACTTTTGTTTTGCTAAATAGTCACATTGTCAAACTTCCTTCTAATATGTATGCTTATGCCTGTAGAATAGTGTGTCTCTCAGCCCCCATGAGAGAAGCATTTACAGCAGGTCACAGCTGATTCAGAGACTCAGAACTACTCAAGGTGCTAAGAGAAAGAGACAGAATGATCAGTCCTAAATGGATCATTTATATTAACTCTGTCCCACAAGACTCAGAGAACATCGTAGAAGACAGGGAGGGAAAAGTCAAAGAGCTGACAGATAGGGGAAATGTGTAAAATGCCGCCTTTTAGACGTGGTGTGACACTTGTATTTGTGGACTCACCACAGCTGTGCTTATGCATGGGAGCAAGGCAGTCAAAATCACAGCATGGGTAGGGAAGGGGCTCTTGAGGCCTCACCCCTGGCTAAGAAATGACTGGAAGTTGAAGGCTGCCAGAGGAGGGATTTTCGTCTGTCTTTGGGAAAGTGTATTTACTTATAGGTCCCCAGGTTCCAGTGGATGGTTCCACACCTAAGTACATGCAGGCAGTACTAATGGACACAGTGAGCTGGGAGGACGGTGAGGGAGACAGGAAGGACTAGAAGATGATAATGAAGCTGGTAACTGGATCCAGGGAGAGCTCAAATGTGAAGAGTGGGTGGATATGATCAAAATACATTGTATGCATGTACAGATTCTCAAAGAAAGGAGATATCATTTACAATTAAATAAATTCAGACAAAAATCCTCTACCTAACCAGTTCTAGTTTCACCCGCAGTTAAGCACGACTGTATCTTAGGTAAAAAGCAGTGAAGGAGCCCTACCTCCCCCCATTCACAGTAAAAGTAACATTCTCCACAGCCCTTATGAGAGTGTAGAATGGAGTCTTATTGGAATTTATTCTGAATTTCTCTAGTAACTAATGATGAACACTTTTTCATTTACCTGTTAGCCATTCAGCTATTTTTCTTGGTAAACTATCTATTCAACTCTTGTCCATGTTATGTTTAGGGCTCTCACTATTTGCCTGCAGGAAATCTTTGCACATTCTGGGCATCCTTTCTCTGACAGAATCTGTAGGTGCTTCCTGTGGTCTAGGGCTCCTCTTTTTATTGTATTACTCGGTCTTTGGAAGTGTAATATTTTAAAACTTTGGTGAGTCATTTTCTTTGATAAATTGTGCTTTGGGGTCATTTCTGAGAACTCACCAAACCATCAACATGTTTTCTCTTTTCTCCTAATGTCTTATAGAGATTTGGCTCTTACCTTAAGTCTGTGATCCATATTTTACTTAATTATTTTAGCATAGAACAAAGAAAAAAATCAAATTCATTCTTTGAAATTCCAGTTGCCCAGCAATATTTGTTGAGTATCATTTCTCCCACTGAGGTGCCTGGATCATTTTGTTGAAAACAATTAAACATGAATGTAAAGTTTTGCTTGTGAGCTCTCAATTATGGGCAACAGGCTGATGTCTGTCTTTATGCTATTACTATAATGTTTATTATAAGCTTTATTAGTAAGATCCACAGTGAGGAAATATAAGTCATCGAACTTTGCTATAGTTTTCCAAGTTCTGTTGCTACTTTGAATTTTCATATAAATCTTTCATAGATTCAGCTTATCAATTTCTACAAAGCCTAACAAGGTTGTGGTAGGGACTGGACTGAGTCAGAAAATTAATTTGGAAGGGAACATTGCATGGGTGGGGCAGGATCCTTAGAGTTGTGTGGGCTAGAACGAAGGGGGGAGGAGATGGAATCACCATGATTCTGTGGGAGATGGCAGAGACTTAGAGCTGCAGGAGAGAGAGGCAATGAGCCATGTAAGATTGGGTCAGTGGCTACTGGTCACTTCCCCAATTGGGCCTGCGGTAGCAGGAGAAGGTTTAGGAGTGACCAGGTTTTGAGGTAGCCAAGGCATTTTAAAATTAACTGACGTGTGTGTGTGTGTGTGTGTGTGTGTGTGTGTGTGTCTTCCATTTACAAATCCAGATAGCTCCTGGATGGGTGTGTGCGAGTGATCTGAAGCTGGGAGCCAAAGCAGTGTAGCCCAAACCCACCACTACAGATGACAGCCAACGTGGTAGGTGAGAATTCATTTTTAAAATTATTTAGAGGCTATCGGATGGAATACACACATGCAATGATATAGGTTAGGAGGAGGGAGAAATAGTTTCTCAGCAAGCTGAGTCATAAGTCATGTGGTCCTGCACAAGCTGTGAAACTAGAACAAAGGAACACAGCCACCTCACCTGCTAAGAGGAAGACAGTGAGGGGGCAGAGAGCCAGATGGCGGACACATCCTGCTTCCTACAAACATAATCAAAGGATAGGGACAAATACATTTGATTTAACTGTAAGGACAGAAGGGAGATTGAATGAAAAAATGCTTTAGAGAAATTTAAGTCTTGCCAAGGCAAACTCTCAAAATCTTTGAACGTGGTTCACATGGGATTTTTGGGATTGCTTTTGCCTGGTACAACATAAATAGAGCCTGGAAATAAGCTTATACAGTAAGTAGACATAGATAATAAATATTGAGGCTTGCGATCTTAAAAAAATGGGTTGAAAGCAGGGGTTAGGAAGCCTAACCTATCTCAGATAGTAGAAACCTAGGCCTTGGAATTATATAAAGAGAAAGGGGCATACTACCATATGTACCCACAGAGAAATTAATCTCCCCAGTAGGGAGGATTTAAGTATACATAGATGTATAAAATACTGAGGCTTTTGATCTGAAATTATAGGCCGAAAAGCAGGAGATGGTGAAGAAGCACTATGTCAACAGATAATATTTGTTTAGATTGCTTTAATTGCTTTGAATGGTTTTAATTATCAAAATGAATGTGGTTATGAGTTTGTGCTTATATTAAATTTCCTCTGGGAGAGAGGTCAAGCTATACCTTTAATGATTTTCAGTTACTGGACCAAGGACATGCTATTTTGGGAGAGAGGTTCTGTATTTGTGTTGACAGGCAAGGAAAAAAGGCTTTGGACTCCTTCCAGAGTGATATGGATCAGATATGACAGGGAAGACCTCCTGAAGATCTTGAAAACTTCGAGAAAATCAAACAGGGCAGATAGCTTGATCTGCTGATTCCTCTACATGGGAACAACCTAGTAACTGGCTTAGTCATAAAAATGTCTCGAGCCAAAACTTCAGCTAAAATTAGACAATAAACCTTGTTGATTATGGAATCCTTAAGATTCATCATGCCGTCTTTCACATGGCATGAATGAAAACTTATTACAATTGGTTATTAATAAAATTAACTCATAAAAGACAGTTGTCTTTCACCTGCTCAAGCAAAGAGCAAACTTTCATCCTTAACTGATCTGTGCACCCTGCACAATCTGTACAAATATCTTAATGATACTAAAATTTCGGTTGTGAGATTCATCTATTACCGAATATATAGCTCTAACAATATTCATCCTCAGAGATGCTGAACTGATGCTGTCCAGAGACTTGTTTCCAGAACAGCTTCAGGAATTGCTACAGATTCCAGATGATCTGGCCTCATCCAGCCTTTCAGATGGATCCAGTCAGAACTTCAGTCAAGCCCTGAGCCTTCTAAGCATACAGAGACTGGGTAACAGATGCTAAAGCTTTCTTAAGTCTAACCATTTCTTTTTCTAATTTTCCTACCTCTCCCCACCCCTTTAAAGAATTTCTCATCACCTCTATTCAGCTGAAAGAAGCCGTGGAGAGTTTTTAGCCCAATCCCCTGGGCTTGGGCATCTGGTTATGGTTATTTTACAAATTATAGATAGGTTGTCATTTTAAGGGATAATTTGGAAATGGTCATAATTTTGAACAAGGAGGAAATAGATGGGATGGATTACTAAATTTTATTCTCAAACAAAGTATTGTGTAGTCATAATTTTACATTAAAGGAAATCTTTGTAAATGATGCAAAATTGAAGTTATAATTTCTTACATTGGTATATAATTTATATATTGATAGAGAATTAAGGTTTTCATTGGTATAAATTTGTATATTGATAAAAATTGAAATTAATATTATTACTATTAGGTAGGCATGGTGCCTATGCAACTCATTTAAGAATACAAGGTTTTGACCCAGTCCTTCTAATAGCTGCTATTACAAGATATGTTACTTATAACACAAGTTAAGGGCTAGATAATAAACTCATGGTTATGTTAGATTCAAATTTAATTATAATAAAATGCTTTCAATTTACTCAAATAGAAATGGCTAAGAGTAGCTAAGGTTTAACAGTTCAAAAACATTAGAAAACATCAGAAATCCACAGAATGTGACATTTAATGTTATTCCATTATTAAGGATCATTTGACAATGAGACATGTCTGCTCCTGACAGCTTCCCCATTCTCCTTCAAAGAAGAACTGAGCATCTTTACCTCCACACGAGGTTGCTTATTATGGCAAGGTAGCCACGGGGCAAAAATTTCCCTATCCATCTACAGACAACATATGTCCAGGAAAGGACACACAATGTGGGAGAATTGATAGTTTAGTTCTGCCAAGATAGAAGAAACTAGTCCTTCATAGTTCCTGCTCCATCTCAAGGTCTGTCAGATGGTTCTGAGTCAGAAGGCTGAAGACAGATGCTCCAGTGTTGTAAGGATTAGGGGCTGTGCAGGTAGTCAGCTGTCTCTACAATTGTTTAAGGTTTAGAAGCTATGTTTGGCGCTTCCTATATACTTAGGTAATATTTAAATTAGTCTTGGATTTCTGATGGGGTTGAAGACTAGTTATGGTCTCTGAAGTGAACTTAAGTTATTTAGCATTGAAAGATAATGATATAGAGTTGAAAGCATGGTTTTCAGATGGTGTTACAGGCTAAAATCAAAATACCACCAAAGTGATGTAGCCCAAACTCATTGCTAGAGTGATGGAGCTGAGAAATGAGGCAGACTAAAGTTTCATGCAATAGCAAACTTTATTCAGGCAATGTATTCTCTGAGGGTTAAGAGGAGTCACATGGATAAAATGTACAGTCACAAAAGTAAGCTACATGAGGTGGACAGGCTGTATACAGCAAAAACATGTTTTTCCATAGAGGCATATAAACAAATAGCAATAGCCAGTTGTAATGAACAATCTGAAGTAAACTCACTCCTATCTGCTACACGAAAGCATAATACAAGAACAATTTCACACTTTGAAGAAACATGGGCCATAAGATCTTGTCTTGTTTTCTTGGAGTTTTTTCACAAGCACTCAGAAATCTCTCATGACCCCATTCTTGGACCGTGTTCTAAAACCTCTGGGTTCTACTCTTGTTAAAATGTCTTCTGCGCCTATGTATGTGCCTATAGTTTTAAAGGGTGTGCCCTATGATCAATTGTCTGAGGAACAAAAGGCTAGGATCAGACTTACTGATGGTTCTGTATGCCACACAGGCACCACCCAGAAGTGGAGAGTTGCGGCACTATAAACCCTTTCTGGGACAACCCTGAAAGACACCAGTGAGGGAGAAATCTTCACAGTGGGCAGAACTTCAGGCAGAATACATGGTTTAACATTTTTTCTTGGATGGAGAAATGGCCAGATGTACAGTTGTTTACTGATTCATGGGCTGTAGTGAATGGATTGGCTGGCTGGCTGGCCAGAGACTTGGAAAGAGCATGACTGGAAAATTGGTGAGAAAGACATCTGGAGAAGATACAAGCAGACAGATCTCTCTGAATGGGCAAAAGATATGAAGATACTTGTGTTCCATGTAAATGCTCATTTAAAGGTGACTTCAGCTGAGGAGGTCATTAATCAAGTCTATTAGGATGACCCCAATCTGTGGACTGTCAGCCTCTCTCCCTAGACATCCCGATCATTACCCAATGGACCTATGAACAAAGTGGCCATGATGTCAGAGATGAATGCAACACATAGACTGTCACTGAGTAAGGCTGACCTAGATATAGCTTCTGCTGAGTGCCTGATCTGCCAGTTGCAGAGACCAACCCTAAAGATCCAATATGTCACAATTTCCTGGTGTGACCAGCCAGTGACCTGGTGGCAGGTTGACTACATTGTCCTTTGTGGAAATGGAAACACTTTGTCCTTACTAGCAAAGATACGTATTCTGGCTATGGGTTTGCCTTTTCTACATGCAATGCTTCTGCCCAAACCACCATCCATGCACTTGCAGAATGCTTTATCCTGCATTATGGCATTCCACACAGTACTGCTTCTCACCAAGGAACTCACTTCACAGCCAGAGAAGTGTGTCAGTGGGCCCATACTCATGGATTCCACTAGTCTTACCATGTTCTCCACAATCCTGAAGCAACTAGTTTTGTACAACAGTGGAATGCCCTTTGAAGACACAGTTGCAGTACCAATTGGGCGCCAATAGGGGGGGGGGGGCTGTAGCAGGGTTCTCAAGAAAAAAGATGCTTTGGATCAACATCAAATATATAATAGTTTCTCTTCTAGTCAGGATTCACAGGGTCTAGGAATCCAGGGGTGGCACTGAGAATCATTCCACTGCCACCCCTAGTGACTCATTAGGAAAATTTTGCTTCTTGTTCCCAAGACCATAAGTTGTGCTGGCCTAGAAGTTTTGGTTCTAGATGGGTGAGCACTCCTGCCAGGAGCTACAATAAACATTTAATTGAACTGGAAGCTCACACCTCCCCTGGCCACTTCAGGTTTCTGATGCCTTTAAGCCAACAAGCTAAGAAAGGAATATCTGTGTTAGGATGGGTGATTTATCCAGATTATCAGGGGAGGGGGGAATTGAATTGTTTCTCCAAGAAGGAATTAAGGATGATTATGTCTAGAGTGTAGGAGGTTTATAAAGGAGTCTCTCTTGCTATTACAATATCCTGTGATTAAAGTCAATGGGAAACTACAGCAACACAGTCAAAGCTAGATGACAAAGAACTCAGACCCTATAGGAATAAAGGTATGGTCCACTCCTCTAAGGTCCAAGATCTGCTAACACACACACACAGCAGATTTGTGTTTTCCTTCCTCTATTTCTTTATTATGTAATGCAATATAATTGATATAATATCAATGACTGCATAGTTATGACACATTTAAAGAATGTCCCTCAAGGAACATTCTAAAATGTATCATTCATTTGTAGGTGGATGTGGGATACTTTGTAGCTGTTCGTGAGAGAGTTACATCATACTAGGTGTAATTATGATCTGGTTATTGTTTCCATTTGTAAAGTAAGCATGGCATAAGGAGATGTGATTGTGTGTCAAGTTGACAAGGAGTAGACTTGTGATGGCTAATTTTGTTTGTCAACTTGACTTCATCTGGAATGAACTAAAACACAAGCAGCTGGGCATGCTTCTGAAGAAATTTTCTTGACTGGATCAATTGAGGTGAGAAGACCCACCCTAAATCTGGGCCACAACTTCTGGTGGCAGTCTACATAGGACATGGAAGAAGGAAGCCTTTGTTTTTTGCCTGTTGCCCTCACACTCACTGGCAAGCTCATCTTTCCTGCTATGAAGGCATTACTTCAATACTATTAGAATCAACTTGGTCAGGATTTCAGCATAGGCTGAGCTGAGACACCCAGCCTCGTGAACTGAACTACTAGATTCTTGGCCTTTCTGTCAGGAGACATCCAGACTAGCTAGACTACAGCCTGTAAGTCACTCTAATAAATCCTTATAATATGTTCACATATACTTATTTTCTTTCCATCAGTTCTATTCCTCTAGAGAACTCTGACAAATATAGAAATAATGAGTATTAGATTTTATTAAGTGCTATTCCTGCATGATTATGAGGTATATCTTTGATTATGTTATCATAAGATTTTAGTTGATTTTCATTGATAAAATCAACTTTGAATTCATGGCACTTGGTCATACTATACAGTTTGATTAAATGTGCCAAGTTTTTGTCTGTGCTGGGCATTTAGTCCAGGGCCTCAATAAAGACAATGTCTACTGCCAGTAGCTATGCTCTAAGCTGTTTGCTAATATTTTCAAGACAGGTTCTTACTATATAGCTTGGCTGTTCTGGAACTTGTGATCCTCCTGCCTCAGCCTTCCAAATGCTATGATTTCAAGAATGACATCACACCCAGCCTTCTAAAATACTTCAAAGTATTTTTTTTTTTTTTTGTATCTGAACCTAAGAGAGATATTAGTCTTAAGTTTTAGTTCCTGATTTGTCTTTTCTTTTGTGTTCTGGAGTCAGGATATGGGCTCATAGAATGGCAGCATGTTTCTACAGACATGTAGTGGAATTTCCATTATTATAAACATTTGGTGCTTGGATTAGACCTAGTATTTTAGTGTGCCCTCTATGACTAAACCATGGTCTCAGCAAATTCCCAAGTTACTGTTTAGGAATAAGCCAGTTCTCATTCAATAGTTTGACCACTGTCTAATTGGTGGTCATCATGTGAGAACATGCCCAGAATCTTGTTGCAAGATACAAGAACAGAGGCAGGTGATATGCCAGAATCATAGCACTTGGAAGGCTGAGACAGGAGGATCACAAGTTCTAGAACAGCCAAGCTATATAGTAAAAACCTGTCTTGAAAATAATAGCAAGCAGCTTTGAGTGTGGCTACTGGTGGTAGACATTGTCATACTGGGGCCATGGACCTCAGCTTCAGCATCACTGACTAGACAGAAGAGGAGTGTGCCACCCACTTCTACTTTTCTTCTGTACCATGGAGTGGTTAAAAAATGTTTCCTGAGTCATCACTAGCCAGTGTCATCCCAGCTTACCACACTCTCTTGAGATCTAGAGGAGATATCATAGTGGTAGACAGACATTTATGAATGATCAAGTAGACTGCTGTTTAGTGTTTCCAGATGCCAAGAGCCAATTGGCTGTCAGAAGAATCTGTGTCAACTGTCAACCTAGTGTTTCAAGAGATCAGACTGTCTAGTCAATGCATCACACAATAAAATCATAAGATCATGACTGATTTGGGTTATTGTTTACTTTGTGAAGTGCAATATAATACAAATATAATGCACTAGAAAAGAATGTCTTCTTTCCAAATTAACCGATCTTGGCATATAAAACTTCTGGTTTTTGGAAACAGAACAAAATCATCTCAGCTTGATATTGCTGTTCATTCTTCAAATCCAGCTCACATCTCCTCTTCTAGAATGAGCAGCACTGCCTGTCAGCTTGCACTGTCTGCATTGTCTTCTGTACCCTTCACACAGGTTATCAGGTGGGTGAAAGAGGTTAGAAAATAGGCCATTATCACCTAAAGATAAAATGACCAGTTCAAGCACAGATTCAGGCAACTCAAGCTGGCCTCTCCTGTTGACAAGCTAACCTTCTGCTTGCTGTGCACTTGCAGTTTTCTCAGAGACCTCACCTCACACAGACTCCATAGGGCTTGACAGAGCTCCTGGTTGAGTAGCTTGGGTAGGTCTGCCAGAACTGTGTGCTTCTGTTCTAGAGTGCAGTGACACACAGGCGTTCTGTGTGTGGAAACAGGTGACTTACTGAAAACAGCTATACTTCCAGAAACTCTGGCATAGGAAAGACTAAGTATTTATTTAGTGCAAACTTTTGTTTCCAGTCAGGGGAAGTAGACCTCAGAGAAGGGAGGTGTCATTTGCCCAGTCATGTATCGATAAACAAAGTGGGACATATTTCCCTTCCATGACCAGTTCATGTAACCCTCAGGCTTAGGTCAGAAGCTTCAAAAGTAATGTCATACTCCAGTTTGTAAGTTGTAAAATAAAACAAACAAACCTGTAAAACAATAACAAAGAAACAAAACACCTAAGGAATCTGAACTTCAGATATCAGAGGTGCCATGGAAAATTCCAACCACAGTGACTTTATACTTACCAAAGCTGCTTATTAGTTCTTCTGAATACTGCCCCCCATCTGAAATAAGCCAAAGCCTCTTTCAGGCCCCAAATCAGCCAACTTAACCCCTGGCTCAGTGCTAGTAAACTAAGAGCAGAGATGTGAGCCACAGAATTCACCCAAAGGAATGCAGTCCCGCTCATTTGCATAGACAAGTGTGGTGTTCTTACTTCACAGCTATGCTCTTACTCTGCAGGGCCGAATCCACTGCTGAAAGATAAACATAACCTCTCTCTCAACCTCTCCCAGTGGCTGCTTCTTCTAGCCAGGCCTGACCTGCTGCTTGTGCTGTCTCCCCTCTCACACCCAGAGCTCAGCAGGCCTGCCCAGCCACAAGCCTCAGGCTTCCTTCCTCCCTAGTCAATATCCACTCCACCCATCCCATCTGTCATCAGGGTTATCAAGAAAACCATGGGACCTCTCCCACCACAGTGCAGAGGACAAAAGCAAAGACAACCCTCAAACATCAAATCTTCTAAAATTCACTTTGGGTCCATCCTGGTAAGCTGTGGTGACAGCCTATCTCAGTGCTGCACCATATTCCACCCATAAAAGAATCTAGCCCAGTCACTTCCTTCCTCAATTGTGCTAAAAGGTTCTCCTTCGCCTCTCATGCTACATTAAAATGTTCTTAGATTTTCATGGTAAATCCACTGGGTTTTGCCTTTTGCTTTCTCATTGGCATTTATTTCTGTATAGTTATGTCCTCAAAATGATCATCTCATGTATAAACAAACAGATGAGGGTTCTCTGTGTAGCCTTGGTTATCCTAAAACTAGCTCTGTAGAGCAGGCTGGCCTCAAACCCACAGAGCTCTGCCTGCCTCCACCTCCTGAGGGCTAAGATGACAGGTGTGCAGCTCCACATTTTAACTACTTTTATTATTCTTGTTCGTTTAGCCTAACCCGAGTCTGATATTTCCATTTTCTCCATTTTCTAGTATTTGCAAAAAAAAAAATAATTCTTGAAAATCTCCCCATTCATCCTAAATCATTTCTTTGAAATGATTTCTCTTTGAAATTATCACTCTCTTGCCGGGCAGTGGTGGCGCACGCCTTTAATCCCAATACTTGGGAGGCGGAGGCAGGCGGATTTCTGAGTTCGAGGCCAGCCTGGTCCTCAGAGTGAGTTCCAGGACAGCCAGGGCTACACAGAGAAACCCTATCTCGAAAAACCAAAAAAAAAAAAAAGAAAAAAAGAAAAAGAATAAAAGAAATTATCACTCTCTGTAGGTAGGAAGGTACAAGGAAGGTCAGGACCAATTAGGGGTGAGTTCAAGGTCAGGCTTGGCAACTTAGTCAAGTGCTGACTTGTGGCTCAGTGGTAGAGGGTTTGCTTGTTTGGCATACATAAGACCTTAGGTTCAATCCCCCAATACCTCAAAACAAGTTTTCTATATGTGCTTTCCCTAGATTGCTATACACATTTAAAAACACGTATTCAAGGTAGGCATATACATGTGCATGTGTGTGCAAATGCACTCACACACACATTTGAGATAGAATCTCATATAACCAAGGCTGCCCTCAACTAAGTATATAGCCAATGATGACAAACATTTGATTCTTCTGCCCCACCTGAGTCCTGGCATTAGAAGGTATGTCACCACACCTGATTATGGTTGCCAGGGGAATGAACCAGAGCTTTGTGCATAGCAGGAAACACTATTATGTGAGCTGCACCTCTATCTCTGAGATGTTTACTAAGATTGTATTTTGTTTTTTTTCTTGTCCAATGTTTTGTTCCAATTGAACCATTTTAACGTCCCAAGTGTTAAATGTCTGTGCTTTCTATTGGCCATACATAAATATTCCACATTTACTTTGCTTTCTCTTTTTTCTGAAGGTAAGAATATTAACTTTGGAGCTGCAAAGATGCCTCAGTGATTAAGAGACTGAATATTCTTCCTGAGGACCCAGGTTCAAATTCCAGCATGAACATGGCAGCTAACAAAGTCCAGTTCCAGGAGATTCAACACTTATATCTAAGCTTCAAGAATCACAGACATATTTATAGGCAAAATGCCCACACATATTAAAAAAAAACAATAATAATTTAATACTAACTTCCCATGACTGTTGAGCTTCTGCTTCAGGCCAATCATTGTCCAGGCCTGTGCTGACCAAAATAGGGGCTGCTCCTACAAACAGCACCTGGGCTGAAAACACAAGTGTTCTGACTTAGGATGTCCTTTAGGCATGAGAACTCACTCAAGTCCTGCTTGGAAAACAGAATGTAAAACATCTCAGTAATACTTTATATTAAACATATATTAGAGTTAAATGAAGTGTTAAATAATAGATGGGGCCTTTAAATTTTTTTTAAATGTCACCGTGAATTTAAGTTTCCCATTTCCCCAAACTTGTGGTGTTGTTATGAAACAGTGGTGGCCTTTATGAAACAGTGGTGGCCTATGAACGTCACGCACTTGGAGTGACAGGTAAGACTGATCATATTTTCTTGAAATTTTTCCTTGTTTTGTGAGATGGGGTCTCAACTGTGTGGCTCTTGCTGGCCTAGAACTCAAGATTCTTCTGCCTCAGTCTCCGCAAGCTGGGATTACAGGTGTGCAAACCTGTATCTGGGGGATAGTTCACCAGCAATGAATCAAACAAACAGGATTTTTGTGGAATTTTATTAAAATTAACACAATATTATTTGTACTTGAGAATATCAAGCCCTAGAAAGACAGTTTTATACCTTGTGTGCTATCCATTCACTGAAGACAGGAAGCAGTAATCGTTCAATAACAGTATTCTTCTGCTGTACCTGGTAGAAGATGCCAGAGGAACCAGGGACCATCAGCTTTCCCTGTGGACTCCTTTCAGTGGTTATGGCCTCCACATTGAACTCATCCATTGGAAGTGAGAAAGAGTTGTTCAGGATGGATACCTGCGCAGACAGGGGTTTCATCTAGAAGGACTCAGCCTTCTTGGGCAGAGACGCAGATTCACTCAGGGACAGTAGGACATTGTGACATCAGCAGTGACGGTCTGAGTTTCTTATGACGACCTGAGTTTCTTATGACGACCCACCCAGTCCAAGCTGTCACTTGCTCCAAGCCCAATCCTCTACCATGAGTGTGAAACAGCTAAAATCAGCAGATCCGCATGGACCTTGAGGTGACAGACTGGCTCTGGTGAATATTCCTATTTTCTATTTAGAAAGCGACCCACCAAAGTATTAATTTTTTGTTATGAATTGGATAATGATGCCTAATTCCCTGAGGTTTCTCCCTTTGTCCTGATTAAGGCTTCCTCTTCGAATGGTTCAGAATGTGGAGGAAAGAGTCCCAGGCAGTCATTCCTTCAGCTTCACTGGTAACGTTTGCTGGGGCAGGGGACAGCAAAGGCTTTTATTTCTAAGCCTACTCTCATAATTTTGGTTTGAATTGGGGCCTGTGGCCACCACAGACTCCACATGGGCCTAAGATCTAATCCTTAAAAAGGCTTCTCCCTTAAACATGCATATCTTGGAGGCTGAGAATAAAGTACAGAGGCACAGGTATGCTTAGCATGTGTGAGGCCCGGAGTTCAGTTTCCAGCACACACATACACAAACATGTTATAGCTCTACATGCTACTTTATTCAGGCTAAAATATGGTGTGCCAGTCAAAGTCAGTACACATCTATGGATAAGCAAGCCTGGGTACAATATCCCATTTCATGTAAACGCAGGACTGGACTGCATCCACTAAAGTGATGAGTGAGAAGCTGGTCACTGTGGCTCAGACTCAAGCCTTAGAACTGCAGTTGGGTAGACAGAGCTACCCTGCAGGCTTCATTTTAGATAAACGAACTACCAGAAAGGCTAGCAATCTGTCTTTTCAGATTTCTTCACTTTCTGCTAAACACAGATTCTCAAATTACAGCCCTTAGTTTTACACGTTTCAGTAAACAGAGTTGCACTGATTTTTATCAGTGAATATTCACCTTAACATGAAAATTTTAAGCTTTTGCAGCAACGTTTTCCAAATTGGTCTACCTTGGAATGTCACCTATCCACAAACACTATGTCATTATAGTTATGGGCGTAAAAAGAATGTGTGCATGCATTATGCAACACGGGATTTCAGCCAGATGTTTTCATCTGTGTGTGTGTGTGTGTGTGTGTGTGTGTGTGTTTAACTGAACCAAAATTACTGCTATAAAAGTAGTTTTAAAAATTATAGGTTTGAGGGGCTGGAGAGAGAGAGCTCAGTAGGTAAGAGAGCCCGCTGTTTAAACATGGGCAGCTGAGTTCAGATCCCAGCACCGACATACAAGTTAGGCATGCCAGTCTGTAACCCCAGTACTATGGGGGTGAGGCTGAGATAAGAGGACCACTAGAGGCTGCTGGCAGCTTCCCTATCCAGGTTCAGTAGGAGACTGTCTCAGAAGAGAGGCCTGGTGTGATGGAACACTGTATCTGCTCTCCTCACTGGCTTCCACATGTGTGCAAAGGTATGTGCACACCTGCACACACGTGCACACACACACACACACACACACATTCTGAATTTGAAAAAAAACTAAAGTATTTGAAACAACATGTTAATAAGTACCTTTCTGTTAATCAAATATTGTAACTTATGCTTTATATTCAGGAACTTTCCATTAAAAAAAAAAAAAGTAAGCAGGACAATTTTCACGAATATGCTTATCTCATACAATAACAACGGTTAATGCTGTCCTATCCTGTAACCTGGAAATGCAGGATGGGTACAAGTGCTGTTGTTTATCATATGACCATGTGTATAATATTCATCTGCCAAGGAGCATGACCATCCTACTATACAAACAAACAGTATGGACACTATTGTTGTTGTTTTAACTGTTTTGAGCTAGGCTCTCACTGCGTGGTTCTGACTGGGCTGGAACTTGCCATGTAGACCAGGTTGGCCTACACTTGCATCAGCCTAGCAAGTGCTAAATTAAAAGCATGTGCCACCACACCGGGTCCAATTGGTACTGTGTTCTGTTAGGTAAACATTCCACTACTGAGCTGTGTACCCACAGCTCTATGCAGTCTTAAGACCAACAGAGGGCCACCAGATTATTTTCTTTTAATTGATACAACTGCTTCTGTGGGCTCTCTCTCTCTCTCTCTCTCTCTCTCTCTCTCTCTCTCTCTGTGTGGGGGGAAAGAGGTCAGCTTCTTATCCAACACTGAAAACTCAAAGATAAGCTGGCTTAGTGGGTAAAACACTTGTCATATAAGTGTAAGGATTTGAGTTCAAATTCCCAGCAAGTATGTAAAAGTAGGTCACACAGTTCATGTGCCTGTGGTCCCAGTACTACAGGGAGATGGAAGGTAGACACTGAAGAATCCCCAGAAGTTCAGGTAGAAAAACAACAGGGACCCTGCTTTAAACAACATGGGCGGCATGGGCTGACACCTGAGGTTGTTCTCTGACGTCCATACAAAAGGTATGGCATCAATGACCTCATATAAAAACAAACAAACAAAATTACCCAAAGATGGGTGTGATCAGGTCTTTGCCCTGGCCTTGGAAGCAAATGATTGTCAGATGATGTCCTAAATCTAATCTAGGGGTCATAAAATTGCAAAGGAGATGCCCCAATGGCAGAAATCCAGAGTAAGAAATAAACTACAGTAGCTAAGAGAACACGTTATAAGCAGACTGTCTGAGTCTAGTTCCCAGCTTTATTACTTGCTGTATAACCTTAGGCATATTACTTACCCACTCTGATTTTCTGTGCTCCCTACAAACTGGGTGTTGCTCTGACCTGAAATTTTCGTGAGTGTTATAGGCTTAGACAGCCCACAATGCATGGGGAGTCCTCACTCTTGTGACCTAGTGCAACAGGGACAAAATAAGACCAAACTAGGAAAAATGAAGTATAACATGCTTAGCACTGAGAGCTGCATTTGTGTGGAGGGTCATGACAGAGGAAGTAGAAAGATGAGGGCGAGAGCTGCCTATGACCCCATGAGGCCCATGTTAGGAAAGTTCCCAAGACTTCGAGGAAGAGACCCCAGTCTGCACTGCAGACAACTCTGCTGCAGAAGGAAAAGTATAGAGAAGATGGGATGAGGGACACACTTGCCTGCAATCCCAAGCAGCTCAGGCATGACTGTTGGCTGTCAGCCTATGCTATATAATGAAACCCCATTTCAAAAGGGGACGGAGAAAGGAGGGTCCTGATGAGAGATGAACTCCTGCTAATGGACAGAGGTAGAATGCAGGCTTGCTTAGGTGATGAAACTGGCGAGCTTAGACTAAGGGAGATGGTAGACCATCATGAAAAAGCAGGGAGGGAATGCAGGTTTAGGATAAGATTTTGGCTTTGTAGAGATTTTTTTTTGGGGGGAGGGGTCTGTGGAATGAGCAGAGTTTGTGTTTAGGGCATGCCCACTGCAGAGCTTTACTTGATTTTGGACTCACTGGGATACGGGCAGGGTCAAGGAAAAAGGATATACGAAGAGAATCGGGATGGTTCTGGAAAACCAGAGTCTAATTAGCACAGAAGAATGGTAAGAGGAGAGACTAGAAATAAATCAAGTCATGAAAAATTCTGAAAATCCTAGGAGGACGGGTTCAAACGTAGGAGAGGAAGAGGTCAAGTGGAACGAAGAATCGCCTCTTGGAGTCGGCACTTAGAGAAAAAGAGCTTTAAGAAAACCTACAAGCTATTGTTGCAATAAAGTCTAATGGAGTGTAGCAAGAGACTGAGTCCTCTTCGTTAATATTTTAGGTTGCTAGGTTGAGTTCCTAGAGAATATCCACAAGTGTGATCCAGTTTCACCCTTGCTCGCTACTTGTTATTTTCTCAGGGCCTAGCAAGAAGCTAGCCACATCAGCGTGTACACACACACACACACACACACACACACACACACAGATGGTGTAAAGAATGAATGGGTCTGTAGTGCCAAAGATCTGCCTCTGCAGGACTCTGGGAGCTCCCACCACGTGGTGGCTAGTTCTAAGCAGAAGCAGGAAGCCTTGAGGAGTGACAACACAGTTCTTTTAACAGAAACTTGAAAGGCTGTTAACTTCTAGGGCTGATCTCGTGTTGTTTGCCGGTGGTGAAGGGAGACCCACGTTTGGTGATGAAGATGCGGATGGTACTGTTGGGTGACATATACAAACCTGAGCAATCTTGGACAGCTTTTTCTAAGTGCCGAACCTTTGTTTTATGTCCTTCCTCTGCAGGGAGTACTGTATTTCCTTCTCCTTGCAGCACACATGCTTTCTCTGGACCGCATCTCAGCAGCCAGGCTAGGTCAAGTTTGGACCGTCCA
This sequence comes from Rhynchomys soricoides, assembly GCA_019843965.1. Taxonomy (NCBI): domain Eukaryota; kingdom Metazoa; phylum Chordata; class Mammalia; order Rodentia; family Muridae; genus Rhynchomys; species Rhynchomys soricoides. Next base: position 790,013 of record JADRCH010000012.1, read on the forward strand.
CCAGGCATGACAGTGACTCGAGGCGAAATATTCTCCCGGATTCTTCCAAAAACTTACCCGGGAACTCTGACGTGGAGCTATTAGGAGCGCACGGAGGACAGGACGCTGCCGTGACGAGGGCGCCCTGAGTGGGGGCGCAGGCAGGGCTCCGGCGCTTCATCCTCACTGTGCCCGCGGCCGCCCGCCGCGCGGGTCTCAGAGCGTGTCCGCAGCCCGGGCGGCCGGGTCGCCCGGGTCGCCCGGCCGCTCGCGCCACGGATGCCGGCAGGCCAGGCCGCCCACCCCGGGGCCCGCGCCCTCCGCCTCCCGCGGCCCGGCCGCTCCGCGGGCCGCCGCACTGCGCATGAGCGGGAGCCCGGCGAGCCCGTGAGAGGCGCCGCCGCCGCCGCCGCCGTCCATTCGCTGCGGAGCCGGAGGAGGAGGGGAGAGGTCCGGAGGACACCAACATGGTGAGGCACCGCGGCGCCGTGCCTCCCGGCCCGGGCCCCCGGCCCCGCCGCGCTCCGCTACCGCTGCTCAGCCGGCGCCCAGCTCGGCCCGTCCCTTCCCGGCGCCGCCGCTACGCGAGGGCCGGGCAGCGGAGCGCGGCGGGGCCTAGTCGCCGGAGCGGGGCCGGGCGCGGAGGCGTTGGGGGACGGCCCGCGCCCCATTGTGCGGCCGGGCGGCGCCTGGGCAGCGGGCCTGGCGCTGCCTGGTCCCGGCCGGGCCCCTCGGTGCTGGCGGCCCTGGCGAGCCGGCGTCGGCCTTGCCGGTCCGCGCTGGCGCCTGGCGCCCGGGAGTTGGGGCGGCTCGGCTGAGGCTCGGTCCCCGCGAGGGGACTGGGAGGCTCCGGGTTGCGGACGGAAGTGCAGCCGGGGGACCGGAGACCTGCTGCCTTCCGAGCGCCTGCTCTATTTGCTTGGGGTGGGAGGAGTAATTGCTTTATTATAGCAGTTAGGGACCATTTGTGATTCTTAAAAAACAGTTTGTCAAGTTGCTCCTCTCCTGGTTTTTGTTTGGGTGAGAAAAAGTCACGGAACCTGGAAGACGCTGTGGTGAGCTGAGTCCTTTGTCATTAAGTACCTGGCGCTGCTGGTCACTGCTTTTCAGTTTGGAAGTATACAGTCACACCTTGTTGGAGTTCCCGGCAGGCTGCTGGGAGAAGAGTAAAAGTGATGAGACCTTTCGCTCCTGAGATCTGAAAGGCCTCTTTGGGGAGGGTGTATGCCCCAGTCTCCAATCGTGGGGGTTTGTTTTCGCTTAGTGACACTTACATGGCCCCAGCTTCCAGCTGCCTTGGTGTCCTGTGTGGATTATGTGGTTTGGTCCCACATATTCAAGATTTCTCTTCTGTGCTAAGTTTGTAAAACTTTATATTTGTAAGAAAGTTCTGGTTAGTGTTTGGATTGAGAGTACAGTAAAAGTTCAGAGACCCAACAGAGAAGCCTGCAGTTCCCCTTTAATCATTTGAACAGGCCTTGGATATTACTCCTGAACCCCCAAGAGTTTCCACTCTTGCTGAGGTGCTTTTAGCAGGCTGAAATAATATAGTGCGCGTCTCTGATGGACATTAATCATGTGTATGTATGCAATTTCCCACAGCCCATATCAGACACCTGCCCTCGAACCCAGTGCTTGCCAATGTTCATTAGGATCATAGGATTCATGCTGTTTCAATGAGAGCTCACTTTGGGCTAGGACTTGTAGCCTCTGTTCCTTCGGTTAATATTAAATTAGCTCATTTTGGAGCTTAGCCATACGTCATGCAATTGTACTGGTTGTGGTTACTGTGTTAAGATGCCCTTAACTTAAAGCACTTTCTATGCCTTTACTCATTTTATGTCACACGTACTGTTTTGGTATGATCTTGTTCGTTTAGAAAGTCATTATGGATCCATAAGAATCTTATAGTAAAAGTATTTCATTATAAATTTATAGTTGCTTTCCTAAACGTTATCAGTTTGGTAAGGCTGTTAGGAGTTTTGGTTTTGGTATAGTTGCTTTCCTAAACGTTATCAGTTTGGTAAGGCTGTTAGGAGTTTTGGTTTTGGTATAGTTGCTTTCCTAAACGTTATCAGTTTGGTAAGGCTGTTAGGAGTTTTGGTATGTGCACCACAACTAATTTCTACAACACGAATTATTGTCAGTTTTAGGAAAGACATAATAATAGAATATCTCACATATTTTTGTAAAGGGGAAAAAAACAGTTACTTACCTCTCACACTCACACAGAGACCAAAAATAGCCCAGAGCTGGGATCAAACCTAGGCAGGGTTTCATGCATGATAGGTAAGTGTATTTTAAGTATTCAAAACATCTGAGTTTTTTCCTTATTTATTAGATGACAGGGCTGGGTTTGTTAACTTCTAAAGTTCTACCAAGTTTAATAATTTTATGATTCTAATGGTTTTTAAATGTGTAAGATATATGTAGATTTTTATAAATTACAGAAGCCTTTAGACCTATAGTGTCTTAGATCACTTGATATATCGCTTCCCCCTTTACAGAAGTAAAAATTGAGGCTCCAAGGTTTTGAGGTTCAGGTTTGTAAGATGGTTACCAAAATGTAACTATTTTCTCCCAGTCTATCATTTCCTGGTATTTGTGGTACATACAAATAAATCTTTTAAATCACATGAACCTTAGAAAAATGATTGAAAGTTGCATTTAAGATTAAATTATAATAAATAGGAAAATAACTATTACAATAACTATGTTAAGTAGCAAAATTAAAATTAATGAGTTGCTAATTACTGCTTTAATGAATTTAAATGTATAGATTTTGAAATGTATAATTATATTTTCTGCAAATAGCAGGGCTTAAAATGCAGTGTGTAAATCTGTTCTGGGTTGTTCTTTTGAATTTGTGGCATATCTTCTGTATATCCACAAGTAAAGTTAAAAGGTCTGATCGCTTTTGACATTTATTAGGCATCTGCTATGTACCTCACACACTGAGACATATTTGTATATATCAGACAGAAACCTGGAAAAATCAGACAGAAATCTAGGGAAAGTCAAACAATAAACATTGTATATGTTTCTTTCCCTACAGTTTGGAAGGTGTTACATGTTGGGGGTGGGGTTGGGGGGGGAGCCAGTGTCAAGAGAAGGTGATGATTACCGGAGTCCTAGAGCCCGGTGGAAGTGTGGATACAAAATAACAAAATAGTGTCTGATGAGCTAACACCTGAGCCAAGGGGAGTTGAGAGACTAAGCCTTGCGAAAACAGGGTGTGAAGGGCCTGTGTGTGAGGCTGGTAGCTGGAGAGCAGTATGTGACAGGAGTTGAAGAGGTCGCTAGAGCAAAACCGGGAAGTAATAGGCTGTGCTTTGCCTGGTGAACATTGGGAAGATACCACAGTTTTTCTTCCAAGAGAGACAGGAAGCACTGCTAAGCTCTGAATGGAATGGCAGTTTTTCTTTTGTCTCAGGTATCCTGTTATAATATGATAGTCATTTTAAGACAGTCCTTTATGTACAAGACTCCCATTAAAGTTTGTTTTTTTAAAAATGTGGGTTATGTGGACAGAGTTTTGAATTCTGTTTCACTATATAATGTTTAATACATTTCCCTCTAGCTGTTCTAGGGGTAATTAAAAAACATTTTCTTAAATTGTTGGATGTTTTGGTGATTTGGTACATCAGTGACTGTGTGCAGAAAACTTGGCTTTTAAAGGAGAGAAGAGCTAGAGATTTTGAGAACATAGTGCATGCTAGCCTGACAGCTGACAGCGATGTATCCCTACTCCCACTTGTGGAGTGGGCAGCATTACCACCTCCTGTCAGCACAGCTAGCAAATGTCTTGGTGGTTCTTAGTGACGCGAGTAAGGGGAAGAGCTGGCATGGGAAGGAACAGAGGCTACGGCGGTTGCTGACTCCATTCTTGAGTCCTCCTCTGGTTCTCACTTTCCCCCTTTTTTAAAAAAAGCAAGCAGTATTTCACCGCTGATAAGGAATCTCTAGCTAGTCCGGCTCTAGTTTCTTACTTCAAATGCAGCCAAGTTGCTTCTATTTTAAATCAAATGATCTGATATAAACATCAAATATGTTTGATTGAAATTTAAAACTCTTGGTATATGGCAAAAAACATTGTAAATAAACTGATGTGGGGCCCCCCCTTGGTTTTTTTTTTTTTTTTCTTTTAAGTTGTAAAAGAGCAGGACCCACGCGAGTCTAGTGCCTTTTTATTTGGGTCCTTTAGGTTGGGAAAACTCGAGGGGAGCCGTTTTCACACACAGCTGTCGAGGTGCTAAGGCGTGCGCTTGGTGAACAGGTATTCCGCCATTGCCTACATCCCTAGCCCAAGAAAAGTTTCTTTTGAAAGTACAAGATGTGCAGTTCTGGGCATGATGCTGCATGCTTGTAATGGCAGCATGCTGGGAGGTGAGACAAGAGGATCAGAAGTGGGAGTTCAAGGCCAGCCTGGGCAACATAACAAGTTCAGAGACAGCCAGGACTGTATAGTAAGACCCTACCTCAAAGCAGGCAAGCAAACAACAACAAATCAAAACATAAATAGCAGTCACCATGTGGTGTTTGGGCCATGGTGGTGTCAGCTATGACAGTTAATGAAGAGAAATAGTTCCAAGTGGGATTCAGTTGCTGTGTGGATAGAAACAAGTCCCCGAGTGGCTAAGTGGTTGCTTTGACCCACTACTTTAGGTTTGTGCCCCCCAGCCAAGAGAAAGCACCCCAAAGCCAACTTTTGTGAAATGTTTTAAAATTGTGGGTCTGCATTGTAAAAATTTAAGAGATTTACTTTTGAATAGTAATAATTGAATTCCACTTTTGAGTCCCTCTCCATTGAGCACAGTGATCAGTGGATGAAATATATACAATTTACCTCCTTGTAGGTTGCTCTGTTTTAATTTTAGTAACCACTTATGGGGCTGAGCGTTGGTAGAGGGCTTTATAAAGCCCTGGGTTTCGTTCCCATGACCCTATAGGCTGGCCATGGTGGTATATGCTGTAATGCCAGAACACTAGAGGCCTAGACAAAAGGGTCAGAAGTTCAAGGTCATCCTGAGCTACGTATGGGACACATGAGCAGTCCCCATCATACATTTAGACTATTTATTACAAGAGTATTGTTTAAGATTTGAGTAGCTAAGAAGTCTTAAAATTAGATTCTATGTTTTAAGAATCTTTATGAAACAAATACTGTGTGACTGTTGAATGCTAGCCATTGTAGTTATCTATGAAAATTGAAAAATACTCAGTTCTTTGGGTTCTTTTTTTTTCTGTCTTTTTTCTTTCTAACATTTCTATTTTTTTCTTTCCTTTTTTTTTTTCTAACAGTTTTATTTATTTTTGAGATGAGATTGCCCTGGCTAGTCTCCAACTCTTGGGTTCAAATGACCTTTCTATATCAGCTTCCCAAGTGGCTGGAGCAAAATACATCCTTACACCCAGCTTGGAGAGGAAAGGTAGCCATTATGGCTGCTTGCTAGATGGTCAAGCATTAAGTTAGGGAAGCTCAATTGAAAAGTTACCAGCAGCAAAAGTAAAGCTGAAGGAACTTGTTTCTGTCCTTTTTCCATATGTAGCTAGAAGTTAGTGAAAATACCTTTTGAACAGTCAAACATGTTTTGTTAGGAAATCAAGATATTATTCCATTTTCAACAGCAGCCATCTTTTGAGTAATTTATCAATCTCTAGGAGTAATGGGGAGAAAATTGTTTAAATGTTAAAACCCTGTGAGGGTCAGGTGTGATGGAGCAAACTTCTAACTCTGGCAGTGGGGGTGATGAGACAGGGTTGCATGGATCCAAGACTATTCAAGGCTGCATAGTGAGGTCTCGGCCAGCCTGGGCTACAATGAGAGCATGATCCGGCCTCAAAAAATGTGAGGAACACTCTGCGCAACCATTTTGAATCATATAGATGAACTTTCTGATTATATCATTGTACATAATAACTACACAGAGTACTCCACATTCCACTTAGTAGCAGGATACTGCATACCTCTTAGGTGATTTAAACTATTATTCATGGTGCAGGAAACTAAATAATGAATGATAACCTACACAAGCCTAGTAGTAAATAATTATTCTGTACTGCAGATTATAATGTAAAAGAATATTTTGTGTTCAGGTTCATTTAGCTTAGTATTGTACCTAGTTCCTTAAGTTTTCTTGCTATAATCTGTTTATATTTTGTGTCAAGCCTTTTCACCGAAAAAGGAAACACTGACTTCTAGTAGCTGTAGATCCTTTTGCCTCTTTATTCAAAGCTGTAGATTGTCTTCTGTTTAAAAATAGACTGTCATGGAGCCCTAAATATACTTTTCATCTTGTTTTATTATTTGTCTTAAAGATAACCCTACCTGTTTACCAGCAGAGCCCTAAATAGATGTTGTAAGTTCTGTATTAGCCTGGGGACTAGTCTGGGAGCCAGCCTGGGAGTGGTGACATTTGCATGTGATAAGGGAACTGCCAGTTCTGTCCATGTGGATGGATGGAGAGAGCTGCCCTCCACGCCCCACACTTTCTGCGGAATCAGCGTCTGTGCTGGTGTACCTTGTTCACGAGAGGGTGTGTGTGGGATGAGGAGAAGAACCGAGTTCTTAGAAGCTGGGCGCCATACTGTCAGTACCAGTGCTGCTCCTTTCGGTGAAGAGTATAGATGCTGCTCTGAGCCGTGAGTGGCTCCTTGTCCTTAAGGTGGGGCCACTTCTCAGAGTCATGTAAAATGCAGCCTGGGCTGCTGAAACAGGACTGTCTCTCAGGTTTCAAGCTAGCCTGTGGCCACAGAAGGAGATCTTGGATCTCCCTAGGGTCCACCTCCTCCCCCCCCCCCCACCAAAAAAAAAAAGGAAGAAAAGAGTAAGTGGCTAGCATAAAGTCTGAAACACTAGTAACTCAAATAGACACAAACTGTTAGCTGTTTGGTTATGGTCATTATTTTTCATTTACTATTTAAATACTTTTTTTTTTTTTTTGCCCACCCCTGCTTAATTTATGGACCAATAAGAATCATTACTATGTACAAGTTAAGGTTAAATTCAAGTTAAATGCCTAGGACTGTAACACTTTGTTTCCCGAAGCAGAGATTAGTTTTCTCCAAATCATACGGCAATTAGGAGGTATGGGACGGGATGGAGGCCTTGCCATAACTGGGCTTGAGCGCAGACTCAGTGTCGATAAACCGTGTTTTAGTGCACCGGTGCCGTGAAAGGAAAGAGGTACACAGTTTACTCCTTAGCCGGACCCCCCCCCCCCCCCCCGCAGTAGAACTTGGTCCCCAGGTGAAAGTCTTCTCTTGGAGAAGGTCTTCCCATGTAATTGACTTTTCCTGCACTTTTGCCCTCTGATCTATGGGAAGGCCATTTGTAGTTGAGCGTGTTGGGTATGAGAAACACCGAACTGTGTTTACAGCAGACTTGGTCTTACATATAGCTTGATAGAGCAAAGCTAGCATTTAAAAATCCCATAGGGACCTCAAATGTTATGCACATGCTAATCACATAGGAATAGCCACACAGAACTTCTAAAAAACGTATTGCATTTATTTATTTGTGTATGGGGCACATATTGCCACAGTGCACGTTTGGAAGTCCGGAGAGCTTGTGGGAGCTTGAACTCTGTCATCAGGCTTGGTGGGGAGTGCCTTTATAAGCCGAGACATCTCACTGGGCAGACAACACACAAAACTCTTAATGATAGTGACACATGCTCGAAAAGGTTATTTGGTTTTTATTTTGAGTCAGAGTCTCACTGAGTAGCCATGTTAGCCTGGGACTTGCTTTGTAGACTAGGCTAACCTTGAACTCACATAGATCTGCCTTCTGTGCCGCTACACTTGAGCTGATTAAGGTATTCAGATACTTTGAAACCCTGACTCTTGTGAACTAGTTATCAACTAATTAGAATTAGAATCAAAAATTAATTCCAGACCCAGAGAGGTGACTCTTAAGAGGACCCAGATTAGGTATCCACACGGCAGTTCACAATCATCTGTGACTCCAGTTCCCGGGGATCCAGTGCCCTCATCCGACCTCTGCAGGCACTTGGTGTGCAAGCATGCCTGCAGGCAAAACACCCATACTCACGTTTAAAAACAAAACAATTTCTTTGAAACAGTGGGCCTGAGTATCTTAATGGAACTGAGATGGAAGTTGATCTTAGGGTAAGAAGATGAATATTTTGGAGGGAAATAAATGAATGAATGAATGAATGAGTGAATGAATGAGTCTCTTCTTCTTTTATGAATGCTTTGTCCTTGTTAAAGTCACTGCTGCTTTGAAAATTCAAGGCGTTAGTTAGCCAGGAAGCCATTTTCCATGTACGTGGTTTTTCTTAGGGAAACATAATAGGAACACTTTCTCAACTTAACTGTTATTTTCTTTTCCTGTAGGGTAATCCTGGGCTTCTGTTAATCTAGTCACTGTGTTTTGTGAGTTCAGTGTAAAATACGCTTGAAAATTGCTTGGCTAGATCCAAAATAGTTTATTTGATTTTTTTTTTTTTTCTTCAGATAAACCACTTAATTTGGTGCCTGGGATTAAATTTACAGTGTGTACTCTACTGCTAAGCCACACTCTTTTCTAGGAAAAGAAATTTTCTTAGTATGATTCTTAAATTTGTTGAGTTCAAATAGGGGGGAAGGGAGTGCACACAGGTTTATCAAGCACAGAGTAGTGTGTGTTCACACGCTAGGTTTGGTTTATTCCATAAAGCAGTAGGTGAGGTTTACTGTTCAGATTATGGGAAATGTTCATTTTCTTTCCCCCTCACCCCACACCTTTCATTCCCCTTCTTTTTGGTCTAGAATAAAAACAAGACTCTTAGCGCAGCCTGAGTATTGCGTGTCCTTGCATTCACACCACTGTTGACTTTTCTTGGAAACTTGGTGATATCTAAGTGGCCTTAACACTCTCGAGGACTGAAGACTGTACTGCCTAACCATATTTACCAGACTCTCTGTCCATCTTCCCCAGTGACCGCTGAATCACCGAGGCTGTCTCATGGAAGGAGGTCGCCACTAGGCTTCTAATAGCAATAGGGACAGTCTACTGCCAGGTGTGGTGGCACATGCCTTTAATCCCAGCACTCAGGAGGCAGAGGATCTCTGTGAGTTTGAGGCCAGCCAGTCTATAGAGCTAGTTCTAGGACAGCTAGAAATAGACAGAGAAACCTGCCTTGAAAAGACAAATTTAAGAAAAAGAAGAATCAATTTTTCTTCTTCTTCACTTTCCCTCCAAATCCTCTTGTCTCCTGCTTCCCAAGAATCCTGTTTAACCTAGTAACCCCTCTCCTCTTCCTTAGGTTGGCAAACTTTTGATATTCTCTCTTGCCCACTACCACCTGTGTGGCCTGGGGACAGGAGCTGGAATGTTAGTTCTAAGTGGCCTGAGCAGGGGGCAGGTGTAATTTAGCTAGGAGAGCCGGTAGCCTATGGAAGCAGTGTATCCTCTTGGAGGGAGATGATGGCTAAAACTTGCTCTAGGCGCTGAGCTGGAAGGAATACTGTCAGCCAGTTACAGGAAGTACAGGCTGCTTATCAGACGATGCAGAGCAGGCAGACGTGGGCATCTCCTGCCCCCCCAACTTGCTCCCCTATCAGTTGTGTGCCAGGTGTTGCTCATTTGTTTTTAGGAGGTTGCACATGGGTAACCAGCTCCTTTTTAAGAATATTTTTATTTCCCTGATACCAACAATTTATACTTGAACCAGATGAAATCGTTAATTGTATTTAAAACTAAAATGTGTGGCACGAAACGAAATAGTTTGTGTAATGTTGATATTTCGTTGGATAAGGCAGTCTTTTATCTTTTCCCTCACCATTTTCTAATATTTAGCTTTCTGTCAGGAAGTCACCAATGCAGCAAACAGTTCTTGGCTTGTACAGGTTGTTTATATTGTGCCTTTTAACTTTTGTTTTTTGGTTCTTTTTTTTTTTTTTTTTTTTTTGGTTTTTCGAGACAGGGGTTTCTCTGTGTAGCCCTGGCTGTCCTGAAACTCACTCTGTAGACCAGGCTGGCCTTGAACTCAGAAATCTGCCTGCCTCTGCCTCCTGAGTGCTGGGATTAAAGGCCTGTGCCACCACTGCCCTCCTGCCTTTTAACTTTTAAGTTCCTGTCTTCAGCAGGGAGCAGCACACTGGCACAGTACCGTTGGACTGAAGTCCCAGATAAGCCAGGTTTTCTTGCTGCCTCCAATTTTAGGGAATGGAGGGAAAGCTACATAAGATTCTATCAGGGTTAATACCAAAGTACTTTCCAGGTTTACTTTCTACATTGTACAGTGGCCCAGTGACACTCAGCCATGTTAGAAGGGTGGTGAATGTGTCAGATACCCAAGCAGAAAATATGCTGTATTTCAGAAAAATTCCCAGGGTGGAAATAAAGATGAATTTCTTGTTTACTTTCAGGAATTTAAATTATGTCCTTTTTTGTTTAGTTCTTTGAGATTGTCATTAAATAATGCATTTAAAGGATATGAATAATCCTAGGTCTTTGAGAGATACATCCTGTGATAGGCTGTATATTGGTTCTCAACCTTCTTAATGCTGGGACCCTTTAATGTAGTTCCTCGTGTTGTGGTGACCCCCAACCATAAAGCTGTTTCTGTTGCTACTTCATAACTGTGACTTGTCTACTGCTATGAGTCGAGATGTAGGTGTTTTTAGAGATAGTTTGCCCAAGTGGTTGTGATCTGTGGTTGAGAGTCCCTGGACTGTAACTGAGGTGATATGCAGAGCTGGTAAGGTCATCATCAGTCAGAGCACAGGAAGCTAGTGTATGTTACAGGTTTGCTTCAGTGAAGGACAGATGAGACTCATGGGCATAACGTATTTCATGTTGTGAGAGAGTTTATGAGTGTGCAGTCTTCTTTTCCCTCTGTGATAGTGAGTGGCACAGCTTCTATCTCTGAGTCTCTCAGAGATTCTCAGAATGTCCATCAGGCAGGAAGGATCCTAGAAAAATCACTAGGATTTGAATTTGTGAGGCTACTTTTGTTCTCTCATTTCTTCTATGAAAGCTGGCTGATTGTGTAGCCTTCTGGGTCTGTTCTCTCCTATGTTCAGTCATGAAGTTTGTGACTTGTCACTTTGGGCCAAATCAGAACCTCAGGGGTTCTTAGTGGTGTTGCTTAAACTGCAGAATACTGTATCTTTAATGTGTTTGATCCTCCATTTGCATTGCAGTATTAGAAGAGCCCAAGTATTTTGCTGAGAAAACAGAATTGGGACTTAAAAGGAGAAAGAGTGCAGTGGGCCTTGCACAGGCGGCTGGCTTGGGTGGGAGGGTGGGCATGGGCCTTAATAGCAGGAGAGAGTGGAGAGCCTGCTGGCTCTGACTTATTTTGCTTTGGGTTTCCGTCAGAGAGGTGGGTCCTTGTCAGTGTAGGACAAGTGAAAAAAGGAAAACACGAGGCCTCCTAGGCACAAGCAAAGTAAAAGAGATGATTCCTTCTAGGAAAACAGAAGGGAAAAGGAGTCTAGTAAGAGAGAAGTGTCTCAGGGATCAGTGAGGTGGCTCAACTGGTAAAGAAAGGCACCTGCCACCAAGTCTGATAGCCTGAATTCTGTCCTATGTTAGAAGAGAGAACTAACTACTATAAATTGTCCTTTGATCTTCACATTAGCATCTTGACATGTATGTGCCTTTAAGTGAATGCATGCGGGCATGCATGCGCACGCGCGCACGCGTGCACACACACACGCACACAGAGACAGACACAGAGACACAGAGAGAGAGACAGAGACTAAATATATAATTAAAAGAAGCTTTTTAAAGGTTGGATGTAAGTAGGAGAGATGCTTCTTATTTGAGGGAAATGTGGGGAATTCTAAGTTACGTGTTTTGGAAATCCCAACGAGGAGAGATGTAGGATGTCCATATTCCATTCCATTCCTCTATGTGCTGGACAGCACAAACCCAGGCAGGAAGTGCTGAGCTGGGCGTTGGGACTGCAGCCAGTGCTTAGTTTCCCTTGCCGTGGTGCTTTGGCTCACTGTCTGGATGTCTTCTCTGATGTAAGGAGGCTGAACTCCCTTGTTCTGTCTCCGTGCTTCTTACCTTTCCAGAACTCTACCAAACTTTGTCTTCCAGATACTTTTAAATTGTCTTGCTGATAATGATAGATCACAAATAAGTCTCAGTAAAAATATTTCTATGCTTTGTGGGGGAAAAAAAAAAAAAAACCATTACTGATGCCTACAGTTAGCTACATTGAAATGTGTAGTGATGCTACATAGTTTCAGTTTGTTTTCTGGTTCTCCTAGAACAAGTTGAAATCATCGCAGAAGGATAAAGTTCGTCAGTTTATGATCTTCACACAATCTAGTGAGAAAACTGCAGTAAGTTGTCTTTCTCAAAATGACTGGAAGTTAGATGTTGCAACAGATAATTTTTTTCAAAACCCAGAACTTTATATACGGGAGAGTGTAAAAGGATCGTTGGACAGGAAGAAGTTAGAACAGCTGTACAATAGATACAAAGGTGAGTATTTGATTCAATGTTAAAAGTTGTGGGCTTGTTCTGAGACCTTGGCTTCCCAGATTGTGGAGTTGAGTGTGCTCATGAGAACTACAGCAGATCCTGGAACTAAAAAGATCTTAGAAGAGAACTCATTCTCCATTTTATATAGTCTCTTCTTGGCCTTCCCCCATTCTGCAGTTTGAGAATGGAAGATCAGAGGCAATTTTTCCTAACCTTGTGCTTGTAAAACTTGCTGAGCAAGGTTTAAGAAAGTCTGTATAATAATTTTTTGTAAAATAACATATACTTTTAAAACAACTGAACAGCCGAGATTAGTGGTACAAGCCTTCATCTCAGAGGGTGAAGGTAGTCAGATTGAGAGTTCAAGGTTGACCTAAATTGTAAGACTATCCTGGAAAAGGGAAAAAGCAGGGAAAAGAAAAGAAAAGGAAAGGAAAGGAAAGGAAAGGAAAGGAAAACAGTTTCTTTATCTGTGCCTTATTCCTCAGGGTAACCTATATGGAATATTCCAGTGTGGATGCTTACATGTCATTTATGTTTTTACACAGATGCATAGAGAGTTATTTTCAAAATTTCCCCAAGAGGAATTATATTCATAATTCATGCTCCAAAGTGTTGCTACATACCCAGCCTGTTGTGCACTATTGTAAATGATAGTTACTGCCAGATATTTTACATTTTTAAAAAATTAATTATTTTATTTATTCACATTCTATCTCTTGCCCCCCTCCTGGTCCCCCTTCCCACAGTTCATCTCATCCCACCTCCTCCTTGACTCTGAGAGGGTGCCTCCCTCTCCTGCCCCTCCCCCCCAGCCCCCCTTCCCTAGGCTTTCAAGTCTCTCCAGTATTAGGCGCATCTTCTCCCACTGAGCTCAGATCAGGCAGTCCTCTGCTGTGTCTGTGCCAGGAGCCTTAGACCAGCCCATGTGTGCTGCCTGGTTGGTTGCTCGGTCTCTGGAAGCTCCCAGGGGCCGGGGTTAGTTGAGACTGCTGGTCTTTTTATGGGGTCACCCTCCCCTTCATCTCCTTCAGCCTTTCCCCTAATTCCTCCAGAGAGGTCCCCAACCTCAGTCCAATGGTTGGGTGTAAGTGTCTACATCTGTCCAGTCAGCTGCTGATAGGGCCTCTTGGAGGACAGCCATATATTTTGCATTTTTTTAGCAAATCATATTGGTAGCAGTATAGAGGAACCTCTTTCTTTGTATATGTTTAGGTTTTTATTTTTAAATAGTTTTCCTGTTGTAAACATCAGATCCTTAAACTGTTGAGATTAAGGTTGACTTGTATATTTCATTTTATTAAGACTTAAGCAATTGTGGTAAAATGAATTTTGTTTCAAGTAAAAAGAATTTCTAATTTAACATTGGTTAATTAATACTTAATAAGATATGGGTGTTTTGACTTAAAAGTCTCTTGTTCCTGTATAGACATGTCTGATTTTATTTGTGTGTGTGACATTTTCACATCCGATGAGTGCTAGGTGTCTTTTTGTTTGTGTGTGTATGCATTCTTTGTTATTTTTTTGACAGATCTCACTGTGTAGCTGTATCTATTTACTGTGTAGACCATGCTGACCTTGAACTCACAGAAATCTGCCTGCCTCTGCCTCCCTAGTAGTGTGTAGTGCCAAGCCTATGGCTCCATTAGTGAGATTTTTAAAACTTGAATGTCCAACTACTTTTATACTTTGCTGTACACTTTAACAGTCCTACTTAGGGGTGCACTGACATAGGCTGTTCTATGGGGAAACACCTGTGAAAAGAATACAGCTTCATGTCTCTGGGATATTGTGATTTGTTTTAAAATAGAAAATACAACAGTAGCTTTTGTTATGCATATAACAAAGGATGGCACTAATTCTGTTTTGCGTTGGTGTTTTAAAGACCCTCAAGATGAAAATAAAATCGGAATAGATGGAATACAGCAGTTCTGTGATGATCTGGCCCTCGATCCAGCCAGCATCAGTGTGTTGATCATTGCATGGAAGTTCAGGGCGGCCACACAGTGCGAGTTCTCCAAACAGGAGTTCATGGATGGCATGACAGAGTTAGGGTGAGTATTTAACTTCCAGAGGAGACGAAGCACTCTCTGAGAATGAGGGAGCTTTGTCTTCAGTTTTGTCTTCTATTTTAAATGGAAATTTAAGTTTTTACTAGCCTACAGTCAGTCAGTGTGTTGTTGTTTTCTTGGTATTTTATAATTTTGTAGCTTTCTCTGGCAGCATTGCTCCAGTCATTTGTTCCTGGGAGTCACCAGTATTAAAATTACCTGACATTAGTATTTAACATAACAAAGCAAAATGAACCATTGTTTCCTGTTTTGAGGCTGTGTATTCTGAAGTGATAAAAATGTAGATTTTAAGGACTAGAGGGTCCATAGAAATTATTAAATGTTTTTTGCTCTGCTTACTGCCTTGATGGCTAGTGAGTGAGCAGGTTTGAATAAGTAGATTGAAAAGTCATAGGTAAAGGTTTGCTGACAATCAGTAGTTCACTGACAGGACTGCAGAAGTAGTGTGAAAGCTGGGCGTGGTGAGAATCCCAGCCCTTGGAAGGCAGATGCAGGAGGATCAGGGGTAAAGGTCATTCTCAGCTACACAGGAGCTCAAGGCCAGCGTGGCCTGCAGTGTGAGAGCCTATCTCCAAAATAGAACAAAACCAAAAAGCTAGCTTTGACTGAGCAGGGCTTCATTACAATAACTCTTTTGCCTATCTCGTCATAACCACTCTGTGAGGGAAGTACTTTACTGACCCGTCAGAGCTATAAAACCAGGTGATATTCCAGTTGGGACTATAAGCAGGATTCTGCTTACTGAGTCGGAGGGGCTTTGGAAAGCTGGGCACAGGCAGGACGCAGCCTCTTCAGTAATTTGACCACAGAAAATTTCAAGAAGTGCTACACCATGTAAGAGAAAACCTGAATGTGTGAAGAGATGGCAGTAGCTGTTGCCACCCCTGGGGCTTCATGAAGTGAGCCAGCCAGTCAGGTCAGAATTCAGTCCCTGGGGAGAAGGCAGGGCTGCAGGAGCAGGGCGCCTGCTCAGAAGCTGCTACTGTGATGGATAAAACTGGTGAGAGAGCAGAGGTGGGGTGGGGGGGTGGGGGGCTACTGTAGGAGTTGTCAGCTCTGGTAGATAGCACTGGGACCTTTCCAGCCTAACACCCTTTCCCTCTACTGGCAGCAACCTGGGTAAAATTCCCCTTCCTCCCCTGGCTTTTAGCCCTGTAGACCCTGTAGTCAGTAGACCCTGACATTGAGTGAGCTGGCAAGAGAAATGATGTCCAGAGGTTTGTGGCTGGCAGCTACAAAGCAGGGCAGAGCAGGGTGGGCTTAACTTGAAGAGACAATAAGTTAGTAATGTGCCCACGCTGTCTTACAGCCCAGCCAGCCAGCCCATCCTGTGCCTGCTGGGCTTTGCTGTCAGAGACACATTTCACTAGAATTCTGGAAAAGCAGTGTCTCTGCTTATAGGACACGTAATAATAATGTATCCTATGAAATGTTATAGAGAATGCAGGTGGAAGATGAAAAACGGCTTTGTTGATTTGTTTGTGGGATCATTAACATACAGGACACTTCTGTCATAAGGCCATTGCTAGGGGGAAAGAAACTTGGTACGTGTTGAAAGCTGTGTGAACATAGGGAAAAACCCTAATTCTGCTTTACATAATTTAGTTGAAGGGAGTACAGGTTTTAGCTAGTATTTATTAAAAGCAAGTTTTCAAGAACACGTCCTTAGCAAGAGGCCTAGTTGTTTGGAAGTGTCCTTGGACTACCTGCAGCACTAGCTGTCCCTACCACACTGAAAGAGGTGGATATGGGGCTGATTTTGTGCATTCTCTTGTCTATTCGTGGTCACAGAAGTGGAGTCTGTAAGTCAGTGTGATAAGAGTTTGGTGAATTAGTATATTTAAAAAGAGTAGCCAGTTTCTTTTAGAAGTAATAATTCTAACATCTCATCATTGTGGACTTTGTCTTCTTTTTTACACCAACTCTAGACAAGAGTTACCCTTCATCCATGGCTTTTGTGAAGTTTTAGTGGCTCATAATTGACTGTGTTCACAAATTATTAGTTGAAAGTTTCCAGGAAAAAAAAAATCCCTAAGTTTTAAGTTGGGCATCATCATTCTGAGTAGAGATGTAAGATTTTAAGCCATCCTGCTGTCCTGCCTGAAGTATAAGCTGTCCCTTTGTCCGGTATGTCCTCACTGTACCCTGCCTGCCTGTTAGTCACTTAGTGGCTTTCTCAGTTACCACATTGGTGGTGGTTAACATGAGCCTTGGTCTCACGACCAGTACATGTGTTCAGGTGGCCCGACTTTATTTATGTAAGAGTAGCGGTGCTGGCAGTTGAGATGTAGAGAGAGAATACATGCATATCATTTCCATTACTGCATACTTACTTTAATATTAGTTCCAATTAATCTCTTGCTTTGTCTTTTCTATAAGTTGCACTTTGTGTCACAGCTATGTATGTGTAGGAAGAAGCCGTGCATATCTGGGGCATGGTGCTCTCCAAGGTTTGAGGCTCAGTGAGGGACTTATGTAAAAAGATGAAATCCCACCTATCTGATTTTTTAAACATAAGTTCTAGGAAACAAATGCAAGCCCTCATAGGAATAATTAAGTTAAGTTTTTAATTTATAGTGAAAAGTTAACCATTTATAAACTTAATTTTATAATGTAGATGTGACAGCATAGAAAAACTAAAGGCCCAAATACCCAAGATGGAACAAGAATTGAAAGAACCAGGACGATTTAAGGATTTTTACCAGTTTACTTTTAATTTTGCAAAGAATCCAGGACAAAAAGGATTAGGTAAGAATATTTTAAAATTATATTTGGTATTTTACATATATTTAAATACATTGATAGTATCACTTTTGCAATAGAAAATCTTGTGGTTTGAACATAATGTTATGAAAATACCAGCTTTGGAAAACACCGAGCAGTGGATATTTAGTTAGAGAACTGTGGGCACTGTGCAGCAGAGGGTCGCTTGGATGTCTTATGTGAACCATTGAATTATCAAAACACAAAGCTCTAAGTACGGAACAGAGGTGGCCCTTAGTATTTCACTGGCATCTGCTTATGGGCTCTTTTGTCCATAGATGTTCAAGAAAGTTTTAGATTCATAGGCGCTTCAAAGATACTGTTATAAGATCACTGAGTCACGGATACAGTTCCTGAAAACTTCATTTCTGCTTCTTTGCCCTTTTTTACATTTGAAAACTGTAAGAAAGGGTGAAAAGAAAGTGGTCATGACTCATAATCTTACTGGGGAAAGCAGTAAACAGTGCAGAGCATCTTTGCCCTGTGGTGTCACCTCATCTTAGAAGTTTAGATCAACCAGTTTGTACTAAATGCAGTGTGCATCCGTTTGTTTCGGGGCCAGTTAGGGGCTATGAACGTAAAAGGTGAAATGGAATTTACAAAGTTCCTAAAAAGTTTAGGCAGCAGTAGATAATACAGAGCAGTAAAGAGAGGGTTCCAAAGAGGAGGAGGAGTAATTAAAGCCAGAGAGATTGGAAAGTGCTTTCTGGGCGTTGGGAGATAGCAGTGGAAGGCTTGTTATCTGGCTGGGTAGAAAGGCAGTACTCATGAAGGACTGGGGGCTCCCACACTTAAAGATGAGTAGAGACTATGCAAGAGAGAAGGCACTAATTTGATTTTAGAGAGACAGGAAGTTGGTGAGGCACAGTAAAGCTAAATTAATAACCATAGGCTTCTTTTGAAAATGGGACAAACGTGTTTTGAGTTGGAGTGTGTGAGAAATAGGACCCACTGAGAGTTTTTCCATGACAGTGACCCTGGTGAACGTGAGCTTTTAGTGTACCTGATGGTGAGCCAGATCTTTCACCTATACTGTCCTTCAGCAGTGATGAAGAATTTTATTCTTTCCTTCAGCAAATTACTCCTGGGTACCAGATAAACAGATACAGAATCTATCTAGACATTTTTGTTCTTAATTTGCAAATGAGAAAACTTAGACACAGGAAGGTAATCATGAGTGAGGTGGTGGTGGTTTCTTTGTTTCTTTGATGCTAGGGATTGAATCGAAGCCCTGCACATGGTAGGGATAGAATCAGAGCCCTGCACATGCTAAGGATAGAATCAGAGCCCTGCACATGCTAGGGATAGAATCAGAGCCCTGCACATGTGTTATCTGTTGAGCTCTTCAGTTCTTGAGTTTCATGCTCTCACTAGCTGCCCTGGCAGGTCAAAGGTTCACTTTTGCCAGGCAGATCAGACCTTGAACTTTGCATCCTCCTGCTCGGACTCCCAGGCTCAGCTGTGCTGTTTGTGTGTTCATTGGTAGGAATGAAACCTAGTCCTCTTCCAGGAAAGTACTCTGGCTGGCACTGTGCTGGCTCCAGCCACAGGTTCTCTTTGGGGAGATACAGTAGCTGGAGAGGCTGATGAGTCCTCTTGTAATAATTCTGCCTTGTGTTTTAGATTAACATCAAGGATAAAGATCAAATCTATGACTAGGAATTAGTCCAAGGAAGCAACTAAGGAAGAGACGAATGTGTGCAAGTAATGGAGAACTAGCCTAAGATGAAATGGGACTGAGCTGATTAAAGATTTTCAAAATGTTTGTAAAATGAAGTTGTAGTGAAGCTCCCTTTTGAACTGATTGTTCAGATAAGCATGATCTTGTTCTTTTCCTTAAGTGCATCTGAGATGAACACATAATTACACAATTAGTGGGTACAGTCTGATGCCAGTGTCCTTACACAGCACAAAATGTTCAGGTTGGATGGATTTCATGACTATGGAAGCCTTCCCTTTCAGGATGAGGCAGGAAAAGCTGCTCTGCATGCAGTTAGACACCGGGTAGCCTAGCCATTTCTTTTTCTAGTTTCCCTTTCCCTTCCTTCAAGTAAAAATTTGGTGAAACCTTTCAGTTTGAATATTATTTTGTGGTACTTAGAAATATAACAGCATTTTGATAAGATTATATGTAGTATTGTGGATGTCATATTGATTAGGAATCGGTTTCTTAGTTACATTCCGCCCTTACAGAATATATAATGAGTGGTGTTTTGAGTAAATACATACTTTGATACTAAAATGAAAATCAACATTTTATGGTTATTTGATATATTTATATGATAAATTAGAATTTTTATATTAGAAAAAATTAAAGTGATTATGTGAAAACAGATTTTGAAAAAAATAGTTGTGGTTTTCTAGTATTAAAAAATACATTGTTCAATGGTTTGTTTTGTAACAAGCATTCAAGAGATTACTTAATAATGCATTTCACATTTTTATTTCTTAAAGTAGAGGCAAATTCTGTGTCGTGTATACAACCACAATAAAAAGTTATTTGTGAAGCTCCCCAGGCTATAGCTTTTTACAGTGAAATGAACCCTAATGTCGAATGTAGAGTTTGTTAACAATAGTCTGTGTGGATTTATTGATAAATTTATCTGTAGGACCTGGTGGGTGAGAAAGGGGCTCCGTAGAAGGGAGAGAGGCTTAAGGGAGGGGACAAAGAGGGAGCCAGAGAAGTAGGGAGGAGAACACTTTCTGTTTGTTATGAATGCTGTTAGGTGGCAGGAAATATGGTGACTTGTTTGACTCGGGAGCTGAATTAACAAGGAAAGTTGTCCTGACAGTCCTGTGAGAGTCCACCAGGTAGTGAAGTTTACCAGAGGACAGGAAGTCCCAGGCAGATGGGAAGGAGATAGTGGCAGCCCTGGGCAGCTGTGCTGGTATGCTAAGAGCTGAGAGCTCTGTTTCCTTGCCTACCCCTCTCTCCTTGTCTCTACCATCTGCTCAGTCACCTGCAGTTTCTTATTAGTCTGTGTATCTTAAATTTGAAAGAGGTTTTTGTAAGCCCTGCATGAAGTCTTAATCGACCTAAAATACCTCCCTAAGTATTTTAGCTCCTAAATGCTTAGGAGCGCACTTTAGGGACATGTACTGTTTCAGGAAGTTGCCATTTCTGTCATGGAGTGCCTCTGCTGTTATTGCATACTTCTTTCTTATTAAGCTCACGTATGACACTCACAGTTGTCTTTCTGTTTAAAACAAAGGAAGTGTAACCATTTAAAGACCATCACTGTTCAGTCCTTGTCCTTTTCCAGGTCAATATTATGATTTATTTAACTACTAGTCATTTAAGATGTTTGTTATTCTGGTGCTGTCCTCCAAACACATTGCCAGGTTTTTGGTTTCTTTCAAAATTGAGAATTAAAAGTTGGACCCAGTCTTCAGAAGGATGTTAAATATAGTGCACTGTAGGTGACTGTTGTTCTGCTAATTTGGTCAGAGATTATATATTTTCTATAACAGCCAAGCCATTTTTTCCATATTTTTTATTGGTTATTTTATTTATTTACATTTCAAATGTTATCCCCCTTTCCAGTTTCCCCTCTACAAACCCCCTATCCCCTCTCCCTCCCCCTGCCTCTATGAGGGTGCTCCCCCACCAGCCCACCCACTCCTGCCTCAGCGCCCTAGCATTCCCCTATACTGGGTCATCGAACCTCCACAGGACCAAGGGGCTCTCCTCCCATTGATGCCAGATAAGGCAATCCAGCTGGAGCCATGGGTCCCTCCATGTATACTCTTTGGTTGGTGGTTTAGTCACTGGGAGCTGGGGGGGGGAGGGGGTCCTGGTTGGTTGATATTGTTGTTCTTCCTATGGGGTTGCACCCCCTTCAGCTCCTTCAGTCCTTGCTCTAACTCCTCCATTGGGGTCCCCGTGCTCAGTCTGATGTTTGCTGTGTGCATCCACATCTGTATTGGTCAGGCTCTGGTAGAGCCTTTTAGGGGATAGCTATAGCAGGCTCCTGTCAGCAAGCTCTTTCTTCTTGGCATCAACAATAGTGTCTGGGTTTGGTATCTACAGATGGGATGGATCCCTAGGTGGGGCAGTCTCTGTTTGGCCTTTCCTTCAGTCTCTGCTCCACTCTTTGTCCCTGCATTTCCTTTTGACAGGAGGGATTCTGGATTCATATTTTTGAGGTGGTTGCGTGGCCCCATCCCTCAACCGGGGCCGTGCCTATCCATTGATTATGGTCTCTACAGGTTCTATCTCCCCTTTGTTGGGTATTTAGGCTAATGTCCTCTCTTTTGGACCCTGGGAACCTTTTGGGTCCCTAGCATCTAGGACTAAGGACATAGTGAACCTTTGTTAGAGGGTGGAGTCAGTGAAGCTCAGGCTTGAGGAGTGGCATTAGAAAATGTATGCCACAAGGGAGCAGTAGAGAGCCACTTCCCGAAAGCTGTCCTCTGACCACTTGCATGCACTGGCACCCCTGTACTTGCATTCAGATACACACTAAAATAAACTAATTTCAGAATAGAATCTGAAGGTCGTTTTCTAGTGAGTTGTGGTTCTAAAAGTAGAGGCAAATTCCATATCATATATATGCAGCCACATAAAAAAGATATTTGTGAAGTAGATGATTTCAAAGATCTTAACCTCATTGTTTAAATATTCACTCCAAAGCCAGTTAGAGTGGTACCTGTCTGGCAGTCCTAGCACCCAAGGCTGAGGCTGGGGGATTGTGAGTTCCAAGCCAAGATCCATAGTGAAACCTTAGCTCAAAAGGAAAGAACTTGCTTAGAAATAATTCACAGTGTTCTTTGTTGTTGTTTTGGGTTGGGGGAAGGGGTGGAGGCACTGAGTCTCTTCCTGTGTGGCTTTGGCTGGCCTGGAAGTTGCTAAGTCAACTAGACTGGCCTCAGACTCACCAGGATCCTCTGCCTCTGCTTCCCAAGTGCTGAGATGACAGGTAGGAGCCATTGTTAACACTCCAGAGAGCGTTTCCATGAATAGCTCAGGTGGCTCTCATGGCAGTCCTCTGAGCTGTGTGCTTGCTGTACAAGGACACTGCCGACAACACTACTGCCCCAGGCCTTTAGAATGTTTTGTAAGATGGGTCTTAATGATTTTCCTTAATTCAAAACTTTTTCTTTTGTTGTTATTGGTTTTTTTTTTGTTTGTTTTAAAAAAAGATTTATTTACTTTATTTATATGAGTATACTGTAACTGTCTTTAGACACAACAGAAGAGGGCATCAGATCCCATTACAGATGGTTGTGAGCCACCATGTGGTTGCTGGGAATTGAACTCAGGACCTCTGGAAGAGCAGCCAGTGCTCTTAACTGCTGAACCATCTCCTCAGCCCTCAAAACTGTTTTAATGTGTCCTTTTTCACATCTAATTTTATTGTCTTGGAAGAAGCATCTCTGGGTCACCGACGTTTTGCACTGTGTTGTTGTTAGTCTCTTTGGAGCTCAAGAACCATTTACTGGAATTTGACAGAGAACAATAAAACAGAACAAGGTGGAGAAGCTGCAAATCCTGGTGCCTGGAGGAAGGGCATGGTGAGGGAGGAGAGAACTTCCTACTCTTTTGAGTTAGCATCTACAGTGGAGATGTAAAAATAAGCAGCTATAAAAAGTGGGTGGAGGGGTCTTCAGAGAAACCTGGTGTTAAGGAAAGCATGCTTAGGATTTTGGCATTCCACAAAGAAAGGGGAAAAAGAAAAGTTCAGACTCAGAGGTAGAGCTCAGAAGATGTAGGCAGCAGGTTCAGCATGGGCTTAGAACAACTGCACACCTTTTCATTTCAGTTTCATTTGTTTCTTTTTTAGCTTAAAAAACCATTCATTCATTCATTCATTCATTCATTCATTCATTCATTCAGAGTGTGTGCGTATGCCATGACAGGTGGAAGTCAGACAACAACTTGCAGGAGTCATTTCTCTCTTTCCACTCTATGTGTTCTAGGGATCAAACCGTAGGCCTCATCAAGTGTTGGTGGAAAGCTTCCATGTTCATTCTCTGAACCATCTCACCAGCCTGTTGTGTGTAGGCCTGGTGCTGTTTGTATTTTGATGATAATTCCGCTTCCTGGAGGGGCTGTGGACAAGGAGTGAGTGACAGACTCTGGTGACTTCTTGTAAATCATCCCCTAATGAATAAAGGAGCCAATCACTGGGCAAGTGGGCGGGGCTTCTGGGTTGGCTAGGGGAAGAGAGGAAGGAGGAAAGAGTCCTTTTGGATGGGGGTAGCCTGAGGACACGATGTAGCTACTAGTGTCTCCTGGCTTCAATGGCAGATCCAGCAAGAATCGCCTCTGGAGGATTTAGATTTAATAACAATTACAAGATTAGGATTTTAGTTGTTGCACCCAGCGATTGAGTTACCTGTGTTTCTGAACTAAATTTGTGTTGCGTTTTCCTTCACGCAGCGGCTTGTCTGGGTTCAAGAGAGAAAGGTACGGCGGCAAAGTGTGGGTTTGCCTGATGTGCCCCACAAAGGCCTTGGGGGTTTTGAAGCATGGGGCTGGCGTGGTAGTGACCAGCCAGCGGGAACTCAGCAAGCTGGGTGGAGAGATTGTGGAGCTCTGAGTCAGAGTCTCCACGAGATGAGAACAGGCTGGCCATTGCCTACCAGTGCATGGCTGGCGAGACCGCTGGGGCCGAGAGTAGCTGAGTCAAGCACAGGACCTTGCTGTTCTATTTAAATATTTCCTGCAACACCAGCCCTATTTTGATTATTTCTGTCTTGATGTTTATTATTTATTTCTGTCTACCAATTGTAGGTTTGCTGTGTTCTCTCCCTCCTAAAGTCCTAAAGTACATTTTTGATTCATTATATTTAGAGCTCTGGCTTTTAATATTTATTTTATTTGTGTGTGTATGTGTATATGCTCTCACGAGCCACACACATGAATATATACAAGGCACTTAGGTAGAGGTTGGACAACTGTGTGTGTGTGTGTTTGCACATGCCACACACGTGAATATAGACAGGCATATATGTAGAGGTTGGACAACTGTGGGAATCATTCATTCTGGCCCTGTAGGTGGTAGGGATTATACTCAGGTCTTCAGGTCTTCAGCCTTGGTTGGCCTGGGCCTTTACTCTCCACTCTCCTTGTCCTGCCTGTATTTTTTGGGTTTTCAGCATGGGCACTTGACACTGTTAACTCTCCTCTTTGGATTGCTTTCACTGACTGCAGCCCATGGGGGTTTCCGCTATGTTGTGTTTTGATTTTCATTTGATTCTTGAGCATTCTCAATTTTTTAAAGTCCTTCGGTGACCCTCACTCAGTAGTGATTTGTTCCTCATCCATGAGTTTGCATATGTTCTGTCATTTCTCTTGCTGTTGGTTTCTAGCTTTTTTTCCATCATGATTGTATAGACTAAAGGAAACTGTTCGCTTGTCCTGTGCCCTGGTGTGTGATTTGTTTTAGAGAGTATGTCATGATCAGCCAGAAGAATACACATACTGAAGTTTCAGATGAAATGTTCTCAAGGTCCTGTTAGGTCCGTTTGATCAATAATTTCATTTGACTTTTATTTTTGTTTGTTTTGTTGATCTGAATGACTTTGTTGGTGAGAGTAGAATATTGATGTAAGCCACTGTTGTTGCAACCTGACACCCAAACCAGAAACCAGGTAAAATGACAATGATAAGAGGAAAAACTTCACACCAGTTTCTTAAATGAACGTAGATGAAAAAATTGTCAACAAACTTTCAGACCAAATCAGGAACACTTTAAGATGGAAGGTTGATTCATCATATGCAAATTGATAAATGCAGTAAGTCATGTTAACTTAAGGACAAATTACAGAAATGAAGATAAGGCATTTGACAAAGATCAATGTGCCTTCATGATTTAAATGCTGTAAACATTAGCATACCACAAAATAAGTTATTAATACAAATCTGCAGCCAATATTAAATTTCATGGAGAGAAACTGAGAGCATTTCCTTTAAAATCGTAGATGGGGTAGAGATACCTACTCTCACATTTCATATTCAGTACACTGCTTGAAGTCTTAGCTGTGACAACGGAGGAGAGAAGGACGTAAAAGGGACAAGGTAAGAGAAGAGGGAGTAGTGTGTCCCTGCTTGTAGACAGCATGATTCCGTAACTAAAAGACCCTCGAGAGTCTGCCAGAGAACTCCTAGATCTAATGAGCATTTTCAGTAAAGTTGCAGGATGAAAAACAACAACAAAACAGTATATACAAAAGAGAAAAAAATTAGGGAAAATGCCTCATTCATAATAGCTGAGAATTAAAAAAAAAAAAATGCCTTTGAGTAAATCTAGTCAAAATGAGGAAAGACTGCTCCGTGAATACTTCAAGGCACTGAAAAAGGACATCAAAGATCCTAGGTGGTGGCAAGGCACTCCATGATCCTGGACTGGCAGAACTGATTCTGTAAGAATGGCCACATCACCAAAAGTAAATCATATATTCACTGTGATTCCCATCAAAATTCTCATGTCCTCCTTCACAAACCAGAAAAAATAACCAAAAATTCATGCAGAACCAGAAAAGACCAGGAATGAGCAAAGCAATTCTAAGGAGAAAGAACACCGCTAGACAGAGAACTCAAATTACACTTCAGAGCAATAGTGGCAGAGTTTGGAGCTGGCATACAAAGACCGGAGACCAGTGGGACAGAGCAGAGGCCTCAGGAATAGTGTCAAAAGAATTCAATGAAAAACAGGTAGTCTGTTCAGCAAAACTAGATGTCTATTTGTAAAAGAATGAGATTAATAAATTCATCTTTCCCCATATAAAAATCAACTTGAAGTAGATCACAGAACTTAATTTAAAACTTGGAACTGCTAGAGCAAACTATGGAGAATGCACTTGAAGTTAGTCAGGAATTTGCTGAGCAGCTCTCCAGGATCATATGAACTAGCCCCATAGTTTAACACATCACACTACATTAAGTTAAAATGTTTCTGCACAACAAAAGAAATGTACATCTCACAGAATGGGAGAAAAATCTTGCCAACTACACTTCAGAACGAATTTCCAAAGAACTATAAAATTAACATTAAAAACCCCAAACTGCCAGTTAGCAAGAGTTTTTTTTTTTTAAAAGAAGAAACAGCTAGCAAATGTTTTAAAAGATATTGAACATCCTTAGTTATCAGAGAAATGCAAATTAAAAGTAAGTTAATACATCATCTCACCTTGGAATGGTTATCAAAAACAAAACAAAAAAAACCCCAGCAGTGCATGCTGGGAAGAATGTGGGGGAAAGAGAACTTTAATTCATTGCTGGTGAGTGCAAAGTAGTTATGAGTTCAGTGTGGAGCTTTCTCAGAAACTTTAAAATATTGAATGTCATATGACCCGCGATCCCATTCCTGGGCATATCCCCATGGTGCCTGCTGCTCTCATTCAGACCACCGAAGGGGGTAAAATGGGTGAGGAGGAAGGATGAGTGTGCAGAAGGGTACATGGGGCATGAGAGGACGGGGTGACAGGTTATGAGGGGCAACTGGGAGTGCCAGGAAGATGGAGGAGATAAGAGGAAAAGAAAATCTGCCAAAGTATGCTTTGAAAGTGTCATGGTATCTAGTATATTGTATGCTAACTTAACAAATAAAAGCACATATGTGTATTAAAGCATTCTTTTGAGTTGCTGCCTTGTTCAGTATGAACTGATCTCTTCTAATTGTGCTTTGAAGTCTATTCTAGTCTGTTAGATATTACAACTATTATTGAAGGGTGTTCATATGTTCATGCCATTTTATTACCTCCTTTATGCTCTTATTTGCTTATCTGCTGTTCTGTCATGGTGTTTCTTTCCTCTGTCCTCATATACAGATGCACGTTTTCCTCTTCAGTGCATAGAACTTCGTCAGGCCTCTCGAGTACTGGCTTAGTACATTTTCATACATTGTCTCAGTTTGTTTGCCATAGAGGTTTTTATTTTCTTTTCCACTAATCATGCTAGATAATTTTGCAGGATATAATAATCTTAGTGACAATTACTGTCTTTCAGAGCATAATGCCAAGCCTTGGCTTGGAGAGGGGTTCTGAGAGAGAAGGGGTGTTTGAGAGCAGCAGAACAAACGGCTCTTAAGTCTAGGCTGGCAGCCTGTGTTCTGCTGGAGATGGCTTTCCAGAGCGCTTGTCCTCCCCAGGTCCCCTCCTCACTCACTGTAGCTGTCTTCAGACACCCAGAAGAGGGCATCAGATCTCATTATGGATGGTTGATTTGAACTTACAACTTTTGGAAGAGAAGCTGGTACTCCTACCTGCTGAGCCATCTCTCCACCCTTGTTGTTGTTGTTGTTTTTTAATGAGTATGTGTATCCGAGTGTTTACAGTGTGTGTAAGGGAGGCACCAGAGACAAACGAGAGCATTGGATCCACTGGAGCTAGAGTTGCAGGTTATGAGCTTCCCAAATTGGGTACTGGGAACCACATTTGACTCCCTGGAGGAGCAAAAAAACCACTGAGCCTCAAGTATTTATTGATCTTTGTCTTTTCCAATTGGAGTTTTGAGTTGAATTTATTGAGCATAATTTTCATATAGTTGTTGGCCATTTGTATTTCTTCTTTTGAGAAATATGTATTCAGACCATTTGCCCATTTTTTTATTTCTTGAACTGTTTTGTTGCTATTGTTTTGAGTTCTCTATTTAGTTTTGTAATTAGGCTTTGGTCAGATAAACAGTTTACAAGTGTTTTCTATAGATTTTCTCTTCACTCTAGTTCTGTAATGATGCTAAAGTTTCCCGGTTTGAATTCTGTTTTAACCTTTGTGTTTTTGAGGTCTCATTCTAAAGATTAATGTCTACACCAATGTTTTCAGTTTATTTATTTGTTGTTGGGTATGTGAGTGCAGATGCATGCATGCCGTGGTGTGCAGGCAGTCAGAGGAAACTTGAAGGAGTTAGTTCCCTTCATCCACATTTATGTGGTTGGGGCTTTGAGCTCGGGTGTCAGGCTTGTACGGCACATGCTTTATCTGGCCCAGGTTTTAGTTTTTGTTCAAGACTGCTTTGTCTATTCTGATTTTGTTGTTGGATTTTTGTGGTACTAGGGTTGAACTTTGTTCTGCGAATGCTAGACCATGGTGTACCACTGAGTTAGGTCTTTATGCCCTATTTCGGGTATTATTCTACATGAATTTTAAGGTTGGTTTTGCTAGTTCTTTGAAAAATGTCACTGAGTCTATACATCATTTAGGTGTTTTGGGATATTTTTAGCAACATTAATTCTTCTAATGCAAAATCACAGAAGATCTTTTCATGTTTTTGTTTCAATTTCATCATGGTCTGTAAACTTTCATTGTCAAGGCCTGTCTCTTATGGTTAACATTAATGATTTAATTGATTTGTGAGTGGGGTTGTTTTTCTGATTTCTTTCTCAACAACTTTATTATTCTTATTTAAAATGTAGCTCACAGCTTCACTGAATTACTGTTTTCATCAATGTAAATAGTCTTTGGTGAAGTCTCTTTCAGAAGATCTTGTTTTTGATTACAGCAGAGGCAAGTGCAACCAAGTAGGTTACAGAGTTTATGGATTCTGTATGGACACAGACCTTTAGCATGCGGCATCAAGAAGGACTAAAACCCAGCAGTCAAAGAGATGAGTGCATGTGGGGGATCCTAGTAAAGAGTGTGCTGGGGGGATCCAGGGACCCAGGAATCCTGCTACACCAGTGGCACGGGCTCCTTCCTGTCTGTGCAGGTGCCCTGAGTGCGAACTACTCAGCCAGTCCCACAACACCCAGAGGAAGCTCCTCTCCCAAGTGCTCTAACACGCCCAGGATCCCAGGAGTTTGGTCACACCAGGCAAGGTCACAGAGGCAGCGTGACTCCCAGGAGCTTTGTTACACCCAGGATCTCAGGATCACAGGATCCCAGAGACAGCTGGTCTCTGAGGAGTTCTGACACAACCAGGATCACAGGAAGGACCTGCTCCAGTCAGATAAAAGGCAGGTAGCACTAGAGATAACCAGATGGCCGGAGGCAAGTACAACAGAACAAAAGCAAAAGAAACCAAGGTTATTTGGCATCATCTGAATCCAGCAAATCCTAGAAACACCATCACACCGGAAAAGCAAGATTTGGATCTAAAATAACTTCTCATGATGATGATAGAGGACTTTAAAAAGGACACTAAAAGAAATACAAGAGAACACAGGTAAACAGCTAGAAGCCCTTAAAGAGGAAACACAAAAATCCCTTAAAGAATTACAGGAAAACACAACAATACAGGTGAAGGAATTGAACAAAACCATCAAGGATCTAAAACTGGAAACAGAAACAATAAAGAAATCATAAAGGAAGACAACCCAGGAGATAGAAAACTTAGGAAAGAGATCAGAAGTCATAGATGCAAGCATCAGCAACAGCATAAAAGAGACAGAAGAGAGAATCTCAGGTGCAGAGGATACCATAGAAAACATTGACACAACAGTCAAAGAAAATACAAAATGTGAAAAGCTCCTAACACAAAACATCCAGGAAATCCAGGACACAATGAGAAGACCACTCCTAAGGATAGTAGGTATAGAAGAGAGTGAAGATTCCCAACTTAAAGGGCCAGTAAATATCTTCAACAAAATTATAGAAGAAAACTTTCCTAACCTAAAGAAAGAGATGCCCATGAGCATACAAGAAACCTACAGAACTCCAAATAGACTAGACCTGAAAAGAAATACCTCATGTCACATAATAATCAAAACAGCAAATGCACTAAACAGAGAAAAAATATTAAAAGCAGTAAGGGAAAAAGGTCAAGTAACATATAAAGGCAGACCTATCAGAATTACACCAGACTTCTCACCAGAGACTATGAAAGCTAGAAGATCCTGGGTAGATGTCGTACAGACCCTAAGAAAACACAAGTGCCAGCCCAGGCTGTTATACCCAGCAAAACTCTAAATTACCATAAACAGAGAAAACAGGATGTTCCATGACAAAACCAAATTTACACAATATCTTTCCACAAATCCAGCCCTACAAAGGATAATAAATGGAAAACACCAACACAAGGAGGGAAACTGCACCCTAGAAAAGGCAAGAAAGTAATCTTTCAACAAACCCAAAAGAAGATAGCCACACAAACATAATACCACCTCTAACGACAAAAATAACAGGAAGTAACAATCACTTTTCCTTAATATCTCTCAAAACCAATGGACTCAATTCCCCAATAAAAAGCCATAGACTAACAGACTGGATAGGTAAACAGGACCCAGCATTTTGCTGCATACAGGAAATGCATCTCAGTTGCATCTCAGTTGCAAAGACAGACAGTACCTCAGTGTAAAAGGTTGGAAAACAATTTTCCAAGCAAATGGTCCCAAGAAACAGGCAGGAGTAGCCATTCTAATATTGACTTTCTAAAATCAACTTTCAACCAAAAGTTATCAAAAAAGATAAGACATTTCATACTAGTCAAATAGAAATATTTAAGGGGTAACTTCAGCGAGTGTTATAGGTATCTGATGAATCTCAGTGTAATGGCCTTGGGAAACCCAAAGGAATGTTGTTCTTTGCTCAGCGTGAAGCTAACATATCTTCAAGGGAGGACATTGGAGGTATTTGAATTTTATGGTCACATTAGGGAGGTGAGTCCTGTATGTTTTAGAAGACTAGTATTTATTTTTTTCTGAATTTAGTCAGGAGTTGTCAACTTATTTCTAGTTGAGTGTGACAGTAGTAAGGTTTTCAAAGCCTACTGAAAACAAGTAACGTTAAACATGTGATTTATGAGATTAGGTTGTGTGCCATTTTGACTGAAGTCAACTTTCCTCTGTATTTCAAAGGAGAAAAACGAATGGCCTATAAAACTGTAAGAGTTGATCTGTCAGAAATAATTTCCAATTGCATAATGTTTTTACAAAGTGATTTAATTTATTTTAATCATTTATAATGTGAAAGTATAAGATGGTGATAATATTGGCTTCTAAAGTTTTAACCAAAACCCCCAGCATTTTAATTATTATAGAAATGTCTACAAGTAATTTCATAATTTATTAATTCTGTATTTAATTTTGACATGTTTCTCATAATTCACCATTGTATATAATATTGTGATAGATATCCCACAGTACATACATATTTCTGTCAACATAAATTTCTAGAAATAAGTTTACAAGATAAAATTTTATGTACAATTTTAAAAAATAGATAAATTTACCAACCTTATTCATAACTTCAACTCTTCCCATTGATACTTTGTACTCACAAAGACAGCTGAGAGTTTACCAACCTTTGGCTAGGGAGTATCAATCAGTAAAGAGTTATCAATTTGCCAACAGGAATGTAATTACCATTAGATAGCATTAGGCAAAAAAAAAAAAAAATTAAGTATTTTACGTTTAACACATTATATTCTAACCTCAGACAACTAGATGAAGAAATAAACTTTCACAATAAGCTGAGATCTAGTTCAAAGATCACTGACAGGTTTTTTGTTGTTGCTCTGGGTTTTTTTGTTTGGTTCTTTTTATTTTTGTTTTTGATAAATCTAATATATAGTTTTCACCTGAGTTCAATAAAGCTACTCTTTGAAGAAGAAAAAAAAAAAAGAGTATGCTGGATGATAGCCATGGTGAGAAAGTGACAGAGCTAGATGGTGCAATAGGACACGTGTTGTCTGCACTCTGGCAAAGGTGTAATTTGGAAATGGTCTTTGTGATTGAAGGTACCAGACCACTCTTACTGGAAAATGACACCAGAAATTAGAGTCCTTTGGGATCAGCCAGACTTCACAGAGCACAAGGCAACTGATGCACACATTCTTTCTCATGTGGAAGCTAGCCAATAAAACACATGCACGCACGCAGACGCAGTGCAGAAAAGAGCAAGGCAAAGGCTAAATTTCGGGCATGAGGAACGAGGGTAGGTGAGTAGGTGGTGGACGGGAGTTATGAAAGAGAACGGGAAGCTAGTCATTTTTAGTTCTAACTCTGTCATGGATTCTTTATTTTTGGTGGTAGGTAAGTGCATAAAAATATATTCATCAATGACAGTGTAAAATCCAATGTGAAGTACCACAGCTTCAGAATAGGTAATTCTAAATGCATAGGAATTCACTGAGGTGTGTAGACTATGGGAATTCATTTGGTGTATAGAGTTTTTAAAATAATAAAGCTATAAAAATAGTCTTCAGCTATAAAGAAAAAAAAAAAAAACCAACAAAAATTGCAGGTAAATGGATAGAACTAGAAAAGATTATCCTGAGTAAAGTAACCCAGACCCAGAAAGACTAATGCTGCATGTTTTCTCTTGTTTGTGGATCCTAGCTTCTAATCTTACACTGTAGCAAAGAGTTGGAATGAACCTGATTGTCTTTTAACAAATGAATGGGTAATGAAGATTCGGGGGGCGGGGGGGCAGGCTATTCAAAAGAAAAATAATCATCAAATGTCCTGGAAAATGATGCCATTAGGACGTATGTTGGACAAGGCCATACAAACTCAGAGGAAAAGAGCCCCTAGAACCCGCATGTTCTGGAAGACACAGCCTCCAGCCGATGCTTGAACCTCTTACCTCGCCCTTTCCACCTCCTCTTCAGCAGTGGCCCCTGAGACTTGGGTGTTTTGGTCTGTTGTGGATGTATCAGGTGGGGCACTCCACACCAGTAGCTCTGCGTTCTGATCAGTCGTTGCCTGTAATGATCTCTCTGACTTCTACAAACAGAAACCTCTTTAATTAGGGTGTGTGTGAGAGCTACACTTATCTATGGGTGTAAGGATAATCATTTAAAATGCAGTTAGGAATCATCCGAGTTTATGGACGTGCAGTAGTAGGCTCTCTAAGATCTGTGACCTCACCAGCCACAGATGGCTAAGTTGACAGTACTAGGCATGATTTCCGTGTCGTAGGTAAGCCACAAGTCTACTCAGATGCTGTCAGTTACTCTCAAGATAGAAGCACCACATTGCACCTGTAGGGACAGCATGCCACAATGTCATTGTGGTTCATTGACATCACAGCTGAGTAAAAGAATTGATTCCTTTCTCCCTATGCAGTCTGTGTATTTTCTAACTGAAATTCTAGGCCTCAAGGCGGCTTCTAGGTCAAATCCAGTCTTGTACCCAAAGTATTTCTGTCTTCAGCCATGGGAACTCACCTTCAACCTCTTGGAGGAGGCCACAGGCAATAGCTTATATTGTTTTGGGAGTCTTAGATGCCTCTGA
This sequence comes from Rhynchomys soricoides, assembly GCA_019843965.1. NCBI lineage: Eukaryota > Metazoa > Chordata > Mammalia > Rodentia > Muridae > Rhynchomys > Rhynchomys soricoides. The sequence goes on from JADRCH010000012.1 coordinate 823,390, forward strand.
CCAACAACTCCAGAGGGGGTTTCTCATGCCTGGCCTGGTGCTGGGATTTTTGTGAGACAGTCTTTATCACCCCAAGTAGCATAACTTAAACTGTGTCTGTGCGTGTACACACAGACATTTTAAGTAAATATAAAAATATGATTCCCTGTGATTATTTCAAATATCTTAGAGTGTTATTTATTCCTCCTCCCTCTGCTTCCTCCCTCTTCCCTCTCCAGTCAGAGCCCCCTCCCCATTTTTCATGTTTCCCTTTCACATGACCTGTACCCTGTGATGACCCTCTGTAAAGCCTCTTTCCCATCCATGGGCCCTTTTTTCTTTCCTGGTTTATGCAGTTACCCCAGATTATATACTTACACCTGAAGATTTGGTGCTATAAACTATAGATTTGAGGGAGAATAGATTATGCTTACTGTGGTGGTTTGAATACACTTGGCCCAGGGAGTGGCACTATTTGGAGGTGTGGCCTTGTTGGAGTAGGTGTGTCACTGTGGGTGTGGACTTCAAGACCCTCTCCCAAGCTGCCTGGAAGCCAGTCTTCTCCTAGCAGCCTTCAGATGAAGATGTAGAACTCTGAGCTCCTCCTGCACCATGCCTGCCTGGATGCTGCCAGGTTCCCGCCTTGATGATAATGGACTGAACCTCTGAACCTGTAAGCCAGCCCCAATTAAACGTTGTCCTTATAAGAGATGCCTTGGTCACTGTGTCTCTGCACAGCAGTAAAACCCTAACTAAGACGCTTTCCTTTCTGGGTCTGGATTACTTTACACGCATACCTACTCCCCCTTCACACCCACACACACATGTTCCATCCATTTACTTGCAAATTTTATGATTTATGTTTTCTTTACAATTTTCCATAGTGTATATGTACTACATTTTTTCATTACCCATTCATCAGGTGAAGGACATTTAGGTTGTTTCCATTCCTTCAGTATTGTGAATGGAACAATGAATAGAGCTGAGCACGCAGCTTTGGAGTAGGATGTTGAATCCTGTCTTAGCCAGTGTTCTATTGCGATAAAGAAACACAGGACCACGGCAACTCTTATGCAGGAAAGCGTTAATTTGGGTGTGGCTTACAGTTTCAGAGGTTTAGTTCATTATCAGCATGGTGGGAAGCATGGGGGCACAGGAAGACTTGGGGCTGGAGGAGGTGAGAGGCCAAGGCCACACCTACTCCAACATGGCCACACCTCCTGTTCCCTGCCTAGTAGCTTCACTCCCTAATGACCAAGCTTTCAAATATGCAAGCAGGGGAGGGGGATTGTTCCTATTCAGACCACCAAATGCTGTCACAAATTGTAGACTTATTTTTTTAGCTTTTTGAGAATTCTTCACAGTGCAGCCCTAAACAGTGAGTGAGGGTTCTCCTTTCCCCAAGTCACCGCCAGCATTTATTGTTGAGTTTTCCCAGTTTTAGCTAGTCTGACTGCAACAAGCAAGTCTTAGTTATTTTAATTTTTATTTCTCTAATTACTAAGGGACCCTGATGGTAGTCACTTTTCTACTGTGATGAGACACCATGACATAGGCAAATTATAGAAGAAAGCATTTAATTGGATTATAGGCAAATTATAGAAGAAAGCATTTAATTTGGATTTATAGTTTCGGAGGGTGAGTCTGTGACTATCATACTGGGGACTATGGCAGTAGGCGGGCGTGGTGCTGGAACAGTAGTTGAGAGCTTAACATCTGATCCACAAACACAGAGCTGAGAGAGTTGATTGGGCATGGCATGAGCTAGTCACCTTTAGGAACACACCTCTAACAAGGCCACACCTCCTGAGCCTTTTCAAAGTTTTCACTAACTGGAGACCAAACATTCAAATATATGAGTCCATGGTGGCCATTTTTGTTCAGACCACCACAGATCCCTCCAGGTTTCTGTCATTTGTTATTTTCAGTTGATTTCCTATAAATCATCTGTTTTGTTTTGTCAGTCAATAAGCATTGAGTTTCTTTTTATGTTTAAGAAAGCGTGAGCAGCTTTGCCCAGCTTAGTCTTTACTGGTTTTCGGGGCTCCCTCAGGTTGGTTACATGGTCTTGACATCACAGCTGATTTGTAAGGTTCCTGAGGTGTGGTGTACCTAGTCAGTCTCTCTTAAAAGCTAGGCAACTTCAACTACTGGAGTTCCTTGAAAAGATTCAACTTGTCTTTTCTGTTGCAGAACAGGTCGAAATTTGTCACAGTGGGTGTTGACAGGATTACTACTTTAACCTTCTGTGTTCATGTCCAACTAAAGAGCCCTTCATGTTTTCACGGGGAAATTTAAAAAACCTAGGTTATTATTAGTTGTATTTAATTTTTAAATTACTTTATTTTCCCTTGGTGCTAGGGAGTGAACCTTGTCATGAATATGCATTTTATGAGAATGGTGTTCCAGGGCAAGAGAGCAAAGACTTACGCTTAAACAAACAAGACCACAGTATTTTCATGGCCCTTTGTAGTTAGGACATGCTAGACATCAACTGTGCAGTGTAAGAAGTTTAAGATTAGAAATTGAGCGATCCTTTGCATTTTAACCAACTGATGTGCATCTTAACTGGGGCAGGTTTGCCCTCCAGAATGTCTTTGGCTATATAAGAGACATTTGGTGTCTGATGATAAAGTCTGGGTACTGCTAAGTGGCCCATGCTGTATACACAGCCACTATAGCAGTTATTTGTCTCAGAAGGTTGAAAGGTTCCAGGCTGAGCCTGGGGACCTCCACATGTGAGTACTTAGCATGGAAAAGTGCGTGACTGCACCTGCTTAGCTGCATCAGAACACCCTGTGAGGTAAGCCGTGTTATTCTTCCCCCAGGGGCCCTTCGTGGATGCTCACAGCAATGGAAGCAGGTTGTAAGTGTGGACTCAGGTCTTTAAGGAAAGTTTGATCTACGACACTCAGAATGCAAATGGCTTTCATTGTTTCACTGTTCTTTTGCAGGGACATCTATTCAAAGCATTAAAGTTCATAATTTATTTTTAATATTACAGATCTAGAAATGGCCATTGCTTACTGGAACTTAGTGCTTAATGGAAGATTTAAATTCTTAGACTTATGGAATAAATTTTTGTTGGTAAGTTAACATTTTCTGCAGTTTTTTTGTTTTCCCTGAAGATTATACTGTACTTAAATTTTAATTTATTTCAAGGCATTATTAATCTCAGCATGTCATAGACATAGAATGAGAAATTTGATTACCAGAATTTAATTTTACAAGTGTTACATTTTCTTATGTTTTGCAACAGCTGGACTAACCTTTCCCTACTGTTTCCATAGTTTAAAGACTTCTTGTTTTTGATATCTTAATAGGAGCATCATAAACGATCAATACCAAAAGACACGTGGAATCTTCTGTTAGACTTCAGTTCAATGATTGCAGATGACATGTCCAATTATGACGAAGAAGGTAGTAAAAGTATTGCTTGCCTTGCCTGATTCTGTGGAAGTGATCTTCCTTCTCTTGAGTGTTTACACACACATACCTCACAGTGTGTGTGTGCGCGCACACGCTAGAAATTGAACCTAGGTTTTAATTTGCTAAGCACTTGCTGTAACACAGAAGTGCATTTGAGTGCCTATTCAGATTTTTTTTTTTTTGGCCTCTTGGCCACGTGCTGTGAAGGAGGATGGGATGAAGTCCTAGCTTACATGCAGGACATTTGTGGTGTCTGGACTCTGTCTGTAGCACCACACAATTAAAGGAGAAAAAAACCTATCACCAGTATTTGTCCTCTAGAAAGGCGTAAGAATACTCACTTATATCTCAACATGTTCAATTTACTATAAGAGGTACATTCTCTTAATGTATTTTATCTCATTTGAGTCTAGTGAGGTTGGTTTTGGTTCTGTTTTGTGTTAGTCTTGTCTGCAAACTCAAGAAGTGTGCTGGATCTGTATAAGTTGAAACGACTTCAGCTGCCTGGTGGTCTTACTTGCATTCAGCCACTGTTCATAAACTCTCCCGTTTCTGCGTATGCCCAGTGTGCTGCATTCAGTAGCGTTATCAGCTAATCCTTCCCAGTTGCCTAGTTCCTCAAGAGAACCAACCAAATACGTTTTTTGAAATTTTTGAGTGTAGGGCGTTAAGAACCCTCCCTGGGGGAGGGTACCCTTCTAAGTGAAGGGTATACTTCACACCCTCACAGATGTCCCGGGGCCGCGTGGCTGAGCCTCTATTCCTTGTCATTATATTCTTCACTAAACAGTGGGAGATGCTCATGAGAGAGGAGCTGGAGGACATGTCACAACATCACTAACTAGACTGCCTGACTTTAATAAAACTCTGAAAACCATACTACTACCGTATTTTTGATTTCTTGCTCAGAAGAGATATTTTCATTGGTTAAACAATAACCCCATTTTAAAATAAATAATGAAAGAATCCTATTAACATATTAGCTTTGATTCTGCTTTTCTCTATTCCCGTTTCTCCCATGTTTTTTTTTTTCTTTTTTTCCAGGAGCATGGCCTGTTCTTATTGATGACTTTGTGGAATTTGCACGCCCTCAAATTGCTGGGACAAAAAGTACAACAGTGTAGCACTAAAGGAACCTTCTAGAATGTACATAGTCTGTACAATAAATACAACGGAAAACTGCACAGTCAATTTCTGCTGGCTGGACTGAACTGAAGATCAATCCTCATAATTCACACTGAGGGTTGAGACAAAACTTTAAGGATACATCTTGGACCATATCGTACTCCATTCTTCTACTGGTGGTTTGGGCTTGTCTTCTAGTCTGGGCCACTCTAAACACTTACAATTCCAACATTGTGGATTTCATCTTATACCTGTGGACCATCGTAGTTTGTCTTCCCATAAGTCATAGAAGCTTGATGGTCATTATTTTGAGGTTTCCATTCTTGCATAAAGCACAGTGCTGTCTTCATCAGAAAGCAGTTTGCATAAGAATTAAACATAATAATGAACACCACAAACAATTTATAAAAACTTCTTAAGTATATGCTTTGGGCTAGTTGCAAAGACTATGCTGGTAGCACTTCAAACGAGAGTGATATCTGAGTGTACCGCATCTGAAATGCTGTTTGATTGGGGGAAATTAATTTTCCTGGCAAACCACATGTACTGTTGGTATGAGTAGAATGCCTGGTAAAAGAAATGTCAAAATAACCAACACATGAACAAAAAGGATAATCTGGTGACTCCCTGAAATATGTCCTGTGTTTCAGACTCTCACGAAGGTTCTACAAAACAAGTCTGTGGTTATCTTACCCATGTTTATACACAGTGTCCTGCAGTGAACTTTTATTTAAAAAATATTGTAATGAGACCGAATGTTAGACTCCACTCTCATGTGCATCACACACCACATAATCGGATTTCATTATGCTTTGAAATGCTTCTATGCCTTTCGAATGAGTTAAACTATTTCACTTGTTTTGAATGTTTTGGATTACTATACAATATAATATTCTAAGTTTAGGCATGAGGGCTTTAGGTTTGGTTTTTTAGTTTTTTTGTCATCGCACTATGGAACACAATGCAATTCACTTAATTTATAAGAAGATAGATTTAAATATTTGCAATGGTTGTGATGAGCCGTGAAGTTCAACCTTTCTCATGGCACTGCTCTTTGAGGCAGTGGTCCAGCCGTGCTGACTGCTGATTGTCACAATGACTTTAGCCTAATCACTGTGGTTGCCAAGTCTTTACTCCGTGAGCAGAGATTGTCAGACAGGCGAGCACTGGTGCAGATACCAATGGCTTCTGTTCTATAAATTATTTGACTTTTGACTGTTTTTGTCTGACTTGCATTTGCTATTTCCACATCAAAGCAGAATGCAGTCTTGATTGTTTGGGGGTTTTTTGTTTTTTTGTTTTTTTGTTTTTGTTTTTTCCATGACAGGACTCATGATTTGCTCTCCTGCTGAAAATGCTTGTTTCTCTGTTAACATACTGACATGTGAAAGGGGTGTATTCATAAATATTTCCATGAGGAAGTTAAAATGATGAACTAAATGTTGGGTGACTGGTCTTCAATAGGAACAGATTTTGCTTCATGTATGCAGGTCCTCTGCCAGGTACCAAGGACTGTTCTTCAGGATAGGATGCAGAACAATTTATGCAGATATGGAAATGATTAAAACTGCTTTTTAGTCACATGATTTGGAAAATGCATAGAAAGCTTACCTTACAGATATATCATTAATCCAATCATAACTTTAATTTAGGAATGCATTTCTACCAAAAGAACCTTAGTAAATTTCTATTCACGTTACAGGGATTAGTTATTAAAAGAAAAATGAATCTTGCTGTTTTCAGTATTTCTTGATTTCAGTTTTGTAAATATGAAGAACTTCAATTATGAAAAAAATTAAAGATATATGTAAATATATCTTTAAAAGTTTTACAGACCTATATTGTTTATTCCCTACATGGAACATTTTGAGTTCTGGTATTGTTTTCAGATTGATTGATTCAGACATGATTTGTTTCCAAATGAGACTCCATTAGCTTCTTTCCCTGCCTCATAAATTTTTTTTCATAAAAATCTTGATATTCGTGTGTGGCCTAATGCTTTGGGTTTTACAGATTTTATTTTTAAATGCAAGACTTTTTAACAAAATAGTGTTTGTCATCAGTTTGGTACTAAACATTTACAATTACTGTGTAATTATAAACAAAAATATATAAAGCTTTTAATTATGTAGCAGAAAAAGTTAAGGTTGTTCACCATGACGGTGTCTTAGAATTAAGCAAGACTATTGCTAGGGCTGCAAGAGAAAATTGGTTCAATGTGTTTGTTCTGGGGGTGAATAGGTACAGGGAATGTTTTGTACTAAAGATGCTTACCCTGTTGGGGAGGGGCATCGGCGAGTCTTGGAGAGAAAGGGCACACGCGTACAGGGCCAGCTCCAGGGCTTCAGTTCATGGGGTTCAGTCTTGTTTGGGTCAGGTCTCCAAGCTGCTGCTGCTTTTCTTTTTTTTTTTTCCAGACAGAACCATAGGGAGAGTTTACATTTTGCCAAATGTCAGAACAGGTACACATTTTCAAATGTAATGCTTTTTAAATAGTAAACTGTATAAAATGAGAAAAGTACCCACATATAAAAAGACTTGAGGTCAAGGTTCTCTTCAGTGACTATCGTCTGCATATCTCTGTAAGTTCAAGTGTGTCTTTTCTAATCCCTGTCATTTTACCCACAGGGGCAATAAAAGCTTCAGTAAATTTGCCATGACTAAATCCTCTCCCATATTATTTCAGTGTTTTAGTGTTTCACAAAACTAGACTCTACTTGAAGACTTTTCCAGGAAGAGTCCTTATTCATGGAAGAGCCCTGCGGTGGCCCGTCTGGGGGAAGAGAAGCCACACCATGTATTTACTCCGTGATGTTTACAACTGTGCTCAGCTACACTGTTTGTTTAATTAAGGACTTAGTTGTATACTGCGGCACTGAGTGTGCACCGTTCGTCGTGCTTTTTAAAAGCTTTAGTGAAAGTAAATTCAGAGAAAACATCGGAAGCCTTTTATGTCATTTCTTTCCTGAATAATTCTTAAACAAGGTAGACTATGTTTTTCTTCAAAGATCTCTGTGCAGAGTTATCTTTTTCTTTGATGATAAGTCTTGAGCCATCCCATGCCCCCTGTTTGTGTGCTGCTCTTAAGGACTATTGGCTGGAAACCTGTAATACAAACAGGAGCGAGTTGACCCAAGAGAAAAAATTTGAGATTAAAAATGGAAACTGGTGTTGGGGAAAGTTCCAATTGTTTACAAAGTATGCCTTTGTGAAACGCATCAACTTTTAGTGAGAATTTATGTGGCTCTGAAGGTTAAACTGTGTATTTAATAGGAAATATTTACCTGACATCTCGGGGCTTTTTGTTGTTATTGTTACCTTTAACTTTTAATAATATGGTTTATGTTGAATGCTGAGATGTTTTGATAAGAGTTTATCCAATTTGATAATGTAATGATAAATGTCTTAAAATGTGAACTATTTATCATATATCTTAATAACTGAGTTGTGGTTTTTATATGACATGGTGAACAGGGTCAAATTATGGCTCACCATTTAATTGATTATAAACTTGAGTGGATTTCTGAGCCCTTTTATCGCTTCCATTTTTACGATCAGAGCAGTACTTTTATTTCGTAGGAATTTAGTGAAGTTAATTTCTGGTTACCATTTACTCCATTTGGCTAACTGGGTTGGCTTTATTTGTACCACATTCTGGAGGCAGACCAGATAAGCTTGGCTCTTTCCTGTCACTGGTGGTCTCCCCTGGGCACTCTTGGCTTCTTCTTTTCTGTAGTGCCTCTTTGGAAAGTGTCATTTCCTGTCGAGCACCTTTTGGTCAACCTTGCCCTGGGCTTAGTAATTGGTGCTAATGCAGCTTTTGGCTTCTCTTTGGTTGATCGTTTTTCAAAATTCTTTTTTATTTTAAATTATGAGGCTGGGGGTACCTGTGGTGTGTGCACATGAGTACAGGCGCATGGGGTCCCAGACAGCTAGAGATGCCGGCACTCTGGAGCTGCCGAAAGTGGCTGGTGAGACCTGAGGGTTAGAGCAAGCTATCCTTTATCTTTCCAGCCCCAGGTTAATGTGAAAAGCAAACATCATCAAAAATAACAACATAAAGCCGCTCATAAACAATCAGATCATGGTGAAAAGAGCAGAGTGATCACGGCCTAAAAGGTAATACCTTTATCTAGGGTGACTTAAAGAGAATTACTTTGTAGTTACTTTTGCTTTTGTGGTTACTGTTTTGAGATCGAGGCCGGTGGACTCCAGGCTGTTCTCAGAATCACTATGTAACCCACGCTACCCTTGAACTTGCGAACTTCTAGCCCCCATCTCCAGAGTGCTGGGTTTACAAGTATGTACCACCACACCCCATTTGTTCGGAGCTGACTCTCAACGGTGGCATCGTGTATATTAGACAAGCAAAGTACCAACTACTAAGCTACATCCCCCTACTCTTTTAAAGTGAAATTTTAAAGATGTGCTTAAATGTCTACAAAGGTTCTCCTCCTCCTTGACAAGCAAGTTACTTACAGTTTAATTTTTTGCAGTTATATTGTCCTCTGGTTTGCAAGCTATGGCACAAGGTGTTTGAGTTACCCAGTGCAGACATCCCTACTTACTTCAGGGCTTTACAACTTTTATCTTTTGTGGGTGGGTGGTGGTTGTTGTTGTTGGTGGTGGTGGTGGTGTTTTGGGGGTTTGTTTTGGGTTTGGTTTTTCTTATTTTGTTAGTGTGGGTTTTGTCTGACAGCTGGCCATAAACTCACAGAGATCCACCTGCCTCAGCCTCCTGAAGGCTGGGGTTAAAGGTGAGCCACCACACTCTGCTGCTTTTCTCTCTTCTAAGTGTTTCATGGGAGTTTTGTTAGGATTCGATTCTTTAACTTTGTTTTGATAGTGCAGTTTTGGAAATGGGGCATGCGATAGCCCAGTGTTACCTCCAACGTAATTCTGCCTCTTAGCCTCCTAAATGCTGGGATGAGAGCATGTGATACCATGAGCAGCTCGGGTTGTTTTTCTTCCTCCCTTTTATGTGTATGGGTGTTTTGCCTTTATGTATTTCTGTGTGTTATGTTCCAGGAACCCAGAAGAGGGCATTGGATCCCTTGAGACTGAAGTCAGATGCTTGTGAGCCACTATCTGGCTTCTGGCTATGGAACTCCGATCCTAGGGAAGAGCAGCCAGTGCTCTTAACTGCTGGGCCATCCCTCCAGTTCCTTAGGTTGGTTCTTAATATTTGAGTTTTAAAATGTTTTGTGTTTGCTTTTGAGGTGGTCTCATGCAGCCTCCAGGTTGGCCTTGAACTCATTGTGTAACTGAGGATGATCTTGAATGCCTGACCCTCCTGCCTCTGAGTGCTGGGATCACAGGCAAGGTTTATGCAATGCTGGAGATGGAACCCAGGGTCTCTGGAAGCACTGACCAGCGGAGATACATACCTGTCCTAAGATGTGCTTTTGGTTATCTGAGAAGGTAACTTTACCTCTTTGGCAAATCTGCCAGCCAGTGCAAAGACATGGAGATGAAAAGAAAAGCCAGCATCAGCTTAGAGGCAAGCCCTTCTCTGGAAGAAAGCACCCATCAAGTTCAAAGAAAACAGGGAAGTTTTGAACCAAAATAGAACAAAGTTCTATTTTAAACAATTGTGTGACACGTACAAGGAACAACCTAATTAACAAACATGGAAGAGGAAAAAGTACAACTGTTTTACATCTAGAAAGTGTATTTGTATGTAAAAGCATATTCAATATAAATATTCAAAATTTATTTAAGATTATAAAATAGAGAAAACATTTTATCTAATGAAAAAATTGAGTGGTATCAAGCAAGAAATTTTTTTCCAGAAGAAAAATAGAGATCAAGATTGGGGATGGGTAAGTGTAGAGTAAAATAAATGTGTAAAATGGCCAAAGTGCCGTGCCGTTGTGAACAGAGGTTGTGCGGCTGCCTTGTCACCCAGCAGACAGTAACCACTGTGAACGATATGTTGGCGTGGGATCTTTTACAGGCAACATGCTTGCAAGAGAATGTGGATTGTGTCCTCGTAGTCATTAGAATTGATGCGGACTTGCTGGACTGCCTGCCAGCCAGAGCATTAACAGCCCTCCTAAGCATTTGTTTTGGTCGCTCTTCATAGCATCACAGGAGGCTGAAGGTACAGTCAGTCAGTGGTGGCGTTGGTACCAGCACGAGACATGGCTCCTTTGAAGTATAATCCCCGCACCCTCCATGATTCAGTCACCCAGCAGATTCAACAGCTGCATCATCACAATCAAGTTTTAGAACAAGGCCACCTGACTGGAAATGTCCCCTGAGCTGCTCCTGTCCCTCCGAGGACCCCTGCTGATCTGCTGTGTGCAGACATTTCCGTTCTAGGGAGAATCATAGAGTTTGTAAGCTTGCATTGTCCTCGGGGTGTTCTGTTCGCTTTGAACCTCGAATGTGGGTTAACTCCTTGGGCTACTGAGTGCTTTCGTTCTGGAGTAAACCTGACTCCATCTTTGTTCTCATTTGTGGCAGATGTTTAATGTTCCTACTTGGTTTGGTTTTGTTTTTAAGATGATGATGCTGTTTGAATGTCTGTCCATTTGTGTGGATGCATTTTCATCTTTCACAGTTTCAGATTTGGAATAGTGGCTGTACCACTTACAGTTGTTCTACCCACACACAAGTGTTGCTGGTTCTACACATCCTTGTCAGTCCTTCATACGCATGCTCATTCCAGTGGAGATATTTTTCAGATTAGCTCTCTTATTTACAAGATGTGCAATCTGGGGGACTTTGAGATGACCTAGGAGATTACTTTAGAATTGAGAAAAAGAAATGAAATCAGTCCACAATGGTTGTTTTCTGAGCCAGGGCAAGTGAGTGGTTCTGGAGGCGTCTTGGGTGAGGGTTGGTGCTAATGGGTAGTGATCTGGCTGCAAAGTGTCATGTATGACATGAGTCACACCATCAGTGTGAGGTCCTGGAAATGGCTTGAAGTACAGTGTACGTTTTCTAGATCTTTTACTTTTGAGGAAACTTTGAAATTTTGGTGAAATTCCTAAAGATTCACTTATCGCTCTGTTGTTTCAGCTGCCTGTGCAGCTGTACAAGGTTGCCTCAGCCTCAAGTGGTCCCTGGTTACAGGTTACAGGGCAGCGTGGCACTGGGTGCGGAGCCTAGCTGTGCAGACAGCCCTTGTCTAGCATGGGTGAGGCCCTGAGGTAGGTCCCCACTACTACAAATAAATAAATCAGACCAGTGTTTGAGATTACAAGCTGCTGTGCTTTCCTATGGTTGTGTTTTTTTAATTTTTAATGAAAAATTCCAGACAGAAAAGTCATGAAACAAAAACATGCTTGGTTCCTGACCAGTCTTTAACGTACCTCATGCCACCTGTGTTTGGAACCTTGATTTGTTGAGAAGCAATTCCCAGAAAGCAAATTATTTAACTGGTAATTATTTCAGTGTAAGGGTTTTTAAACATCACCACGTTCTATTTTTCCGTTCAGTTATCAGTAGTTCCTTATAGTTAGTAACAAGCCATATAAACCCCATTCTTTTTGTTGTTGTTGCTTTTGTTTTTCAAGACAAGGTTTTTCTGCAGCCTAGGCTATCCTGGAACTCACTCTGTAGACAAGGCTGGCCTCTAATTCAGAGATCTGGCTGCATCTGCCTCTACCTCCCGAGGGTTGGAATTAAAAGCGTGTGCCACCACCGCCCAGCAAACTATGTTCTCATACACAACATTCAGTATTTATGCATGCGGTATAATGCATGTAGGATCCATACATTACATGTGTCTTTGTAAATCTCTTCACTTCTACCATGTAATTTGAGAGATCTGCCATGGCTTTAATTTTTATGTGCAGTTTCAAAATTTTATGGTGAAATTTTGATGTACTTTGTAAAAATATGTATCCTAACTTGAACATACTTTGAACATTAATGAAATGTGACATGAGAAGCTAACATAGTTAGGTCAGCAGACTTGAAACAGCCAACGTAATGGACTCAGAAAATATAATGGACTCTTGATCTTTTAGAAAAATAATTAGTATTGTATGTGTGCATGATGTGTATGCATATGTGTGGCCATGCATGCCGTGGTATGATGTATATGTATGCCTGTGGCCATGCATGCCGTGGTCTGCACATGGAGGTCAGAGAATAACTGTAGAGTTCCTTCTCTCACCTTTGCATGGGCCCCAGAGACTGATCTCAGGTTACCAGGCTTCTGCAGGAGGCACCTTCACTCACTGAGCCGACTCACTGTTCAGAAACTCCTAGACCCAGTTTCCAAATAAATGAAGCTGTCATCTCTGTAGTTTCTTAGTTTCTAACTGTTCGTTTAGCATAAGGAAAGACATTTAACATCATTAATAGGACAATGTAAATAAGCCTGCAGATAAGCCGCTTCTTAACAGGCATCGCTCTAACCAGAGTTGAACTGTGGCTGAGTGTATGGCTCAGTGACAGCCCTTGCTTTGCACATGCGGCACCCTGGGTTTGATTTGTTGCTGAGGCTGTAGAGAACTGTTGGATAGTGTGGGTGGGGTTGCAAACTGTCACGCTAGCTTCAGGGGTGGGGGGTGTCTTTTTCTGAATACATGAAATACAGAATTAGCACGTGATCTAAGAATTCTCCTAGGTATACTTAAGAGAATGGAAAACACCCGTTCATATCAAAACATACAAAAGATTAGAAGTATAGGAGCTAAGAAGAAGCAATGCCAGGTACCACCTGGCCGATAAAGGGATGCGCCTTTACACAGTTTGACGGTGCTGTCAGGAAGGGATCAAGTGCTAATGAAGAGTTATTTTAAAACATCCTTAGCTATTAGAGAAATGCAAAAATACAGTTTTATGTCTGTCATAAAACAAACTGCAACAAGTTGTTGGAGAGGATGTGGAGAAGTAAACTAACAGAGCCATTGTGGAAACCCGTAAAGAGACGTTCCGTGTGAGCTGTGTGTACCTCATGGGTGTGTGCTCAGAGGACTCTGCCTCCACAGAGACTGCCACAGTGTTTACTGCTGCCCACACTGGACACGTCCATCGATAGATGGGGAGTGAAGATATGGTACCTACGCACAACTGAATTATTCAGCTAAATAAAATTACAAGGAAATGGATCTAGAAAATACCGAGGTAACTCCTCATACACAGGCCTTAGCTGTTAATTTTTATACATGTGTGTATGTGTGGGTGTGAGTGTAGCTCCCAGCTATAAAACTAGAAAGGGGTCATGAGAGGGAAGGGGGAGGGCGGTAGACCACATGATGTGAACGTAGGGAGGGCTCTGTGGAGGTGGCACTCAATGTGTGCTAATTCAGAGACATAAGATGCCGCATCACAGATGACCTTGACATCGTGATGGGTACAAAGACCAGTCTTAACGGGGGAAAGCCATGATTCCATTTGTAATCCTTGTCTAGAATAGGCGAAGCCACCGAGAAGGATTTGTGGCTGGAGCGTTTGGTGGAAAGTGAAAAAATACCTACTAATGGGCGCAAGCTTAGGGGATGGTAAGGATATTCTGGAATTAGATACCTGTGCGAACTGAGCCTTAGAATGGCGTATACATTGTATTTAATTAGGTTTTTTCCTAAAAATATGCAAGATTGGTGCACACGTGCCTTCAGTTTCCCCTCCAGAAAGTTCCCTTAAAAAAAAAAGACCTATATCTTCATAGTCTTTGATGAAAGGAACTTGGTAAATGTCTGGAGTGGGACCCAGCTGAAGTGTTCGGGTCTTTAGAAGAGGTTGGCCTGGGACAGGCTGCCCTTTACCTCTCATCAGAGCCATGAGGCTCTTCTACAGATTAGTTACATTCAGCTGCATTTGGTTAGGGTCTCCTTGCTGTACCTCTATTGAGCAGCAAGGAAGAGGCGGCTGGTAATTCCTATGTCCTACTGTTACCCGGGGACAGATTGCACAAGCTGTAATAATATCCGACAGGGGTTCCTGAAGGAGCCGGGAAGTCTACATTGAGAGTTCTTTGAATTTCTCTTCAACCTCTCCTGCTTTATCCTCAGCTTTTCAAAGCATTGCAGTGTGTGTAAGGGAGGGTTGATTCCACACACTTCGTGAGCACAGCAGGGGTAAGTTTGGATGATTCCTTTTTCCTAAGAGCATAGGTGTGCTTTAGGCTATCCTTTGTTTGACTCCATGCCAGCAAACTCATCTGCACTGTAAAGCTGAGGTTCTTTGGGAGTCAAATATCCCTGAGCTCTGTTGAATGACAGAATTTCAACAAAGTAATTAAATGCCCTTAATAGGCTTTTGTTTGAAATATATGAACAGGCAGCATCTCACCTGAGAAAAGCAGCACTGGGCTTTAGTAAGCAGACTAAAAGTAGCCCAATAGCTGGCTTTAGTAGGGAGACTTGAGCAAGCAAGAGCAAAGAAGCTTCATTGCAGGAAACTGCATTGAATTCTTTCAGGCCATTCTGAGATTCAGTCAGATGCAGGCTGAAGCCAGTCAGACCATCTCTCTTTATAACTCAGAAGCTCACATAAACAATGCAGTTTGGGGTTGGTCTGTGGGTTGGTTTGTTGGGGCTGAATACAGAAGTTCAGAGCAAGAATTTGAGGTGCCTTATGTTCTACAGGAAAAAGTCTCTCTTTTTTAAAAAAAAATTATTCAATTTACATCCCAATATCAGCTTCCCCTCCTTCCAGTAGCCCTCTCACACAGATTGCCCCCCCCCATTCCCCTCTCCCCTTCTCTGAGGAGAAGGCCCCTCTGGATACCACCCTCCCACACACCAGCACATCAGGTCACTGCAGGACTAGATACACCCTCTCCCACTGAGGCCGGACGAGGCAGCCCAGTTCAGGAAAGCCAACAGGAAAACACTTTACAGTCCTATCAAAAGATTTTGTGTCCCTACAAAGAAATGAAGTCACTGTAAAGTCACGACTAGGTCAATACATTTCAGCAGATCCATTCCAAAAGCCTGTTGCACTTGCACACACAGACAGTTTCTCAGTCTTTGATGACTTTTCTAGAGCCTTCTCACGTCAGGTTCTCCACTGTCATGGCACATCTAAGAATCATTTGGTTCTGAATTAGATTTCCATTTTGGTGAATTTTTTTTTCCTCATTCTGTAGAAGCCATTTATGAAATGACAGTTAATCCAGAGCTGGGCCCTTGAGGCTGTGTCTGCTGTAGAAACATGCGTTCCTCAGAGGCGGTTAGCAGATCTCCCACAGCTACATCCTTCTGGGTCCTTAAGGATGCAGCACATGGCAGGGCTTTGTAGATAACTTTGGACTTTTTTGAGATGGACTCTTGGTTTGCAGCCCCAGCTGGCACTGAATTTTCCACCATCTTGCCTTGTTTGTTTTTTTCTTTTTTTTTTTAAAGATTTACTTATTTATTATGTGTAAGTACACTGTAGCTGTCTTCAGACACCCCAGAAGAGGGCATCAGTTCTTTTTTTTTTTCATACTTTATTTACATTTCAAACGTTTCCCCCTTTCCAGATCTCCCCTTTGGAACCTCCCTATTCCCTCCCCCCTCCCCTGCCACTATGGGGATATCCCCCACCCACCCACCCACCCGTCCACTCTCGTCATCCCTCCTTGGCATTCTCCTATACTAGGGGATCTAGCATCCTCAGGCCCAAGGGCCTCTCCTCCCCCCTGATGGCTAACAAGACCCTCCTCTGCCGCATATGTGGTCAGCACCATGGGTCCCTCCATGTGTATTCTTTGGTTGGTGATCCAGTCTCCGGGAGCATGGGGGTCAGACCAGTTGCCACTGTTGCTCCCTCCCTGGGGGCTACAAACTCCTTTAGCTCCTTCAGTCCCTTCTCCAAGTCCTCCATCTAGGACCTCCCACTCAGCCCTACGGTGGTTGCTGTGAAGTGACTCTTGGGTATTCCGAACTTTTGGGCTAATAACCACTTATCAGTGAGTACATACCATGTTCATTCTTTTGTGACTGCGTTACCTCGCTCAGGATGATATTTATAGATGGATGTGAGCCATCATGTATTTGCTGGGATTTAAACTCATGACCTTTGGAAGAGTAGTCAGTGCTCTTAACCGCTGAGCCATCTCCCCAGCCTGCTTTGTTTCTTATTATTGAGTTATAAGAGACTTTTAAAATAGGTTCTGGGTGTGGTCCTTTATTCTAGATATATTTTGTGTATAACTTTTGCATCTGATGTCTTTGTGCATGCATGTGTGTGTGCATCTGTATGTATGTGCACCTGTGCATGGGGGTGTCAACATTTTCTCAGTCTCTCCCTCCCACCCTCTTCTCTACTCACTCCTCATCTCTCCTCCTCCTCCCCCTGACCCAAAACTGATAAAGATAAATCGATATGTGTTGCTTTGTAACTTAAGAGATTTTTGCCTAACTGAAGGTCACTAAGATTTCGCCCTAGTTTTCTATGTATTTTACAGTTCAGACCATTTGAGGTTTATGGTTTAATTTAAGTTTGAATGTGGTGCAAGAGTCAGGATTCCATTTCTATTTGATCAGGTTACCCCCGCCCCCATTTAATTATATCAATACCCTGTCAATAGGCCAGCAGCCCACCACGTGGGGCTTTATTTCCCAACTCTATTATGAGAAGTTAACTAAGTACGGAAGCATTTCAGACACTTTTTAGTGCAACTGAAGTGAGGTAGCGTGGCAGCACCTAGTGGAGCAAGGGCAGCAAACACAGTGATGCCAAACATCAGGAATGCTATTCAGAAGCCTTGCCTGACATCTGTACGTTAAGTTTGAAAGAAGATTATCATTTTAGGTATAAAGAAAAATTTAACCCAGAAGAATAATATATTACTTGCTTAGATCTTTAAATTTCCTACCAGATTTTGTGGCTTCCTAAGTGGTGCACTATTTAAATTTTTTATATCATTGTGAATTTCTTTTAATTTCATGTGTTTATTTTGCAACTAGTATATAGAAATAAGATGAGGTTTTGTCTGTTTATCCTGAGCCCCACCTTTATAAATTCTAATCTAATTCTAATCATCAATGAATCCTTTAGAGTATACTACATGCATCATTATGCCATTTGCAAATGAAGGTAACTTAATTCTTTCTTTTTAACCCACATGGATTTATGTTTTATTGTTTGCTAGCTAGTATAATGTTGAACAGAAGTGGTAAAAGTGTCCAGCCTTTTACCGAGTTTTAAAGAGAAAACATCTGTTTTTCACTATTAAGTCTGATAAGTGTTAAACTCCATTTTTCCTAGTTAACGAAGGATTTTTCTGCATATGTTTTTAGTGTCTTTAGATTATTATTTTGACTGTCGTTTTTTGCATATGTACTACACTGACTTTTTCACATATTAAAGCACTTGCATTTCTGGATGAAACACACTTGGTTATAGTGTGTCTTTCTTTTTGTATCTTGTATCAGTTTGCAGACATTTTTATTATGACAATTTAATGAAAGTCACCTGCTTAAAGTGTGCAATTTCAACAGCTTTTAATATTTTCTTGAAGCCATACACTGATCACCATGATTAAATCTCTGAACATTTCCACTAAAGAAATGTGACCTCTGAGCTCTCCCCTGTTACCTTTTCCATTGCCTGTCTGCAGATCCATCACTCGTGTACACTTCTTATAAATGAAATCATAGATACGTGGGTTTGTGGTTAGAATTTTGCTTAGTATAATGATTCCAAGGCTTATTATATACTGTAGCAAATATCAGTACTTCATTCCTTTTTATGTAAATAATATTTAAAAAGATACACATTGTTTATATAGCTGTCAGTTGATTGATAGTCTGGGTTTAGTTTGATATCAGGTTAAATAATAATGCTATCTACATTTATATACAAGTGTTTGATTAAATGTTTAGAAATAGACCTAGGATTCTCTAGTAAGTCTCTTCAACTTTTTAAAATTTTATTTTTATTTCCTATGCATTGGCGTTTTGTATGCATGTATGTCTGTGTGAGGGTATCAGATCCCCTAGAACTGAAATTACAGACTGTTGTGAGCTGCCATGTGGGTGCTGGAAATTGAACCCAGGTCCTCTGGAATACCAGCTAGTGCTCTTTACTGCCAATCCATCCCTCCAGCACCTGTGTTCAACTTTTAAATGACACATTGTTTGTGACCCATGCTGAAGCATGCAGTTTAAGTGAGCAATAGAAATGATTGGACAATAGCCTTTCACACGTAAGGACCAGAGGTTGGAAAAAGGGCATACTTTGTTCCAGTGCTTGCCATAGCTCTTTTGGAACTTTCTGAAGAACTTCTTAATGTTGGCCTATCAAGTTCAGAAGTCATAGGTTATGAAATATCCTGAATTGGTATGTCCTGCAGCAGTCCTTTGGGATGTTGAGGAATGTCATCTCTATTTCATACTTCCATAATAAAATATATATCTATATAGATATAGATATAGATATAGATATAGATATAGTAATGAAGCTTTCTGGCCAAGTTTATTGCTGAGGCATGTGTATTTATTTTGCTTATAAAATCAATCTGTAAAGTTCTAGGCTCTTGAGTATTTCCTGGCACATGTTTTAAGAAGGGAAATGAAGGTGAAGTTATCGCTTCATGATGCAAAAACAGCAGCATGTGCTTGTCCTTTTGAAGGCAGAGCAGAGCCCAAGGAAACAGTGCTTGCAAAGACTTCTGAAGAGCTGCTGGATTTTAGTGAGAAGAAGAGAATTTCCTAGATTCACAAAGCATTGCTGGCACTGGTGCGGATCTCAGAGGGACTGGTGGCAAAGCGGCAAACATGACTCTTCCTTGTGTGACCCTAATATGACAAAGAAGCAGAACTCAAAACAGGATCTTGGAAGACTTCAGCAGTTGGCACTGCAGCTTTTCCCAGACTGACACCTAGCTTGGAATTGTGACAAGTGTAAGTCTCAGGAGTCGGAGACACAGGTGATGGTTTTGAAGCATGAGAAAGAAGATGCCATTTTTACTATAGTTGAGGTTCTATAGAGGATTGGATGGGTGGTGTAGAAAGCACTGTAGATAGTGATGCTGATGCTTCAGTTTTTAGAGGCACATTTTATACCGGATGGAGGCAATGGGAACTATATTGGCCATCATATGGAGATAGATATCCTGGACTTCCACAATATGAAATTTGCTGAAGTGCTTGAAGCTATTCCATGGGCATTGACGTAAGACCAGGGAAGTAATGTCTAAACTTTATGTAGTGCATTACATCAGCAGCAGCAGCAGCAGCAGCAGCACCTCTGTCTTAACAGCTTCCTTCTCTCCACCCAGAGTTCCCGGTCAACACTAACTTCTCTTTACCTAAGCATTTACTACTTTATATTTCAACATGAAACCACCCAGCATTTGTCTTTCTGGGATTGTCTTGTTTCACTGCAGGATGCCCACAAGATTCCTTCCTGTTGTAGTATATGGCAGGATTTCTTTCCTGTTCAAGGCTGAATAATGTTCCACAGTATGTACACACACATACACACACACACACACACACACACACACACACACACACACACAATTTTGCTTACTTGTACATCTGTAGATGAAAGATGGGTTTCAACTCTTGGCTATTTGGAACAGTGCGTCTATGAACCGAGGTGTCTTAGAGGCCCTGCTTTGAGCTATACCCAGAAGTGAGTTTGCTAGATGATGTGGTAGTTTTAAAGTTTTTGAGGAATTAACATGGTTTTCTATAGCAGCTTTACCACTTTATAGTCTTTCCGACAGTGTTACAGAGTGTGCTTCCATTTTTCCAGTCTCTTGAATGCTTGTGGACACTTTTTTTTTAAACTTTCTGTTTTCCAAAGTAAATATCCAAAGGGTGTGGGACAATATCTAAAAAATTTATTTTTAATTATGTGTATATATGTGTCACTGTGCAGAGTTTCATGTATGCATATTGTGGGTCTCTATCAAGGCCAGAAGAGGGAGTTGGGTTCCCTGAAGCTGTATTTACATGTAATTCTGAGCCATGTGACATGGGAACCAAACTTGGATCCTCTAGAAGATAAGCAAGTGCTCTTAATCACAGAGCCGTCTCTTCAGGTTTGCTTTGCATTTCTTCAGTGTTCTTCAATTATTCATATCATTACTTCAACTTGCATATCTGTTAGCTATTTGCACATCACCCTTGGAGAGGTTCAAGTCCTTTGCCCTTTTTAATTTAAGTTGATTTTGTTTTTGTAAAGTTGAAGTTCTTTCTAGTTACAGGTATTTTTCTTGTTCTGATGGTGTGTATGAAGGCCAGAGGTCAACGTTGGGTGTCTTCCTCAACCATTTTCCTAATTTGTTTTTTGAGACAGAGTCTCTTACTGATCGGACCTCAGCAATTGGCTAGGCTGTCTTGGCCATCAAGCTCCAAGGATCCTCCTGTCCTGGCTCCCCTAGTGCTAGGATTGTAGGTGTGTGCTGTTACGCCCACAGGTCATGAGTATTTTCAGCTGCTTTAGTCAGCAATTTTTAAAGGTTGGAGATTTGTGTTTTACATCCTTAGTCAATTTCATTTTGACATTTGGTGCAAAGCAAAGTCTGTTGTTTTGCACGTGAGTATCAAGTCTCCCAACAGCACTGGTTGAATAAGTTGCCATTTCTCCTTGAATGCACTTGCTATCCTACTCAAAGGCTACTGACCACATACACGAGGGGTTGTTACGGGCTTCCTGATGTATTGTGCTGCGATTGTCTTCATGCTAGTGTTTCCATTGCTGTAACTCTAATATGCTTTGAAATCAGGAATTGTGAGTACTCCAAGTTGTTTCTTCAAAAACAAAAAAAAAACCCAAAAAAAACCAAAAAAACCAGTATTTTGATGATCAAAATCCATTCCTTTGTCCACTGTGGTTGTAGCTTCAGACTTTGTTCAGTGTGCAATGCTGATCCTGTGTCTAGAAGGTCTGATGGGGTCCCACCAGGACCAATGGACTTGCCAGAACAAACTCCTACCAGCAGGTCCAGAAGCTGGTTGGAAATGGTTGATCATTCACAAACCTGTGGCTATTTCCTGGTCAGGTCAGACAGAAGCACAGCACCTGGGCCCTGGTAAGCACCAGGGAAGGATTCATGTGCAATGCCTGGGAAGGGAATCTAAGTAAGGAGTGGCTCTTGGGCCAGCAGTGGAAAATATATTATAAATCCAAGATGGCCATGGGTAATACAGCCTGCGTTCCAGAAGTGTGGAGTGTTCAACTGGCACAGGGTTCCCATGAGGCATGTGTATCTTATTCTCACGGTGGTTTTGTAAATGTGAAATTCTTCATTTTCATAGGGTTTCTTGGGGGAGGAGGAGGGTTTGGCTATCTGTGTAACTCAGACTGGCTTATAACTCGAGATCTTCCTGTCCCAGTCAAGTAGAACTCTGATATAACAGGTGTGTCTGACCATGCTCAGCTTTTCTTTTTGAATTGCTCATTGTTGATGTTAGAAACAGGATCAATTTATTGCATCATATACATTTTAAAAGTATGTATTTATAGTGCATTATAGGGAGGGGTACATGGATACTATGTGAAATGTTCATGGAGGCCAGAGGACAATTCCAGTTCTCTCTGCTGTGTCCTGGGATTGGACCTAGTTTGCCAGGCTTGGCGACATGCCAGTTTACTTGCTGGTCAGATCTTTTTTTTTTTTCTGAATTAATTGTTCTAATAGGGCATGGGTGACTATAGGATATATATTAAGTTTTAAAAAAATTACGTCTGTATATAAGTGCTCTCTCTGCATGTTTGTCTGCACACAAGAAGAGGGCACTAGATCCCATTATAGGTGGGTTGTGAGCTACCAGGTAGTTGCTGGGAATTGAACTCAGGATCTCTGGAAGAACAGCCATTGCTCTTAACCCCTAGGCCATCTCTCTAGCACCAGACTAAGATATTTAGAGTTTTCTAGTAATATGTAAAATATATCCATCTGTGAACACAGGTAATCTTCTTCCTAATTTGGATGCCTTGGTTAGGTGTTCAGAACTTGAAAACAATGGCTGGAAGCCAACACCTTTCTCTCACTCTTGATCTTGGAGGAAAAGCTCTTGCACCCTTCATCCAGTCTGGTGCTAGCTCAGCTTTTATACATAGCCTCTTATTGGAGTGTGGTAATTGTCTTACATTCTTCCCCTATTTCTATTTTACCACAACAAATGGCAAGCTGTTTATACTTCTTTCTGCATTAATTGAAGCAATGGTGTATTGTGTTTCTGCTAATGCACTTTCATGATCTTATCATAGTGAAGCATCCTTTCCTTCCAAGAACAATTTCTACGTATTAGTTGTGTACCCTCTTCACTGTGCAGTTGGATACAGCTTCTAGTATCTCCGTCACAAGTTTTGTATCCATATTGATCAGGTAACAGCTTCTCTTAAACTCTTTCCTGGGTTTGGAAGCACTCCCTCAATTTGGAATTAGTCTAAAGATGACTGGCATTAATTCTTCTTTAATTGATGTTTGGAAGATTTCAACCATCTAGCTGGTCGTGCCTTTTCTTTATGGAGATATTTGGTTTCTGATTTAATGTCCTAAATTGGCCCTTTTCAAATTTCCCAAGTCTTCATGGTCTAGTGTTGGCAGTGTGCCATTTTTCAGTTGAGTTATTTATATTTTCTGGATGGTACAACTCTGCCAGGTATAATTCCTATGTTTGTAAGAGGTGGAGGTGGTGGAGGTGGAGGTGGAGGTGGTGCTGCTGGTGCTGGTGGTGGTGGTGGAGGTGGTGCTGGTGCTGGTGGAGGTGGTGGTGGTGGTGCTGGTGCTGGTG